>OY293304.1:113232321-113832321 GCA_958502075.1 Orchestes rusci | reverse complement strand
ACTGCGGCAAAGGCCTGCAATTTATTCCAGATCATCTGACATACAAAACAAGGTCTTACCCAGCCAGCACTACACCTGGACTGATCTCTGATCATCCCAATGATATCAGCGCACTGTGGAAAAGCTTCACGAGCATCGAAACTTTCTGGAACGGGAAATTCATCGTCGTAGACCTTCAAAGGCAAATCTTCAGGAGCTTTCTTGGAACCTGTAGCTAGAGCTTTGAAGAGTTCGTAGTCTTCGAAGGTTCTTTCAGCTGTCCAGGTTGATTGTGCATTGTTGATCCTGGCAATGGCTTCATCGGACAAAGGGTGGGGGTTTTGGGGAAGGGCGGTTGCTACCCCCAAAATGACCAAGGCACTGAGCACTTTCATTTTATCTAATTTGCTGTCCGATTATGTACTGCTCTTTATAGTACGCGGGTACTGATAATATAATCTGATGATATAACCAGAGGGAAAAAAAAAGTTGAAAGCCTCTTGAAATTTGAAGGTCTTACAAATTATTCTTATCAATCACCTCGTTGTTATCTGTCAAGAGATTCCAGTATTGGCCAGTTCAAAAATTGTCTTTATTTTGATCCTCTTTCAACCAGGAGATTAACTCAATCTTTTTTTTTCTATTCAACACGAGCACCATCAACAATACTTTACTGGATTTATCTCAAGTTTTGTTTTAGAAGTGTTGATGCTTCCACTCAACGGGCACGAACACGAGCACAAGCGTGTAAAAGGGCTTCCCGGGTCGCTCCGATGATGGTGCACGTGCTCGTCGCTGAACGAAAGAAATAAATACACAAGGAACAATGTCCCAATCTTTTTATCTGGCCTTCATGTAGGCTACACATGATACTTAGATTAAGCTGCGTGCACAAGTCATGACTTTGCACTTATTTCAATTGAATTTTGAGTGGTTTGGGAATTTAGATTTACGTTATCAGCAAATACAGCGCTATAAAAAACACTTCTCCATCCAAAATCGAAGTAGACAAAAAATGAAGTTGTCAGTACTGAGTGTCCTGGTGATTTTGGGAGTGGCAACGGCCCTTCCCCAAAAACCCCATCCCTTATCCGACGAAGCCATTGCCAAGATCAACAACGCACAATCAACATGGAAAGCTGGAAGATTCTTTGATGACTACCAACTCTTCAAAGTTCTAGCTTCAGGTTCCAAAAAAGCTCCTGAAGAATTGCGGATGAAATTTCCTTTGAAGGTTCACAACGAAGATGTTGACATCCCAGACCATTTTGATGCTCGTGAAGCCTGGCCAGAATGTGCTGATATCATCGGGATGATCAGAGATCAGTCCAGATGCGGAGCTTGCTGGGTGAGTTCCTGTTCTCCATATCGGATATTTAAAATAAGCTTTCCAGGCCTTTGCAGCAGTTGAAAGTATGTCAGACCGTATCTGCATCAGCACAAAGGCAGCCAGAAAACCAATCATTTCATCCCAGGATCTGTTAACTTGTGGATACGCTGGTGGATGTGATGGTGGTTATCCACAAATTGCTTGGATTAACTGGGTTTCACCTGGAGTAGTGACTGGAGGGTTGTACAATGATACTAAACAGGTGAGCACATGGCACCAAATTACTCAGTCAACTCAGCTTGGTATCTTACCAATAGGGTTGCAAGTCTTACTTCTTACCATCCTGCGACAACCATCCCAACAAATGCACTGACTACGTCCAGACTCCAGAATGTGTGGAACAATGTGACAACCCCTCAATCGACTACGAATCAGACAAAACATACGGAAAAGATGTCTACAGTCTAGCTGGAGAGAAACAGATTCAGATCGATCTGATGACCAATGGTCCAGTTGAGGCCACTTTTGAGGTCTACAGTGACTTGGCTAACTACAAGAGTGGTTAGTACCTCAAACAGCAATACCTGGAGGAAATTGCAAATTGTATTGTTTCCAGGAATCTACCAACGAACCAACGATGAAGATGTGGGAGGACACGCTGTTAAAATTGTCGGCTGGGGAGAAGAAAATGGCGTCAAATACTGGTTGATTGCCAATTCCTGGAACGAACGTTGGGGGGAGAATGGCTATTTCAGGATAGTGAGAGGAGTTGATGAGGTCGGCATTGAGAGCGACATCACAGCTGGTTTTCCAGACTTTTCCAGATTTTAGAAAGCATTTTGTTGAATAAGATTTTAAATGAGTGCAAACAGATTTATTCTATCTAATCAAAGTGATATAATCAGAGAACAAACAGCAAAAAAAAATCATGTGTAACCATCAAAAATATATTTGACGCGGAAAAAAGGATTTAATAGACAATTCAGAACTCCTCAAAATGTTATTTTTCGGTCTTTTTTCCCATAAATCAAAATGTACGGCATCGCTGCTCTACGAACACATCCTGTGCACCATTGATGTGTGTGGATGTGGACCCCGACACCTTTGGGACTCTTTGGGTTCCACGTACAAGCTAAAATGATCCCATGTGTCAGAAACAAACCATATATATAATATTGTAGCGAAAACGATAATTGTCCCATCCATTCGGGATTCCAGCCCACTGCATTCGATCCGGAATTTACTACATGTTTATCGGAGAGTCGAATTCCTGCGCGATGAGTCATGCTGTTTATTCCGGTCTATACTTCTACAGGGTGTCCGGGAAAATGTGGGAGATCTCTTGGATTCAGATAGAACAATAAAAAATAAGATGACAAGTTCCCATAAATTTTTTTCCTAGCGTTAGATTCACAATTTCGTCAAGATTACCACTTCGTCATGGCTTTTTTCGAGGTTTTGTTTAATAAAAATTGTTTTTTCTCGAAAATGGTTCATTTTATCGACAATGAACAAGAGTACCTTTTCTTTAGCTTAATGTTCAAGGTATCCAAATTTATTTTTTTTAACTCCTTATCATACAGGGTGTTAAAAATTTGAGCGTTAAAATGTACAATCTAGTCCGTCCCTGGTAAACTAAACAAGCTAATTATGTTTTAAGGGAAGTATTTTGAGAGGTCCTTACTATTGTTTATCATATTAAATTTTCATTGAATTATATTGAGTCGTTTAAAAGTTATTCAAGAAAAACCGATTTCCAGTGGGGTCCTTTAGGGGGCCGTATCTCCGTAGGGAGGGCCGCTAGGAAAAAAATTTATGGGAACTTGTCATCTTATTTTTTAATGTTCTATCTGAATCCGAGAGATCTCCCACATTTTCCCAGACACCTTGTATATTCTAGACTTTACGGATTAGCTATACATATAAGCGGGTACATTGTAAACTGGATAATAAGCTGTGATTGTAAACATAAATACGTTGTGAGTGCTGTACATAGTGACTTAAAATAAAAATATTACATTGGTGTCAGAAGTGAGATTTTATTTGTGAGCTATAGAACCGGACATGAATATTAAATAGTCGTTATCATGGCTTTTAACCGGATTGAAGGTTGCCGAGTTGAAGAGGGAGTTGGAGGAGCGTGACCTGGATACAAGCGGTAAGAAGGCTGATCTACAACAAAGACTTCGTGAGGCTTTAATGGAAGAAGGCATCGATCCTGAAACGTTCCAATTCGAGGTTCCTGATCCCAACGCAATTGAGAAAATGTCCAGAAAATTGGGAGATTCTTCGAGAGCTTTGGAGGTGAAGCTGCTGGTTGAATCTTCAACAGCTTTGGAGGACTAACTTGAAGAGAAGCTCGTTGCATTTGAAAATCTCAATTTTCATAAGAAAACTAATACATTGTAAGTCCATCCAAGGAAACTTGTGTGACTTATAAAGTTTTTCTGGCGATATACTTTTTTCAATTGGACGTATAAATTCGTCTAACTGTGAACACTCCATTTGACTCAATTATGATTATTTTATGATGACACTTCGAAGAGTTTTGGGTTATTTCTAAAAATACACTTCATAGAGTTTTTCCAGTTGGACGTATATATTCGTTGCATTTGAAAATTCCAATTAACATAAGAAAACTAATACATTGTAAGTCCATCCAAGGAAACTTGTGTAAATTATAAAGTTTTTCTAGCGATATACTTTTTTCAATTGAACGTATAAATTCGTCCAACTGTAAACACCCCATTTGACTCAATTATGATTATTTTATGATTACAATTGGAGGAGACTTGAGTAATTCCTAAAAATACTCTCCATAGAGTTTTTCCAGTTGGACGTATATATTCGTTGCATTTGAAAATTACAATCAACATAAGAAAACTAATACATTGTAAGTCCATCCAAGGAAACTTGTGTAAATTATTAAGTTTTTCTGGCGATATACTTTTTTCAATTGAACGTATAAATTCGTCTAACTGTTAACACCCCATTTGACTCAATTATGATTATTTTATGATTACAATTGGAGGAGACTTGAGTCATTCCTAAAAATACTCTCCATAGAGTTTTTCCAGTTGGACGTATATATTCGTTGCATTTGAAAATTACAATCAACATAAGAAAACTAATACATTGTAAGTCCATCCAAGGAAACTTGTGTAAATTATTAAGTTTTTCTGGCGATATACTTTTTTCAATTGAACGTATAAATTCGTCTAACTGTTAACACCCCATTTGACTCAATTATGATTATTTAATGATTACAATTGGAGGAGACTTGAGTAATTCCTAAAAATACTCTCCATAGAGTTTTTCCAGTTGGACGTATATATTCGTTGCATTTGAAAATTACAATCAACATAAGAAAACTAATACATTGTAAGTCCATCCAAGGAAACTTGTGTAAATTATTAAGTTTTTCTGGCGATATACTTTTTTCAATTGAACGTATAAATTCGTCTAACTGTTAACACCCCATTTGACTCAATTATGATTATTTTATGATTACAATTGGAGGAGACTTGAGTCATTCCTAAAAATACTCTCCATAGAGTTTTTCCAGTTGGACGTATATATTCGTTGCATTTGAAAATTACAATCAACATAAGAAAACTAATACATTGTAAGTCCATCCAAGGAAACTTGTGTAAATTATAAAGTTTTTCTAGCGATATACTTTTTTCAATTGAACGTATAAATTCGTCCAACTGTAAACACCCCATTTGACTCAATTATGATTATTTTATGATTACAATTGGAGGAGACTTGAGTCATTCCTAAAAATACTCTCCATAGAGTTTTTCCAGTTGGACGTATATATTCGTTGCATTTGAAAATTACAATCAACATAAGAAAACTAATACATTGTAAGTCCATCCAAGGAAACTTGTGTAAATTATTAAGTTTTTCTGGCGATATACTTTTTTCAATTGAACGTATAAATTCGTCTAACTGTTAACACCCCATTTGACTCAATTATGATTATTTTATGATTACAATTGGAGGAGACTTGAGTCATTCCTAAAAATACTCTCCATAGAGTTTTTCCAGTTGGACGTATATATTCGTTGCATTTGAAAATTACAATCAACATAAGAAAACTAATACATTGTAAGTCCATCCAAGGAAACTTGTGTAAATTATTAAGTTTTTCTGGCGATATACTTTTTTCAATTGAACGTATAAATTCGTCCAACTGTTAACACCCCATTTGACTCAATTATGATTATTTTATGATTACAATTGGAGGAGACTTGAGTCATTCCTAAAAATACTCTCCATAGAGTTTTTCCAGTTGGACGTATATATTCGTTGCATTTGAAAATTACAATCAACATAAGAAAACTAATACATTGTAGTCCATCCAGGGAAACTTGTGTAAATTATAAAGTTTTTCTGGTGATATACTTTTTTCAATTGAACGTATAAATTCGTCTAACTGTTACACCCCATTTGACTCAATTATGATTATTTTATGATGACAATTGGAGGAGACTTGAGTTATTTCTAAAAATACTCTCCATATAGTCTTTCCAGTTGGACGTATATATTCGTTGCATTAGAAAATCTCGATCATCATAATTAAACTAATTCATTGTAAGCCCATCCAAGAAAACTTGTGTAGATTAGAAAATTTTCCTGGCGACATACTTTTTCAGTCGAACGTATACATTCGTCTTACTGTAAACACCCCATTTAACTCAATTATGATTATTTTATGATGACACTTTGAGAAGATTTGGGTTATTCCTGAAAATACACTCCATAGAGTTTTTCCAGTTGGACGTCTATATTCGTTTCATTTGAAAATCCCAATAATCATAACAAAACTAATATATTTTGAGTTCATGCAAGGATACTTGTGTCAATTTTAAAGTTTTCCTGTCGATATACTTTTTCCAGTTGAACGTATAAATTCGTCTAACTGTTACACCCCATTTGACTCAATTATGATTATTTTATGATGACAATTGGAGAAGACTTGAGTTATTCCTAAAGATACTCTCCATAGAGTCTTTCCAGTTGGACGTATATATTCGTTGCATTGGAAAATCCCAATTAACATAAACAAACTGATTCATTGTGAGTCCATCCAAGAAAACTTGTGTAGATTATAAAGTTTTTCTGGCGAAATACTTTTTTAATTGAACTTATACATTCGTCCAACTGTAAACACCCCATTTACTCCAATTATGATTATTTTATGATGAAATTTTAAGGAGATTTGGGTTTTTCCTGAAAATACACTCCATAGAGTTTTCCCAGTTGGACGTATATATTCGTTGCATTTGAAAATCCCAATTATCATAAGAAAATTAACACATTGTAAGTCTATCCGAAGAAACTTGTGTGAATCATAAAGTTTTTCTGGCGATAAACTTTTTTCAATTGAACGTATAAATTCGTCTAACTGTAAACACCCCATTTGACTCAATTATGGTTATTTTATGACGACAATTGGAGGAGACTTGAGTTATTCCTAAAAAAACACTTCATAGAGTTTTTCCGGTTAGACGTATATATTCGTTGCATTTGAAAATCCCAATTATCATAAGAAAATTAACACATTGTAAGTCCATCCGAAGAAACTTGTGTGGATCATAAAGTTTTCCTGGTGACATACTTTTTCAATTGAACGTATACATTCGTCCAACTGTAAACACCCCATTTACTCCAATTATGATCATTTTATGATGAAATTTTAAGGAGATTTGGGTTATTCCTAAAAATACACTTCATAGAGTTTTTCCAGTTGGACGTATATATCCGTTGCATTTGAAAATTCCAATTAACATAAGAAAACTAATACATTGTAAGTCCATCCAAGGAAACTTGTGTAAATTATAAAGTTTTTGGGTGCTATACTTTTTTCAATTGAACGTATATGTTCGTTCCATTTGAGGTTCAAGTTTCTAGCATCATACTAGGAAAAAATATGAAAATTCCACTCAAATAATGATAAAAATTATCTTCAATCGATAAAGAAATTGTTCCTCGCGAACCTTCAATCAAATAACCTTGGTTTGGCAAGACAAAATTGAGAAAAACACTCGAATCAATGAACGATTTAATCAATACAAAATGACTTTCTAGAATGAGTCTGGAAAACCAGCAGTGATTTGGTACTCGATGCCGACCTCATCAACTCCTCTCAGTATCCTAAAGTACCCATCCTCCCCCCAACGTTCGTTCCAGGAATTTGCAATCAACCAGTATTTAACGTCATTTTCTTCTCCCCAACCAATAATTTTAACAGCATGACCTCCTTCGTATTCGTCGTTGGTACGTTGGTAGATTCCTGGAAAGAATTCCTATAGTTTGCAACCTTACAGGTGTTACATGTACTTACCACTCTTGTAGTTGGCCAAGTCACTGTAGACACTAAAAGTGGCCTCCACTGGACCATTGGTCATCAGATCGATTTGTATTTGTTTCTCTCCAGATAGACTGTAGACATCTCTTCCGTATGTTTTGTCCGATTCGTAGTCGATTGAGGAGTTGTCACATTGTTCCACACATTCTGGAGTGATGACGTAGTCTCTACATTTGTTGGGATGGTCATCGCATGATGGTAAGAAGTAAGACTTGCAACCCTATTGGTAAGAGACCAAGCTGAGTTGACTGAGTAATTTGGTGCCATGTGCTCACCTGCTCAGTATCATTGTACAATCCTCCAGTCACTATTCCAGGTTGAATCCAGTTAAGCCAAGCCAACTGTGGATAACCACCATCACATCCACCAGCGGATCCACAAGTTAACAAATCCTGGGATGAAAGTATCAGTTTCCTGGTGGCATTGGAGTGAATGCAAATACGGTCTGACATACTTTCAACCGCTGCAAAGGCCTGGAAAACTTATTCTAAATCATCCAGTATAAAGAACAGGGACTTACCCAGCAACTGCCACATCTTGATTGATCTCTGATCATCCCAATGATGTCTGCACACTCTGGCCAAGCTTCACGAGCATCAAACTTGAGTGGGATTTCAACATCTTCGTTGTACACCTTCAAAGGAAATTTCATCCGCAATTCTTCAGGAGCTTTCTTGGAACCTGTAGCTAGAACTTTGAAGAGTTCGTAGTCATCAAAGAATCTTCCAGCTTTCCATGTTGATTGTGCGTTGTTGATCTTGGCAATGGCTTCGTCGGACAAGGGATGGGGTTTTTGGGGAAGGGCGGTTGCCACTCCCAAAATCACCAGGACACTCAGCACTGACAACTTCATTTTGTCTACTTTGATTTTGGATGCTGAAGTGTTTTTTATACTACTCTACTTACTGATAACGTCATCTGATATGAAATCTGGATTCAAAAACCACTCAAAATTCAATTAAAATTACTGTAAAGTCATGATTTTTGCACGCAGCTTAATGAGTAACACGTCACTGTTTTCTATGGAGCTTCCTTTGTGATCAGTTCATTGTTTTCGTAGAATCAACTGGTCTTTTGGTTTGCATTGCTCCTTCTCTCCATAACTCTATTATGGTTGAAAAATCACCCCACGTCAGACGCCAAAATTCCTACCGCTCAAGTCAAGCCTCCCCACGTCGGACGCCAAAATTCGTTTTGCTTTTATGAAAAGAATCCCAAATATAACTCCAAACTTTCAAATGGGGTTAAATAGACAATTATTCAACCTAAATCTATGGAGTTGATACCAATTGAAAAATTGCAGACGTGGCTGAATTATTCCTCGTTAGCCCCACGTTGATCGCCAAAATTAATTGGTCTTTTACGAATAAAAGCTTCAACTGGCCAGTGATGAAGTTAGCCCCTCGTCGGACGCCATATTTCATGAGAATACCCCACGTTGAACGCCAAAATTATGTTGGACTTATATGGCAATAATCTCAAAAAACTCTTAACAAATAAAGTTCAGCCTCACTCACATAGAAAACCAGATATTGAATAAAGAATTACCCCACGTTGTACGCCAAAATTCTATCCCATTAAGTGAAAGAAATCTCGAAAAACACTGAGGAAACGAGGTAAAGTTACACTAAGAAGAAAAAACAGGTACTAATAGATAAAAATGACCCCACGTGGGGCGCCAAAATTCCTCGAGCTTTTATGAAAAGATTCTCAAAAAGCTCCACCAAGAAGAAGAATTGACCACTGATGAAGTTGGTCGTCAATATCCATTATTTGTCCTCTAGAAGCTTCAACAAGGAGAACAACCTGCTGATAAGGAGGTAAGCCCCACGTTGGGCGTCAAAACTCATCATTAGAGAACCTCAGAAAAAAATGCAACGAATAAAGCATGACTTTGTTAGAAGAAAACTGGGCCCCACGTTGTACGCCAAAAGTTGTTACACATAACATGAAAAATTTAAGATTTTTTGCAGAGAATCTAAAAACTGTGCACTAGAACAAAAATCCTCAAGGTCTCCTAGGAAACTGAAATCCATCACTTTCTTCCGAGTTGGCCCCTTGTTGCACGTCAAAATATACCACACCTTGATTTCATTGGAATTACCATGATTTTCCAAGATGATGAACTTTTTTCACAAACCTTCACTTGAAACAAAGAAAAACTGAAAATGACCCCACGTCGGGCGTCAAAATATAAAAAAAAAATGCCTAGAGAATTAAAGCATGCATTGCAAGAGGAGGCGCCAAATTGCTCGACCTATCAAGAAAAGCATCAAGAAACAAAGTTTAACAACCATGCAGGAATTGAAGGAACATCACCCCACGTTGGACGCCAAAATGTCTCAATCCTTAATGAAACGAATCCCAAAAAACCTTTAAGGAAAACTCTTAGCTATTGCAAAAAATTGCCCCCACGTCGAACGCCAAAATTCTTTCGGTTTTCATGAGAAGAATCCCAAATAAGCTTTTAGAAATGCAGTTGAACCTAGAAGAAAAACCAGATATTGCCCCACGTTGGAAGTCAAAATGAATAATGCTTGTGTTACACACACAAGAGTACTGATAAAAAAGTAAAAACCTCCAGTCTAAAGATTTTTTATTGATCCAGTACAAAATCTAAAATCTATCAAAGTCTGGAAGACCAGCATCGATACTGGTCTCAATGCCAACTTCATCAATTCCTCTGATTATCCTAAAGTAACCATTCTCCCCCCAACGTTCGTTCCAGGAATTGGCAATCAACCAGTAAGGAACGTCATCTTCTACTCCCCAACCAATAATCTTAACAGCGTGCCCCCCAACAAATTCGTTGTTGGTACGTCGATAAATTCCTGGAAAGAAAACAGTTACATCCAACACACCTGCTCTGGGTAGGTACTTACCACTCCTGTAGTTGGCAAAGTCAGTGTATACATTAAAAGCGGCCTCCACAGGACCATTGGTCATCAGATCAATCTGGATTTGTTTCTCTCCTCCTAGACTGTAGATGTCCCCTCCGTAGGTTTTGTCAGATTTATAGTCCATTGAGGGGTTGTCGCATTGCTCCACACATTCTGGAGTGGTGACGTAGTCGGTACATTTGTTGGGATGGTCATCGCAGGATGGTAAGAAGTAAGATTTGCAGCCCTGAGGAAAATAGTTTGGATTACCAAACTTCCTAGGCAGAAGACACCATTTTTTCCAGAACAAGACCAAGATCCTCAATGGGGGCTCTGAACCCTTCATCTTTATTTGAGAGCCTATAAAAACCTCACTTATGGTAAAAGACCTCTTTTCAATGAGACTATGCGTACTCAGATATCTATTACGGTTTCTGAATGACAACATCCAAAGAGCCGTTACTCCATAACCCTCGAAGGCCATTTGGTGCTGGATAAACCTTGGTAGTGCCATGATTTCACTACCATGAGAGACTTTTATCATGTAAAATTTGATCCTCTTTCGAATGAAACTAGTCTCACTACAATATCTCTTATAGTTTCTGAGCAATTAGGATTGAGATGAGATGACTATTATCCATCTGAACCCTTCATCTTGATTTGAGACCCTATAGAAACTTGCTCAGAAGGATTATCACGAAAGTAAACAACATCAGTTACGGTAAAAAACCTCCTCTTTCCAATGAGACTATGCGCACTCAGATATCTGTGATAGTTTCTGAGTTAATCGGCTCTAAATCAGATGACTACATCCAAAGGACCGTAACTTTACAACCCTCGATGGCCATTTGGTGCTGAATAAATCTTAGTAGGGTCATGATTTTGAAGTCCTGATACACATTTATTATGTAAAATTTTATCCTCTTTTGAATAAAACCGGTACCATTTTCAAATCTCTCATAGTTTCCGAGCAATTGGGGTTGGAATGAGATGACTAACATCCCTCTGAACCATTACTCTTGATTTGAGAGAATATAAAAGCTTGCTCAGAAAGGTTGTCACAAAAGTAAACATTATCAGTAGAGGTGCAGAACCTCCTCTTTCCAATGAGACTATGCGCACTCAGATATCTGTGATAGTTTCTGAGTTATTTTGCTCTAAATGAGATGACTTTATCCAAAGAACCGTTGACCATGGCAGTGAGTGACAATGAGTTGTTCAATTCCACTCCAACTCACCTGTCTAGTATCATTGTACAATCCTCCAGTCACTACTCCAGGTGAAGTCCAATCAATCCAAGCCTGTCCTGGATCACCACCATAACATCCTCCAGCATATCCACAAGTCAACAGATCCTGGGATGAGATTATGGGTTTTCTGGTTGCATTGGAGTGGATACAGATACGATCTGACATACATTCCACTGCTGCAAAGGCCTGGAAAATTTATTCCAAATCATCCAGTATAAAGAACAGTGACTTACCCAGCAACTGCCACATCTAGATTGATCTCTGATCATCCCAATGATGTCAGCACACTCTGGCCAAGCTTCACGAGCATCAAACTTGTCTGGAATAACAACATCTTCGTTGTAAACCCTCAAAGGAACTGGCTTTTCCAGAAGTTTTTTTGAACCTGAAGCTAGAACTTTGAAGAGTTCGTAGTCTTCAAAGAATCTTTCAGCTTTCCATGTTGATTGTGCGCTGTTGATGTTGGCGATGGCTTCATCAGACAAAGGGTGGGGTTTTTGGGGAAGGGCAGTTGCCACCCCTAAGATGGCTAGGGCACTCAGCAGTGAGAACTTCATTTTGGGTACATCTGTGTTGGATTGAGATTTTATACTTTTGTATCTACTGATAACGTCAATTTTATTGATTTGATTACAACTCAAGTGCCTCTCAAATTGGATCCAGACAGCAACAAGGAGGGTTGTTTCTGGTGATCACGTCATTGTTTTCGATGGTGAACACCATCACTGATAATGTTAAAATAATTACTATTAAAACGAATATTTTGGAATGTCCTGGTGAAAGCACGATGAATTTTTGGCATCCAACGTGGGGCTCTAAACTACATTACCTGAGGCTTATTTTTGGGATTTTTTTCTTAAAAGCAAAACGAATTTTGGCGTCCGACGTGGGGCTCAAATGAAACTGAATTTGGGTGTCTGACGTGAGATAGTTTTCAATAATTGTTACCTGATTTTTCTTCAAAGTGAAAGAGGGTTTTTAGAGATCGTTTTCATAAAAGCTGCTAGAATTTTGGCCTTCCACGTAAAGTATTTTTTTTTTCTAACCCAACATCTTTCTGATGAAGCTCAAGTGTTCTTCATTTTTTTGGGCATTTTTGAGTTTTTTTCATGAGAGCTCAACGATTTTGGAGGTAGTTTTTTTAAACTTTCAAGTGAAGAGAATCATAGCAATTTTTTGACGTCAAACATGGGGTCAAGAGGAAAAAGTAGTGATGAAATTCAGTTTCCTAGAAATCCTCGAGGATTCACATCACATCCAGATTGTCTGCAACAAATCAAAATTGGTGCAACTTTTGACGCCCAACGTGGGGTCAACATCTTTGACAGGTTTATGCTTGGTTTTTTTTATTCCTGAGACGGTGAAGCTTGGTCAGACTCGATCCACAACAAATGGTGTGTAACAAATTTTGGCATCCAACGTGGGGTCAACTTCTCTGTACTATCAAGTCTGGCACAAGGGCCTCATTTTCATAATGGACAGAATATTCCGATCAAAGCCGCATGCAGATCTATAGGATGAAAATTAGATATTCAAACTCAAAAATTCCCAAAACCATTCCTGAGATACAAACGAAATTTTCAAAACGCCATAACTTGGTTATTTATTGACGGATTTGGATGTGAAAAGAAGCATTTTTAAGGAAATTTAACTCTCTTTTTTCTAGATATAGACAAAACTAATTAGAGCAATGAACATGCTCATTTATCAAATAAAAATTGATGGAAGCAAGCTACTGAGAACAATCACTAAAAACCCTTCAAAATGCTTTTTTGCGCATCAAAATTGGTTCATAAATAACCGAGATATTCATACTCAAAAATTCACAAAACAATTCCTGAGATACAGACGAAATTTTCAAAACGTCATAACTTGGTTATTTATTAACGGATTTGGATGTGAAAAGAAGCATTTTGAAGGAAATTTATCCCTCTTTTCAGATAGATATAGACACAACTCTTTAGAACAATAAACATGCTCATCTATCAAATGAAAATTGATGAAAGCAAGCTACTGAAAACAATCACTAAAAACCCTACAGAACGCTTTTTGCGCATCAAAATCGGTCCATAAATAACCGAGATACTCAAACTCAAAAATTCCCAAAACAATTCCTGAGATACAGACGAGATTTTCAAAACGTCATAACTTGGTTATTTATTGACGGATTTGGATGTGAAAAGAAGCATTTTGAAGGAAATTTAACCCTCTTTTCAGATAGATATAGACACAACTCTTTAGAACAATAAACATGCTCATCTATCAAATGAAAATTGATGAAAGCAAGCTACTGAAAACAATCACTAAAAACCCTACAGAACGCTTTTTGCGCATCAAAATCGGTCCATAAATAACCGAGATACTCAAACTCAAAAATTCCCAAAACAATTCCTGAGATACAGACGAGATTTTCAAAACGTCATAACTTGGTTATTTATTGACGGATTTGGATGTGAAAAGAAGCATTTTGAAGGAAATTTAACCCTCTTTTCAGATAGATATAGACACAACTCTTTAGAACAATAAACATGCTCATCTATCAAATGAAAATTGATGAAAGCAAGCTACTGAAAACAATCACTAAAAACCCTACAGAACGGTTTTTTGCGCATCCAAATCGGTCCATAAATAATCGAGATATTCAAACTCAAAAATTCCCAAAACCATTCCTGAGATACAGACGAAATTTTCAAAACGTCATAACTTGGTTATTTATTGACGGTTTTGCATGTGCAAAGAAGTATTTTGAAGGAAATTTAACCCTCTTTTCAGATAGATATAGACACAACTCTTAAGAACAATAAACATGCTCATCTATCAAATGAAAATTGATGAAAGCAAGCTACTGAAAACAATCACTAAAAACCCTACAGAACGGTTTTTTGTGGATCAAAATCGGTCCATAAATAACCGAGATATTCAAACTCAAAAATTCCCAAAACCATTTCCGAGATACAGACGAAATTTTCAAAACGTCATAACTTGGTTATTTATTGACGGATTTGGATGTGAAAAGAAGCATTTTGAAGGAAATTTAACCCTCTTTTCATATAGATATGGACAAAACTGATTAGAGCAATAAAAATCCTCATTTATCAAATGAAAATTGATGAAAGCAAGCTAATAAAAACAATCACTAAAAACCCTACAGAACGCTTTTTTGTGGATCAAAATCGGTCCATAAATAACCGAGATATTCAAACTCAAAAATTCCCAAAACCATTTCCGAGATACAGACGAAATTTTCAAAACGTCATAACTTGGTTATTTATTGACGGATTTGGATGTGCAAAGAAGTATTTTGAAGGAAATTTAACCCTCTTTTCATATAGATATGGACAAAACTGATTAGAGCAATAAAAATCCTCATTTATCAAATGAAAATTGATGAAAGCAAGCTACTAAAAACAATCACTAAAAACCCTACAGAACGCTTTTTTGTGGATCAAAATCGGTCCATAAATAACCGAG
The DNA here is from genome assembly GCA_958502075.1 of Orchestes rusci. Taxonomy (NCBI): domain Eukaryota; kingdom Metazoa; phylum Arthropoda; class Insecta; order Coleoptera; family Curculionidae; genus Orchestes; species Orchestes rusci. The sequence goes on along the minus strand of OY293304.1, from coordinate 113,817,036 downwards.
ATATTCAAACTCAAAAATTCCCAAAACCATTTCCGAGATACAGACGAAATTTTCAAAACGTCATAACTTGGTTATTTATTGACGGTTTTGCATGTGAAAAGAAGCATTTTGAAGGAAATTTAACCCTCTTTTCAGATAGATATAGACACAACTCTTTAGAACAATAAACATGCTCATCTATCACATGAAAATTGATGAAAGCAAGCTACTGAAAACAATCACTAAAAACCCTACAGAACGCTTTTTTGCGCATCAAAATCGGTCCATAAATAACCGAGATACTCAAACTCAAAAATTCCCAAAACAATTCCTGAGATACAGACGAGATTTTCAAAACGTCATAACTTGGTTATTTATTGACGGATTTGGATGTGAAAAGGAGCATTTTGAAGGAAAGTTAACCCTCTTTTCATATAGATATGGACAAAACTGATTAAGGCAATAAAAATCCTCATTTATCAAATGAAAATTGATGAAAGCAAGCTACTAAAAACAATCACTAAAAACCCTACAGAACGCTTTTTTGCGCATCAAAATCGGTCCATAAATAACCGAGATACTCAAACTCAAAAATTCCCAAAACAATTCCTGAGATACAGACGAGATTTTCAAAACGTCATAACTTGGTTATTTATTGACGGATTTGGATGTGAAAAGAAGCATTTTGAAGGAAATTTAACCCTCTTTTCATATAGATATGGACAAAACTGATTAGAGCAATAAAAATCCTCATTTATCAAATGAAAATTGATGAAAGCAAGCTACTAAAAACAATCACTAAAAACCCTACAGAACGCTTTTTTGTGGATCAAAATCGGTCCATAAATAACCGAGATATTCAAACTCAAAAATTCCCAAAACCATTTCCGAGATACAGACGAAATTTTCAAAACGTCATAACTTGGTTATTTATTGACGGATTTGGATGTGAAAAGAAGCATTTTGAAGGAAATTTAACCCTCTTTTCAGATAGATATAGACACAACTCTTTAGAACAATAAACATGGTCATCTATCAAATGAAAATTGATGAAAGCAAGCTACTGAAAACAATCACTAAAAACCCTACAGAACGCTTTTTTGCGCATCAAAATCGGTCCATAAATAACCGAGATACTCAAACTCAAAAATTCCCAAAACAATTCCTGAGATACAGACGAAATTTTCAAAACGTCATAACTTGGTTATTTATTGACGGATTTGGATGCGAAAAAAAGCATTTTCTAGGAAATGTCATCCTCTACCAACCTGGACAGTTTATAATAAGCAACATACTCATGTATTGAAATAAAATTGACGAAAGCACGCTATTAAAAACATGACCAAAAACCCTACAAAAGCGTTTTTGCGTTTACCAAATTGGTCAATCACCATATTTATACTCGAAAATTTCCAAAAACGTTCCTGAGATACGGACGAACCCACGTTGGTCGTCAAAATTTGCTGAAATTGAATATCTTCATCATTTAAGTCGTGAAAATAATCAAGTTATGATGAAGATGACTCCACGTTTGGCGTCAAAACTTGTAGACCAATTCTGATATTTCACGTCAGCATAAAAAAATCAGAAAGTTGACCCCACGTCGGACGTCAAAATTCGTTGTTCAGTTAAGTGAACTTCAACGTTTTCTATGACTGAACAATGTGAGCATCACTCAACTCATTGAAATATTAGTTTGGGAAGTTGACCCCACGTTGGGCGACAAAATTTGTTGACCGATACTTGATATCAGCATCACTTCACATAAACCCATCTGATAGAAAGTTTTTTAAAACGATTACAGCTTTATCGATCAGAATGCTAATTTTTATCAGGAAGAAGCACCTCTACATAAGGTTTCCCCTCCAAGGACCTTTGAACAAAAAAAAAGATTAGGTCAGGGACCTCCACCGAAGACATCCTGGAGAGACGAAAGAGTCCACGCTATGTGGCGAAGAGCTATCGTGACGTAGCTTATGTCATTGACCTCTACGGCAAGGTTTCGGCCAATAAGGGGGAGGTCAGAAAAACTCCACTGGAGGAATTGGACCAAGGTGAAGTGAGAGGTCTAGTGGCGTCAACTTGGAGGTTGTGAGTGAGGACAAACTGCCACTTTCTGGGTCCCGAATGAGGAGGAGTCCAAATTCGTGGAAAGGAAAGCTATGCTGTGTCGTCTGGCAGGACAGAACTTACACCTCCAGGCAAAAAAAATGGTCTCTTTTGTCAGAGGAAAGGGAAAAGCCAATCAAGGGTTACATCATGGTCTTCGGGATAGGGGAGGAAAAAGTGAAGACCCCAAGACAGAAGTCTTCGAGGTTACGCTATGAATTGTTCTTGCTGACCATCAAGCTGAAGCAAATGAAGAAGAAGGAGGAAGCACCAACATGGTCTACGATGGGCCTGTAGCTGGGCAAAGTTTGCATCAAAACCTAGAGGTGCCCATTGAAAAATATCATGCTTTTCAACTAGCCTTATATGAAACAACCCAAACCAGGAAGAGAGGAAGACCTCCTGAAGAATCCATCAAAGATTTGACTAGTGAGGTGTCCTCTTTAGATCCAATTGTTTCCCCAACCTTCCTGGATACACTTGACTAGGCTGTGTGCAAAAATCATGAATTGCACTTCAGTTATTATCATCAATTTGATAAGGTGTCATATCACACTGACGTACAGCAGTAGAGAACACAACTGGATAAAATGAAGTCAGTACTGAGTGCCTTGGCCATTTTGGGGGCGGCAACTGCCCTTCAAGCACCACACCCTTTGTCAGATGAAGCCATTGCCAGGATCAACAATGCACAATCAACCTGGAAAGCTGGAAGATTCTTCAAAGACTACGAACTCTTCAAAGTTCTAGCTTCAGGTTCCAAGAAAGCTCCTGAAAATTTGCCTTTGAAGGTTTACAATGAAGATGTTGTTATCCCAGACAGCTTTGATGCCCGTGAAGCCTGGCCAGAGTGTGCTGACATCATTGGGATGATCAGAGATCAATCAAGATGTGGCAGTTGCTGGGTAAGTCCATTTGTTCGTTATATAAGATAATCTGGAATAAGCTCCAGGCCTTCGCAGCAGTGGAAAGTATGTCAGATCGTATTTGCATTCACTCCAATGCCACCAGGAAACTGATACTTTCATCCCAGGATTTGTTAACTTGCGGATTTGCTGGCGGATGTGATGGTGGTGCTCCACAGTTGGCTTGGCTTAACTGGATTCAACCTGGAATAGTGACTGGAGGGTTGTACAATGATACTGAACAGGTGAGCACGTGGTAATCTTCAACAGAATCAAACTTATTCATCAGGGCTGCAAATCCTACTTTTTACCATCCTGCGATGACCATCCCAACAAATGCACCAACTACGTTAGTACTCCAGGATGTGTAAGTGAATGTGATGATACCTCAATCGACTATGTATCCAACAAAACATACGGCAAAGATGTCTATAGTCTAGTAGGAGAGACACAAATGCAAATTGATGTGATGACCAATGGTCCTGTTGAGGCCTCTTTTGAGGTTCACAGTGACCTTGTCAACTATAAGAGTGGTAGGTGACAAACTAAAAATAACATTGTCTCAAGGTGGCCCCAAGAACTCGTCTCATATAATTTTTTTTAGGTATCTATCAAAATACCACCGACGACATTGTAGGTGCGCACGATGTCAAAATAATTGGTTGGGGAGTAGAAAATGGCGTCAAATACTGGTTGATCGCCAATTCCTGGAACGAACGTTGGGGAGAAAATGGCTACTTTAGGATACTGAGGGGAGTGGATGAGGTGGGCATTGAGAAATCCGTCAATGCTGGTTTTCCGGACTTTTCCAGATTCTAGATTTTATACTAGACCAATAAGACTTTATGTTTCAGTTTTACAAATATCTTTATCAATCAAAGATAACTACAGCTGTTCCCTTGTAAATTTTCATTATAGCTTAATTATTATAAGCTCAATTATTGAGGCAACGAATAATCAGTCTTATTCATTTTTGGTCGTGGCAATGCTTTAGCACGGAGAGCATCGCGGCTTCGTTGTTCGCATCTTATTAAAAGCGATCTATCTTTCATCCTTGATCACGATTGCATGTCCCTTATTCCTCTGTATAATTCAAAAACCTGTCAAATTAGGACATGCGCACAAATACCACGTGAAGAGGAGGAGATTTACTATGGAGAATGTGGATTTTCATGTGAGGTTGTTGGGGAAAATGTTGTGAAAATGAGGCTGAAAATTGATCGTATCTAAAAAATTGACTTTTGTTTCAAGTCAATGTCCCATATTTATCTGTATAACTTCGGCATTGATCAAAATATGATATGCGCACTAATACCACGTCAAAGAGGAGGAAATTTACCATAGAAAATGTGGATTTTCATTTGGGGTTGTTGGGGAAAATGTTGTAGAAATGCGGCTGAAAATTGATCGTATCCTAAAAATCGACTTTTGCTTCAAGTCAATGTCCCATATTTATCTGTATGACTTCGAAATTGGTCAAAATATGATATGCGCACTAATACCACGTGAAAGAGGAGGAAATTTACCATAAAAAATGTGGTTTTTCATTTGGGGTTGTTCGGGAAAATGTTGTAGAAAGGCGGCTGAAAATTGATCGTATCTTAAAAATCGACTTTTGTTTCAAGTCAATGTCCCATATTTATCTGTATGACTTCGAAATTGGTCAAAATATGATATGCGCACTAATACCACGTGAAAGAGGAGGAAATTTACCATAAAAAATGTGGTTTTTCATTTGGGGTTGTTCGGGAAAATGTTGTAGAAATGCGGCTGAAAATTGATCGTATCTTAAAAATCGACTTTTGTTTCAAGTCAATGTCCCATATTTATCTGTATAACTTCGAAATTGGTCAAAATATGATATGCGCACTAATACCACGAGAAAAAGGAGGAAATTTACCATAGAAACTGTGGATTTTCATTTGGGTTTGTTGGGAAAAATGTTGTTAAAATGAGGCTGAAAATTGATCGTATCCTAAAAATCGACTTTTGTTTCAGGTCAATGTCCCATATTTATCTGTATAACTTCGAAATTGGTCAAAATATGATATGCGCACTAATACCACGAGAAAAAGGAGGAAATTTACCATAGAAACTGTGGATTTTCATTTGGGTTTGTTGGGAAAAATGTTGTAAAAATGAGGCTGAAAATTGATCGTATCCTAAAAATCGACTTTTGTTTCAGGTCAATGTCCCATATTTATCTGTATAACTTCGAAATTGGTCAAAATATGATATGCGCACTAATACCACGAGAAAAAGGAGGAAATTTACCATAGAAACTGTGGATTTTCATTTGGGTTTGTTGGGAAAAATGTTGTTAAAATGAGGCTGAAAATTGATCGTATCTAAAAAATCGACTTTTGTTTCAAGTCAATGTCCCATATTTATCTGTATAACTTCGAAATTGGTCAAAATATGATATGCGCACTAATACCACGAGAAAAAGGAGGAAATTTACCATAGAAACTGTGGATTTTCATTTGGGTTTGTTGAGAAAAATGTTGTAAAAATGAGGCTGAAAATTGATCGTATCCTAAAAATCGACTTTTGTTTCAGGTCAATGTCCCATATTTATCTGTATAACTTCGAAATTGGTCAAAATATGATATGCGCACTAATACCACGAGAAAAAGGAGGAAATTTGCCATAGAAACTGTGGATTTTCATTTGGGTTTGTTGGGAAAAATGTTGTTAAAATGAGGCTGAAAATTGATCGTATCTAAAAAATCGACTTTTGTTTCAAGTCAATGTCCCATATTTATCTGTATAACTTCGAAATTGGTCAAAATATGATATGCGCACTAATACCACGAGAAAAAGGAGGAAATTTACCATAGAAACTGTGGATTTTCATTTGGGTTTGTTGAGAAAAATGTTGTAAAAATGAGGCTGAAAATTGATCGTATCCTAAAAATCGACTTTTGTTTCAGGTCAATGTCCCATATTTATCTGTATAACTTCGAAATTGGTCAAAATATGATATGCGCACTAATACCACGAGAAAAAGGAGGAAATTTACCATAGAAACTGTGGATTTTCATTTGGGTTTGTTGGGAAAAATGTTGTTAAAATGAGGCTGAAAATTGATCGTATCTAAAAAATCGACTTTTGTTTCAAGTCAATGTCCCATATTTATCTGTATAACTTCGAAATTGGTCAAAATATGATATGCGCACTAATACCACGAGAAAAAGGAGGAAATTTACCATAGAAACTGTGGATTTTCATTTGGGTTTGTTGAGAAAAATGTTGTAAAAATGAGGCTGAAAATTGATCGTATCCTAAAAATCGACTTTTGTTTCAGGTCAATGTCCCATATTTATCTGTATAACTTCGAAATTGGTCAAAATATGATATGCGCACTAATACCACGAGAAAAAGGAGGAAATTTACCATAGAAACTGTGGATTTTCATTTGGGTTTGTTGGGAAAAATGTTGTTAAAATGAGGCTGAAAATTGATCGTATCTAAAAAATCGACTTTTGTTTCAAGTCAATGTCCCATATTTATCTGTATAACTTCGAAATTGGTCAAAATATGATATGCGCACTAATACCACGAGAAAAAGGAGGAAATTTACCATAGAAACTGTGGATTTTCATTTGGGTTTGTTGAGAAAAATGTTGTAAAAATGAGGCTGAAAATTGATCGTATCCTAAAAATCGACTTTTGTTTCAGGTCAATGTCCCATATTTATCTGTATAACTTCGAAATTGGTCAAAATATGATATGCGCACTAATACCACGAGAAAAAGGAGGAAATTTACCATAGAAACTGTGGATTTTCATTTGGGTTTGTTGAGAAAAATGTTGTAAAAATGAGGCTGAAAATTGATCGTATCCTAAAAATCGACTTTTGTTTCAGGTCAATGTCCCATATTTATCTGTATAACTTCGAAATTGGTCAAAATATGATATGCGCACTAATACCACGTGAAAGAGGAGGAAATTTACCATAGAAAATGTGGATTTTCATCAGAGGTTGTTGGGGAAAATGTTGTAGAAATGAGACTGAAAATTGATCGTATCCTGAAAATCGACTTTTGTTTCAAGTCAATGTCCCATAATTTTCTGTATAACTTCGAAAATGGTCAAAATATGATATGCGCACTAATACCACGTGAAAGAGGAAGAGATAAACCATAGAAAATATGGATTTTCATTTGGGGTTATTGGAGAAAATGATATAGAAATGAGACTGAAAATTGTTATGGCGATATCAGTGTAAAAAATATCTCTTCAACAAAAAATGGTTTAGCAAACCCAGATCCCATCCATATTCAACCATATCTGCAAGGAAGAAATCTCAAGTGTGATTTTACGACAGTCCTAAAACCCACAGTAATTAAATCTACCTGAGGCACGTAATAAAGTCATAATTATTATGAGTGGTGATTTAAGTCAAACATCATGAAACATGCTGGCTGAAGATTACGGTGCTATTTGATGTACGCAGACTTTTAATTCTTCATTCGTTTTTACTGCTGAAATACCCTGAAGATACGCCATTCGAAGGGTTTTCTTCAAGAATCTTCGTTTTTTTCACATTCAGTCAGAAGATTAATAAATCTTCTGGTTCTGGTTCCTCAAGTACCGTCAGTCTGGACAAATAACGTTAATAAAAATCAACAATTTGGAAAAAGTCATAAATAAGACAAAGAATGAGAAACAAGACGCTGATAAAAATCAGCAGTCACTAAAATTGTCGATCAAAGGCAAATAAACGTTGATAAAAATGATCAATATGCAAACTATTATTAATAAGAGAAAGATTGAGAAACAAGATGCCAACAAACTCACTAAAACATTTGATTGAAGGCAAATAATCGTTAATAAAAATCAACAATATGAAAACAATCATAAATAAGACAAATGATGAGAAACAAGACGCTGAGAAAAACCAACAAAGTCACTAAAACGTCCGATTAATGGAAAATAAACGTTGATAAAAGTAAACAATATGCAAAATATCATGAATAGGACAAAGAATGAGAAACAAGACGCTGAGAAAAACCAACAAAATCACTAAAATGTTCGATTAAAGGCAAATAAACGTGGATAAAATTCAACAATAAGCAAAAAATACTTGTTTGAGAACATACAAGGCATATTTTCTTAAAATTCCTCAACTCTGTGACATCAAGATGATGAACATCAACCATAAGTAATGAATAATCTGTTTTATGGGCCCTTTAGTTGCTTCCGCCAGAATCTTCATCCATCATGAAGATTTGTGTGATTGTTGCGGCAAAACAACTGAAAAACCAATTTTCTTGGCGGAATTGAAAATATTTTATCGATGTGGAAAATTGACAAATTTTCATTTGTTATGGGAAACGGTGTCGTCTGACATAAAACAAGATAATTCTATTAAGAAACCTATTAAAATTTAATTGTAATAATTTTATGTGTTTTCAACAAGAAACTGGTGATGAGGGAACAAATCAAAATGGAATAAAAGTATTTCAGTTTTATTTTTTGTTCTTATTTTCATTTTTTTTTTTTTAATTAGAAAATGATGATAAATTTTCATGATTATTTTGATTAATAATTGATTTTCGCTGTTGTTCGGATTAGTTCCTTCAAGATTCTTTGAGTTTTATATTATACAGGGTGTCCCAGCAAGGGTGGCCACCGGCCATATCTCGGAAACTACTGGACCTAAAAGTTCAGGAAAAAAAAATTATCACTAAAGTGGCCACGAGAAAATGCTGGAAAATATTTATAACTTCAAAATTTTTCCGCTAGGGGGCGCAATCAAAGCTTAAATATTAAAATTCAAAATTTCTCCGGAAATTCTCAGATTGAGGTATATCTTTATCAACATGGTTAGAAAACCTAGACAATTTTACGTCTTTTTGGTACAGGGCTCATTGGCGTACCGATCTTCGTGTGAGTAGGGGAAGGTAGTGAAAGTGTAATTGTTCAAGTGGCTGTAACTTATAAACGACTTGTCCGATTTTGTTGCGTATAGGCTTGTTTGGAAGATAAATGTGAGTACTTTCGTATATCGTATCCAGTGATGCGTGATTGTCTCCAGAAAAGTTGCTAGAAGGGGTAACTTGAATTAAAAACAGTGTTTTTCATTTTACTGCAAACATTTAAATGGTATGGTATAATTCTGATAATAATAACTAGTCCAAATTATGTTAAATCTAATGTTTCAAGGTTTTTAAGGTTTTTTTTTTTTTTTTTTTTAATTTTTTCTTTTAAGGTTTTTTCTTGTAAATTTAATCTTCATTTCGATTCTGTTATCAGAATTATACCATACCATTTTTTTTTGCGGTGAAACGAAAATAACAGTTTTTAATTCAAATTACGCCTTCTAGCAACTTTTCTGGAGACAATCACGCACTACTGGATACGATATACGAAAGTACTCACATTTATCTTCCAAACAAGCCTATACGCAACAAAATCGGACATGTCGTTTATAAGTTACAGCCACTTGAACAATTACACTTTCACTACCTTCCCCTACTCACACGAAGATCGGTACGCCAATGAGCCCTGTACCAAAAAGACGTGAAATTGTCTAGGTTTTCTAACCATGTTGATAAAGATATACCTCAATCTGAGAATTTCCGGAGAAATTTCGAATTTTAATATTTAAGCTTTGATTGCGCCCCCTAGCGGAAAAATTTTGAAGTTATAAATATTTTCCAGCATTTTCTCGTGGCCACTTTAGTGATAATTTTTTTTTCCTGAACTTTTTTCCTGAACCCTTGCTGGGACAACCTGTATATATTTTATTTCTTTTTTTAGGATTTTACTGCATTTTTAATGTTTTAAGGTTGGCAGGATTATTTTTCTTCATTTTACACAAAACTTTCAAGTGATTTTTTGAACTTTCAATAAAAATATCTTCCCAAAATAAAGTTTTTAATAGTAATTTGAGCTTTTTGAATTGATGTTATCCAATTTGTCAAAATTTCATTTTCTCATTAATGTTTTTTTTTCACTTTTTTGTTTCTGAGATATGAATTTTGTTGTTTTATTGGAATACTTTTAATAATTAAGATTCTCATGTTTTCCTGCATATTAATAAATTTATACTTTTGTTCGAGGTATATTTTTAACTTTTTCATATATTTAATTCATTTCTTAATTCCTTGATTCCTCAACTTCTTATTTCTTCATTACATACTTGGTTACTTGATTCTTCAATTCCTTAATGTGTTGATTCTTTAATAATTTGAAAGCTTGAATCCTGGATTTCTTCACTGAATTATTTTTTGGCTACCTAATCTCTCATTTCCGCAATTCTGCACTTCATTAATTTTTAAAATTCTCTGATTACTCAATTTTTCAATTTATTCACTCCTCAATATGATAACCAGCTCAAGTCTGAATGATTTATAAATTTCTTCATTATTCAATTTCATAATTCTTTATACCTCAAGGAATTTCGGAATTTATTAATCTATGAGTCTATAGGAATTTTGAAATAAGTTGTTTCAAAAATTAAAGTTAACGATCGTGAAAATTTGCGCAATAAAGGTTTTAAAATTTGGAAATATTAAAATAAAATGAAATTTAGAAATTGAAGAATTTGTAAAATCTAGTGTTCAAGAAAATTGGGAATCCAAGAATTAAACAATCAAGGAGTTTTGAAAATTTAGAAGTTGAAGAATTTCATAATAAAAGGATTCAAGAATTTGGAAATTTTGAAATACAAGGATTGCGGAATTTGGTTGGAAAGAGATTCATTCATTGACAAATTTAATTGAGAATTGAGGAATTCAAGAATTGAGAGTTAATAAGAAAATTTGGAAATTGGGAATCTAAGGATTTAAAGAATTTAAAAATTTGGAACACTCAAGGAATTTCGAAAAAAGTGCTTCAGAAATTTCAATAGCTAGGAAATTCAAGGATTTGGACAATTAGAAATTCAGGAATTTTAAAATTCATTAAATTTATAAATATGGGTTGCTAGCCAGTGTGAAATTGAAAAAACTAGTGATTAAATTTCCATGAAGTTAGAAATGTGATGTGTACGAAAATTTAAAACTTGAAGAATTCCAAAATTTAGGAATAAAAGAGTTCCAGGCTTAAGGAATTTTGGAATTTGGTAACAAGGAAATTCATTAATTGAAAAATTTAAAAAAAATTGCAAAAAAAAAAGTTTTTTTTTCATTCTCTAATTTATTATTTTAAGCTTAAATCCTGAAGTTCTTGACTGAATAATTCCCTAATTCCTTGATTCCTTGTTTTCTCAATTTTTTCATTTCCTACTTCCTTTATTTTTCAATTCCATAATGAATGTTTCAAACGTCTATCATTATTACCTTCTTCAATTTTCTAATTTTCCAATTAATTGTTTAAATAATCTATTTATTCCTTGATGATTTATTGACTTAAATTCTCCATTATTTAATTAAATAATTCCTTAATAAATATAGTTTATTAATTATTTAATAAATTATTGATGAATTAAAAAATTACATCATCGGAAAAAATAGTTTTGGGAATTAGGTCATGAAGAATTAAAAAGCTACATAATTTCAGAATTAATCAATGATATTAAATAATTAAAGTACTAAAGAATTAGGAAATCGAGGAATTATTAGATATTGAGAATCAAGGGTTTTCCCTTCATTCAAATTCTTAAAAAACTCTTTCATACATTCTTCCGAAAATAAAGTTTATTTAATTCAAGTTGTTTTTTTTTTGTTGACATTTAAAATTTATTGTATCCTTTAGCTCATGGATTGTTTTTTATTCATTTGACATCACACATTCCAAGATTGAAATCACCCATTAGAACACATTGGTGTACTGAACTATACACACCCAAAAAAAAAAAAAAATTGAAGATTATAAGGATTTTCATGTTTATTTCCACACAATTCAACCACAACCAAACCATAGAACACACGCTCCGTTTTACTAAACAAACTCTCCGATTATTCTGTGTCAATTTTTCAACCCATCGTCTCTGTCTGCCGACCAGTCATCTTCATCATCTCCCATCCCTCTCCACCATAACCAACAACACCGCAACCATCTTTTTCTTCTCAAATATGTCAGCTATTTATCCCACCACCATGGTATTGTTAACCCAAGCAGACCCATGGTTGATTCAGTGTACAGACGACCATCAACCGGTGCAGTAACGCGATGTAAAATGGTTTCTTACGTCCTCTTCAACGAAGTGCGAACGAAAAACTTGTGCTTCATCAGTGTTGTGTGTGCGTTCAGTGTTGGACTTACCATTGGCGTGCTAATACCGCTGGTGTACTATAGTGGCAGTAAACCAAACACCATGGTAAACACCAGTGAAATACGTAGTGTATTTGTGAACCACAGCTATGCCACAGTGAGTTTTGTCAAGTCCAAGGAGCACAACCAGTTAATTGACCGGGGGATTTATTGGGGGAGTGCTGTGGAAGCTAGGTTGCCCCAGGGGTACAAACAGCAACCATGGAGTGATTACCTGGACAAGGCTGTGGCAGTTAAAATGGAAGCTGGCTGCGGCAGGATGCAAAACCGCCTGGTTACGTTCCAGGATGGGCAAAAAGGATGCGTCCGATATCGCCAAAACACCGATCAGATCCAGGGGGAACTATTTAGCTTTTATCTAGCTCAAATACTTAAACTCCCCAACTTGGCTCCTAGTGCAGTGAGTGTGGTGGACTTGTCAGCTCCTCTATGGGGTGGGTTACACAAAGAAATAGCTTCTGCCCAGTGGAACTCCAATAGACCAATAGTGCTGACTCAGTTTATTGGCAATTTAAACCCAGCTAATATACCTGGGATGTTCAGGCCCATGGAGCGACACCTGAACAGGTTTGACGTAATGAACCTGACCATGGACATGGGGGGCTTGGTGGAGCTAGCCCAGTGGTCCGACTTGATCATTTTTGACTATCTAACAGCCAACTTGGACAGAATTGTCAACAACTTGTACAATTATCAGTGGAATGTCAATATTATGGATGCTCCAGCACATAACCTGGCGAAAAATCCCGATAATTTACTTGTGTTTTTGGATAATGAAAGTGGACTGTTGCACGGATATAGACTATTAAAAAAATACGAAATATATCACTCGTTATTGCTGGACAATTTGTGTGTGTTTCGTAGACGCACAGCAGACATTGTTAGGGAATTAAAGCAAAATGGCAACGTGGGTGAGTTGCTGCGCAGCATGTTCGAGCGCAGAAACAGTGCGGTGGTTAAAGATATCCTGCCCACATTACCGGACAAAAGTGTTAAAATCCTCAACGATCGTTTGGACAAAGTTTTCAATCAAATAATCAAATGTGAGTCAATATTTAACACTTAGCTTGATCTTTATATAATAGGATATATCAAATTGTGCCATTTATGCCAGTGTTATTTATTTATTTATATTGTACAATACATAAACCCCCAATGTGATATTAGATGATGTGATGTATAAATATAAATTATCGTTCATAGACCAAAAACGTGTAAATATGAAATTATGTATAGCGCCGAAGGAGTGAATTTAATAAAATCCGTTATCCGAGTCCGTGCATGGTGTTTTATTTTTCGTAGACGAAGCCGTTTAGCATAATCGTCTTGTAGCCGGCGTTTAACTTTTTAGATGATTTTTATTGATATGACAAGTGACAATTAGCAACACGATTTTTCCGAAATTTCAGGCATGCAATAGGTTACACGTTTTGGTGGATAATTATGTTGATTGCACGCGGTGAGTGGTGATTGGATGTGTTTAGGTGGCGCCCTCTATGAGTTATAATAGTCAAACTGAGCTCTAATTAGTAGTGCGCATGACAAGAAACCCCCATGTTCGGAATTTCATCAGTTTGTTGACATTATTTCAAATTTTATTATCGTATAAATTAAGATAAAAACTACTTTCTAGACATTTTTTACCGTAACTTTTCAAACATGAAATTGAATAAAATCAGCTTCAATATGAATATGCCAAAACTTCTTAATAATCCTCTGGAAAATGTACAGGATGTCCCAAATTTTTTTGACTGTAACTTTCCCAAAAATGATGATATAGACTTGATTCAAGGGTCAAATTGTCCGTAATAGAATCAGCTTCAACAAAAATTTGCCAAAACTCATTCATAACCTTCTGGAAAATATACAGAGCGTCTCAAATTGGAAATTTTAAGTTTCAATACAAACGGCTTCCTATAGATATTTTTTACCGTAACTTTCTTGAAAATTATGATATAGAGTTGATTCAAGCGTCAAATTGTCCGTAATAGAATCAGCTTCAATATGAATATGCCAAAACTCCTCTATAACTTGCTGAAAAATATACAGGGCGTCCCAAATTGGAGGTTTTCAGTTTCAACAAAAACGACCTCCCATACATATTTGAGCGCAACATTCCAAAAAATGATGATAAAGACTTGATTCATACGTCAAATTGTCCGTGATAGAATCAGCTTCAATATGAATATGCCAAAACTCCTCTACAACTTGCTGGAAAATATACAGAGCGTCTCAAATTGGAAATTTTGAGTTTCAATAAAAACGACTTCCTAGATATTTTTTACCGTAACTTTCTTGAAACTCATGATATAGACTTGATTCAAGCGTCAAATTGTCCGTAATAGAATCAGCTTCAACAAAAATTTGCCAAAACTCATTCATAACCTTCTGGAAAATATACAGAGCGTCTCAAATTGGAAATTTTAAGTTTCAATACAAACGGCTTCCTATAGATATTTTTTACCGTAACTTTCTTGAAAATTATGATATAGAGTTGATTCAAGCGTCAAATTGTCCGTAATAGAATCAGCTTCAATATGAATATGCCAAAACTCCTCTATAACTCGCTGGAAAATATGCAGGGCGTCCCAAAGTGACAATTTCAAGTTTCAACATAAACGATTTAGTACATATTTTTCACCGTAACTTTCTCAAAAATGATGATATAGAGCTGATTCAAACGTTAAATTATTTGTAATAGAATCAGCTCCAACAAGAATATGCCAAAACTCCTTCATAGTTCTGTGGAAAATATACAGGGCGTCCCAAAGTGGAAATTTCAAGTTTCAACAAAAACGACTTCCTAGATATTTTTTACCGTAACTTTCTTGAAACTTATGATATAGAGCTGATTCAAGCGTCAAATTGTCCGTAATAGAATCAGCTTTAATATGAATATGCCAAAACTCCTCTATAACTCGCTGGAAAATATACAGGGCGTCCCAAAGTGACAATTTTAAGTTTCAACAAAAAAGATTTCCTACATATTTTTCACCGTAACTTTCTCAAAAGTGATGATATAGAGCTGATTCAAACGTTAAATTTTCTGTAATAGAATCAGCTTCAACAAGAATTTGTCAAAACTTCTTCATAACCCTCTGGAAAATATACCGAGTACCCCAAATTGGAGATTTTTAAATTTCAACAAAACAACTTCCCAGACATTTTTGACTGTAACTTTCCAAAAAATGATGATATAGAGTTGATTCAAATGTCAAATTGTTCGTAATAGAATCAGCTTCAACAAAAATTTGCCAAAACTCATTCATAACCTTCTGGAAAATATACAGAGCGTCTCAAATTGGAAATTTTAAGTTTCAATAAAAACGACTTTCTAGATATTTTTTACCGTAACTTTCTTGAAACTTATGATATAGAGTTGATTCAAGCGTCATATTGTCCGTGATAGAATCAGTTTCAATATGAATATGCCAAAACTCCTCTATAACTCGCTGGAAAATATACAGAGCGTCCCAAAGTGACAATTTCAAGTTTCAACATAAACGATTTAGTACATATTTTTCACCGTAACTTTCTCAAAAATGATGATATAGAGCTGATTCAAACGTTAAATTATCTGTAATAGAATCAGCTCCAACAAGAATATGCCAAAACTCCTTCATAGTTCTGTGGAAAATATACAGGGCGTCCCAAAGTGGAAATTTCAAGTTTCAACAAAAACGACTTCCTAGATATTTTTTACCGTAACTTTCTCAAAAATGATGATATAGAGCTGATTCAAACGTTAAATTATCTGTTATAGAATCAGCTTCAACAAAAATATGCCAAAACTCTTTCATAACTCTGTGGAAAATATACAGGGCGTCCCAAATTGGAGATTTCAAGTTTCAACCAAAACGACTTCCTAGATATTTTTTACCGTTACTTTCTCAAAAATGATGATATAGAGCTGATTCAAACGTTAAATTATCTGTAATAGAATCAGCTTCAACAAGAATATGCCAAAACATCTCCATAACCCTTTGGAAAATATACAGGGCGTCTAAAAGTGGAAATTTCAAGCTTTATCAAAAACGACTTCTCATCAAAAATCTGAAATAAAGTTGAATAAACGTTGAAAAGTTTCCAAGGCATAGAATATATTTTTTTTTGTGATGCTAGATTTGGAGGAAAAATGTGATTTTTTTTTTAATGACAAAAAATATCAGATGAATGTATAAAAAACTATTGAATACAACTTTAAAAAAAAAAAAAACTACTTTTTTTTGTAGTGGTGAGTGTTGTAATAATGAGAATGGTGATATTGACGGAAATGAGCAAGAAGAAGCATAACAAAATCTTAAAAAGTAAAAAATTCGAAATTAACACTGACAAAAGTTTCATAATTCAATATTTTGCTGTATTTTTCTTTTGTCAATGTACAAAGCAAGATTAAATGATGAAAAATTGATACAAAAAAAAGTGAGTTTTGAGAGTGTAAATATCGACAAAAAAACAAGAAACATAAACAATAACAGTAAAGAGAAACAATAGAAACAAGAAGCATCAGAAAACTAACAAGTTTATCAAAAATACAAATTAAAATTGAATAAACGTCAATGAAACTTCCCTAAAGTAATATTTTTCCATTCTTTTTTGTCTCAATAGAAAAAGCAAAATCAATAGAAACAAAATAATGGAAAACTTACATTTACCCATAATTAAAAGAGAGGAGTGACAAGAGACTTGACAAAAAAAGAAACAAAAAGCAGAAAAAAAAATTTAACAAACTACCCAAACATACAAAAGTTAAAACTAATGAAAATTTGCATCAATAAGAAATATAACAAACAAATAGAATCAAGAAAAATCAGAAAAACCAACAAACTTGTCGGAATTCAAAATAAAATTACATAAACATTGACAAAAGTTGCCTAAAACAATATTTTCACATTTTTTTGTCGACATCATCTGGTAATGGGGTAGATTACTAACCCAATCCTCCTAATTTTTTTTTTTAGAAATTACACCAAAGAAAATTATCACAAATTCAAAAAAAGCAACAAAATGCCCAAAAATCAAAAATAAAGTCAAATATAATCGATAATAATGACAATAAAAATCATTTATAAAAAAGATCAACAATGAGAAACAAGTAGCATCGGAAAAACTAACAAACCTCTAAAAATGCAAAATAAAATCAAATAAACGTTGACAAAAGATTTCTAAAGCAATATTTTTCCAAAATTTTGTTTTCCCAGTATGCGTAAATGAAAAATTGATTAGTAAAAAGAAAAGTTAAAACTTATTTTCGTACATAAACAAAAGAATTGGATAATGAAAGAAAAACAATATGTTGAAACAATCAGAAAAAGAACTAGTAATAAAGAAGACAAAAAATGAGAAACAAGAAACATGAGAAAATCTAACAAACTTCCCAAAAATAAAATAAAATAAACGTTGATAAAAGTGTCCTTAACCAATAAAAGTGAAATCTCATTTATAAAAACAACAAAAACAAGCTTTAAAGTAAAACAGATAAGATAACAATGTCAAATATTTTTAAACAAAAAAAAATATACCAAAACAAAAAATCTTGAATAAAAAAATAATAATTTCTTAAAATCATGTTTAAATCTGCGTTTAACTTTCAGTGGGGTCAAAAAATACAATGACCCCGTATTGATCAACTGATTCCAGATTCCTGCGAAGTGATGATCATGTTCTGCATTCTTAATTACTCTATCAATATCGCTTTCTACAAATTGTTCGCTTGCGGAAAATAAATGAGTTGATGAAGAGTGTGATGAATATATTTTAACTAATGGTGTGAATTTGATTTAAACATCAATGTCTAACAAAGTTACAAAAATTACAATCATTACACAATCAAAAAAAGCGAACAAGAAATTGTTTTTGGTTTATTTTGCCTAGACATTATAACTCATCATTTATTAACTTGCAAAATACCAATAAAATATTCAAATTTATAATTATTATTGGTTTCCGAACAATTAATATAAATATCCACAATTTGGATAACATTAATATGCAATTAAAATTGATTTGTGGCTTGAATAAAAAAAAATGTGACAAAGCGTGTGATACAATGTCTGTGATGTTTACATGGTTTTATATTTATTGTAGTGATTGAAATGATGATGTCTCATTCGTTTTGGTTGGAATTATGCATAAAAAAACGATGTTCTAGGAGATTATAGACATTTTATTCGACTTTTATGATGTAATTTCGTGAGTTATTATGATCAAAAAATTAATCAAATAAATTCGGAAATATTTTGATGGATCAATCTTCATCCTTTGACTATTGATTCCTTAATTCTCTTATTGCTAAATTCTTACTTCACCCAGTTCTTCAATTCCTTAAGTTCTCATTTCCTGATTCCTCCAATCTTCAATTTGGAAATTGAATCCTCAATTTCATCAACTATTGATTCCTTCATTCCTTCATTGCTAAATTTCTACTTAACATTCCTTAAATTCTTAAGATCCTACTCCTCAATTCGTCCACTCTTTAATTTGGAAATTAATTTCTCAATTGCTTTGACTATTGATTCCTTCATACTTTTATTGCTAAATTGTTACTTAACATTCCTTAGATTCTTAAGATCTTACTCTTCAATTCCTCTACTCTTTAATTTGGGACATAATTCCTCAATTCCTGTGACTATTGATTCCTCAATTCCCTTATTGCTAAATTCTTAATTCACCCAGTTCTTTAATTCCTTAAGTTCTAATTCCCTGATTCCTCCAATCTTCAATTTGGAAATTGAATCCCTAATTTCTTTAACTTCATTCATTCCCTCATTGCTAAATTTCTACTTAACATTTCTTAAATTCTTAAGATCCTACTCCTCAATTCGTCCACTCTTTAATTTGGAAATTAATTTCACAATTGCTTTGACTATTGATTCCTTCATACTTTTATTGCTAAATTGTTACTTAACATTCCTTAGATTCTTAAGATCTTACTCTTCAATTCCTCTACTCTTTAATTTGGGACATAATTCCTCAATTCCTGTGACTATTGATTCCTCAATTCCCTTATTGCTAAATTCTTAATTCACCCAGTTCTTTAATTCCTTAAGTTCTAATTCCCTGATTCCTCCAATCTTCAATTTGGAAATTGAATCCCTAATTTCTTTAACTTCATTCATTCCCTCATTGCTAAATTTCTACTTAACATTCCTTAAATTCTTAAGATCCTACTCCTCAATTCCTCTACTCTTTGATTTGGGACATAATTCCTCAATTCCTGTGACTATTGATTCCTCAATTCCCTTATTGCTAAATTCTTAATTCACCCAGTTCTTTAATTCCTTAAGTTCTAATTCCCTGATTCCTCCAATCTTCAATTTGGAAATTGAATCCCTAATTTCTTTAACTTCATTCATTCCCTCATTGCTAAATTTCTACTTAACATTCCTTAAATTCTCAAGATCTTACACCTCAATTCCTCCACTCTTTAATTTGGAAATTAATTTCTCAATTGCTTTGACTATTGATTCCTTCATACTTTTATTGCTAAATTGTTACTTAACATTCCTTAGATTCTTAAGATCTTACTCTTCAATTCCTCTACTCTTTAATTTGGGACATAATTCCTCAATTCCTGTGACTATTGATTCCTCAATTCCCTTATTGCTAAATTCTTAATTCACCCAGTTCTTTAATTCCTTAAGTTCTAATTCCCTGATTCCTCCAATCTTCAATTTGGAAATTGAATCCCTAATTTCTTTAACTTCATTCATTCCCTCATTGCTAAATTTCTACTTAACATTCCTTAAATTCTTAAGATCCTACTCCTCAATTCCTCTACTCTTTGATTTGGGACATAATTCCTCAATTCCTGTGACTATTGATTCCTCAATTCCCTTATTGTTAAATTCTTACTTCACCCAGTTCTTCAATTCCTTAAGTTCTCATTTCCTGATTCCTCCAATCTTCAATTTGGAAATTGAATCCTCAATTTCATCAACTATTGATTCCTTCATTGCTTCATTGCTAAATTTTTACTCAACATTCCTTAAATTCTTAAGATCCTACTCCTCAATTCCTCTATTCTTTGATTTGGGACATAATTCCTCAATTCCTGTGACTATTGATTCCTCAATTCCCTTATTGTTAAATTCTTACTTCACCCAGTTCTTTAATTCCTTAAGTTCTTATTCCCCGATTCCTCCAATCTTCAATTTAGAAATTGAATCCTTAATTTCTTTAACTATTGATTCCTTCATTCCTTCATTGCTAAATTTCTACTTAACATTCCTTAAATTCTTAAGATCTTACTCTTCAATTCCTCTACTCTTTAATTTGGGACATAATTCCTCAATTCCTGTGACTATTGATTCCTCAATTCCCTTATTGCTAAATTCTTAATTCACCCAGTTCTTTAATTCCTTAAGTTCTAATTCCCTGATTCCTCCAATCTTCAATTTGGAAATTGAATCCCTAATTTCTTTAACTTCATTCATTCCCTCATTGCTAAATTTCTACTTAACATTCCTTAAATTCTCAAGATCTTACACCTCAATTCCTCCACTCTTTAATTTGGAAATTAATTTCTCAATTGCTTTGACTATTGATTCCTTCATACTTTTATTGCTAAATTGTTACTTAACATTCCTTAGATTCTTAAGATCTTACTCTTCAATTCCTCTACTCTTTAATTTGGGACATAATTCCTCAATTCCTGTGACTATTGATTCCTCAATTCCCTTATTGCTAAATTCTTAATTCACCCAGTTCTTTAATTCCTTAAGTTCTAATTCCCTGATTCCTCCAATCTTCAATTTGGAAATTGAATCCCTAATTTCTTTAACTTCATTCATTCCCTCATTGCTAAATTTCTACTTAACATTCCTTAAATTTTCAAGATCTTACTCCTCAATTCCTCCACTCTTTAATTTGGAAATTAATTTCTCAATTGCTTTGACTATTGATTCCTTCATACTTTTATTGCTAAATTGTTAGTTAACATTCCTTAGATTCTTAAGATCTTACTCTTCAATTCCTCTACTCTTTAATTTGGGACATAATTCCTCAATTCCTGTGACTATTGATTCCTCAATTCCCTTATTGCTAAATTCTTACTTCACCCAGTTCTTTAATTCCTTAAGTTCTTATTCCCCGATTCCTCCAATCTTCAATTTAGAAATTGAATCCTTAATTTCTTTAACTATTGATTCCTTCATTTCTTCATTGCTAAATTTCTACTTAACATTCCTTAAATTCTCAAGTTCTTACACCTCAATTCCTCCACTCTTTAATTTGGAAATTAATTTCTCAATTGCTTTGACTATTGATTCCTTCATACTTTTATTGCTAAATTGTTACTTAACATTCCTTAGATTCTTAAGATCTTACTCTTCAATTCCTCTACTCTTTAATTTGGGACATAATTCCTCAATTCCTGTGACTATTGATTCCTCAATTCCCTTATTGCTAAATTCTTAATTCACCCAGTTCTTCAATTCCTTAAGTTCTAATTCCCTGATTCCTCCAATCTTCAATTTGGAAATTGAATCCCTAATTTCTTTAACTTCATTCATTCCCTCATTGCTAAATTTCTACTTAACATTCCTTAAATTCTTAAGATCCTACTCCTCAATTCGTCCACTCTTTAATTTGGAAATTAATTTCTCAATTGCTTTGACTATTGATTCCTTCATACTTTTATTGCTAAATTGTTACTTAACATTCCTTAGATTCTTAAGATCTTACTCTTCAATTCCTCTACTCTTTAATTTGGGACATAATTCCTCAATTCCTGTGACTATTGATTCCTCAATTCCCTTATTGCTAAATTCTTAATTCACCCAGTTCTTTAATTCCTTAAGTTCTAATTCCCTGATTCCTCCAATCTTCAATTTGGAAATTGAATCCCTAATTTCTTTAACTTCATTCATTCCCTCATTGCTAAATTTCTACTTAACATTCCTTAAATTCTTAAGATCCTACTCCTCAATTCGTCCACTCTTTAATTTGGAAATTAATTTCTCAATTGCTTTGACTATTGATTCCTTCATACTTTTATTGCTAAATTGTTACTTAACATTCCTTAGATTCTTAAGATCTTACTCTTCAATTCCTCTACTCTTTAATTTGGGACATAATTCCTCAATTCCTGTGACTATTGATTCCTCAATTCCCTTATTGCTAAATTCTTAATTCACCCAGTTCTTTAATTCCTTAAGTTCTAATTCCCTGATTCCTCCAATCTTCAATTTGGAAATTGAATCCCTAATTTCTTTAACTTCATTCATTCCCTCATTGCTAAATTTCTACTTAACATTCCTTAAATTCTTAAGATCCTACTCCTCAATTCGTCCACTCTTTAATTTGGAAATTAATTTCTCAATTGCTTTGACTATTGATTCCTTCATACTTTTATTGCTAAATTGTTACTTAACATTCCTTAGATTCTTAAGATCTTACTCTTCAATTCCTCTACTCTTTAATTTGGGACATAATTCCTCAATTTCTGTGACTATTGATTCCTCAATTCCCTTATTGCTAAATTCTTAATTCACCCAGTTCTTTAATTCCTTAAGTTCTAATTCCCTGATTCCTCCAATCTTCAATTTGGAAATTGAATCCCTAATTTCTTTAACTTCATTCATTCCCTCATTGCTAAATTTCTACTCAACATTCCTTAAATTTTCAAGATCTTACTCCTCAATTCCTCCACTCTTTAATTTGGAAATTAATTTCTCAATTGCTTTGACTATTGATTCCTTCATACTTTTATTGCTAAATTGTTACTTAACATTCCTTAGATTTTTAAGATCTTACTCCTCAATTCCTCTACTCTTTAATTTGGGACATAATTCCTCAATTCCTGTGACTATTGATTCCTCAAATCCCTTATTGCTAAATTCTTACTTCACCCAGTTCTTTAATTCCTCAAGTTCTCATTCCCCGATTCCTCCAATCTTCAATTTGGAAATTGAATCCTTAATTTCTTTAACTATTGATTCCTTCATTCCTTCATTGCTAAATTTCTACTTAACATTCCTTAAATTCTCAAGATCTTACACCTCAATTCCTCCACTCTTTAATTTGGAAATTAATTTCTCAATTGCTTTGACTATTGATTCCTTCATACTTTTATTGCTAAATTGTTACTTAACATTCCTTAGATTCTTAAGATCTTACTCTTCAATTCCTCTACTCTTTAATTTGGGACATAATTCCTCAATTCCTGTGACTATTGATTCCTCAATTCCCTTATTGCTAAATTCTTAATTCACCCAGTTTTTTAATTCCTTAAGTTCTAATTCCCTGATTCCTCCAATCTTCAATTTGGAAATTGAATCCTCAATTTCTTTAACTATTGATTCCTTCATTCCATCATTGCTAAATTTCTACTTAACATTCCTTAAATTCTCAAGATTTTATTCCTCAATTCCTATACTCTTCAGTTTGGAAATTAATTCCTCAATTCCTTTGACTATTGATTCCTTAATTCCCTTATTGCTAAATTCTTACTAAATTCGCTTCCTTAATGTCTCAATTCATAGTTCAATTTCTCAATTCTCTTGATTTCCCAGATTCCTACCTCATCGTTTTGTATTATTCTTAATTAATCAATTCCTTGACGCTAATTTTCTCATTGCTAAATTTCCACTTCTTTAATTTTTTAAGCTCTAATTCTTTGATTCCTAAATGCTGCAATTTGGAAACTAATTCTTCAATTTCTTCACCTATCAATTCCTCAATTCCCTTGTTGTTAAATTCTTACTTTGCTCACTTCCTTGAAAAATTAATGCCTTGACGTCCTAATTTCCTCATTGGAAAATTCCCACTTCCTTAATTTTTAAAACTATATAATTACTGGATTCCGCAACTTGGAAATTAATCACTTAATTTCTTGAGATATTGATTCCTTAATTCCCTTGTTAGGATTAGAAAAATTAGAGAAGATGATGAATTAGGGATTCTAATTATCAAATATTTAAGGAATTATTCAAACTAGGGATGCAGGATTCAAGTTAGTTATTGATGAATAAATAAATTAGTATTAGGGAATGAAGAAATTGGGGAACTAGACGATTCTACAACCAATAATTTCAGTTGTTAAGGAATTAGGGAATTGAGTAATTTACTAAATATTCAATGAAAGAATTCAGGATCTTAATTATCGAATCATATAAGAACATAAATTAAGAAATTGAATTATTTATGGAAGACGGTTTTGACGTTGGAATCAATCCTCTATCATGGTTTTTCAAGAACATAAAAGGAATTTTGTCATACAAATTAAGGCTAAAACTGAAGGTACCCGATCGTAGGCGTAATCAGCAAAATAAAAGTGCCAAAATCAAAGGCCATATAGTATATCTCGCCAAGTGGACGATTCCTTTTGAGTGTCAAGAAACCCCTTCTAACAACTACATTTGGAATTTCGGAGGAGCGTCCCGCCAAGATGGCCAATTAAGGAAAAAAAGAAAGAATCCGACCAGCAGGACATTCAAATGATACCACTCATATTTTAAGACACAATGTGAATTTAGTTGAAGTTAAAATAAAAAGTTTGGTCCGGATTCACATTACTTTTGACATGGGCGTCGATAAAGGG
Source organism: Orchestes rusci (assembly GCA_958502075.1). NCBI lineage: Eukaryota > Metazoa > Arthropoda > Insecta > Coleoptera > Curculionidae > Orchestes > Orchestes rusci. The sequence continues at coordinate 113,792,277 of OY293304.1, read as the reverse complement.
TTTCGTTATTTTATATTTTATTATTTGGAAATGTTTTCATGTTTATTTACTTAGTTTTGTAGTTTTTTAGTTGACCTGGCAACGTCGCAGTGCGCTACACACAGAATGATATATGACGTTCTTGAAAGTTGAGCATTATCATATTTTTTTCATGATGACATCACAAATGAATCAGTGTTTTCTGACGTTGTCATGTCTCAAAAAATCCATATTTCCCTCAATTTTCTAGATATTGAAGTACAATTTTGAGAGGAGATTTTCAAAATTCTTCACTTTATCCTTCTTAATTGATGATGATGTCATAACTGGACTTTCCAAGATGATAATCAGTGTTTTATGACGTCATATTCATATTTCCAGACAGTGAAAGTTGTTCACGTTATCATAGTTTATTCATTATGACGTCACAAGTCAACTTTCCAAGATAATCAGTGTTTTATGACGTCATCATTATATCTTAAAAAATCCATATTCCTCAGTTTTTGCGATATTGAGGTGCAATTTTGTGAGAAGACAGTCAAAATTGTTCACTTTATCGTTCTTTATTTATTATGACGTCACAAGTGAACTTTCCAAGATAGTCAGTGTTTTATGACGTCATCATTTTATCTTAAAAAATTCATATTCCTCAGTTTTTGCAATATTAAGGTGCAATTTTGTGAGGAGACAGTCAAAATTGTTCACTTTATCGTTCCTTATTCATTATGACGTCACAAGTGAACTTTCCAAGATAGTCAGTGTTTTATGACGTCATCATTTTATCTTAAAAAAATCATATTCCTCAGTTTTTGCAATATTGAGGTGCAATTTTGTGAGGAGACAGTCAAAATTGTTCACTTTATCGTACTTAATTCATTATGACGTCACAAGTGAACTTTCCAAGATAGTCAGTGTTTTATGACGTCATCATTTTATCTTAAAAAAATCATATTCCTCAGTTTTTGCAATATTGAGGTGCAATTTTGTGAGGAGACCGTCAAAATTGTTCATTTTATCGTACTTTATTCATTATGACGTCACAAGTGAACTTTCCAAGATAGTCAGTGTTTTATGACGTCATCATTATATCTTAAAAAATCTATAGTCCTTAGTTTTTGCGATATTGAGGTGTAATCTTGTGGAAAGACAGTCAAAATCTTCCACTTTATCGTACTTTATTTATTATGACGTCACAAGTGAACTTTCCAAGATAATCGGTGTATATGACGTCATTATAGATCTTGAAAAAATCACATCTCTCACTTTTTGAGGTAAAGAAGTGCAATTTTGAGAGGAGACAGTCAAAATTGTTCACTTTATCGCACTTTTTTCACCTTGACGGCACAAGTGAAGTTTCAAAATTTTGACGATGTTTCAAATTTGATCGGATATGAAAACAAATTTTAATTTCACATGTATTTTTGAAAGACAGTCATTCTCAAACCATTGAAATTTTGACTTAAAATTTGAGTCCTGAGCAGTTTAAAGATACCTCTATTGAATTAATTTTATTTCAACCCCATATTTTTTTTTTGTCAATTATGACAATTTTTAAAAAATTATCGGATATAAAAACTTGAATTTCCAAATGTGTATTTGAGAGGCATTTTCAAACCGTTTTTAATTTTTATTTGAAATTCAAGTCCTGAGGAATTTCAAGATTATTTTATTGAATTAATCTTATCTCAAATTATTGGATTTTTGACAACTATTTTCAAAGATCAAAAAAAAATCCAACCCCAACTTTGAGGCTTAGACAAACAAAAATCTGTCACATTGTTAAAAAAAAGATCCGAATCTCTCGTCAAGTTTCTCTAGTATTTTCTACCGCTGTCAATCTGTCATTTTTGATCTCGAATTTTGAAGAATGGTGTCGACTACAAGGGATGGATTAGATTCGAGTTATTCAAGTAGGGTTGGCCAGCTGAGGGTGAAACAGATGGTTATCGGGTTTCATTTTGAGAAATTAATAAAATTTTATGTTTTGTTTGTCTATTTCATATTTTATTTGTATGAAAAAAAATGGCCTGTCTACATTTAAAAAATCACAACTCTTTCGAAAATGAGGATATCAACTTCAAATAAATTTTATTTAAAAAAGAACCCATCAAAGTTGATGTGTCGCAAATATCATCAATCATAAATGAGCAATTCCAATTTCAACCATATTTTGTTGCGAAAGTTTGCGAAAAGATGGAGATCATGATAGACTTGATTTAGTGGCGTGAAACCAAGTGGAATCTTGTTGCGAAATTTTGCGACAAAAAGGGAATCTTTGCGATAAATTGTGATATCACTCTTTGTATTGAGAAACAAGCATAAAATCATGGTAAACTTCACTAAAGAACGTAGAATCGAGCGAAATCTCATTGCGAAATTTTGCGACAAGAAGGTTATCTTTGCGAAAATTAGTGATATCACGTGTTGAGATAAGAAACACAAACAAAATCATCAAAACCATATCGAATAATGCAAAATACAGATTAAAGTTGTTACGAAAACAAAGAGATCTTAGCGAAAAATTGTGATATCACTCTTTGTATTGAGAAACAAGCATAAAATCATGGTAAACTTTACTAAAGAACGTAGAATCGAGGAAAATCTTGTTGCGAAATCTTGCGACAAGAAGGTTATCTTTGCGAAAAATTGTGATATCACTCTTTGTATTGAGAAACAAGCATAAAATCATCGTAAACTTCACTAAAGAACGTAGAATCGAGCGAAATCTCATTGCGAAATTTTGCGACAAAAAGGAAATCTTTGCGATAAATTGTGATATCACTCTTTGTATTGAGAAACAAGCATAAAATCATGGTAAACTTCACTAAAGAACGTAGAATCGAGCGAAATCTCATTGCGAAATTTCGCGACAAAAAGGAAATCTTTGCGATAAATTGTGATATCACTCTTTGTATTGAGAAACAAGCATAAAATCATGGTAAACTTCACTAAAGAACGTAGAATCGAGCGAAATCTTATTGCGAAATTTTGCGACAAGAAGGTTATCTTTGCGAAAAATAGTGATATCACGTGGTGAGATAAGAAACACAAACAAACTCATCAAAACTATATCGGATAATGCAAAATACAGCTGAAAGTTGTTACGAAAACAAAGAGATCTTTGCGAAAAATTGTGATATCACTCTTTGTATTGAGAAACAAGCATAAAATCATGGTAAACTTCACTAAAGAACGTAGAATCGAGCGAAATCTTATTGCGAAATTTTGCGACAAGAAGGTTATCTTTGCGAAAAATAGTGATATCACGTGGTGAGATAAGAAACACAAACAAACTCATCAAAACTATATCGGATAATGCAAAATACAGCTGAAAGTTGTTACGAAAACAAAGAGATCTTTGCGAAAAATTGTGATATCACTCTTTGTATTGAGAAACAAGCATAAAATCATGGTAAACTTCACTAAAGAACGTAGAATCGAGCGAAATCTTATTGCGAAATTTTGCGACAAGAAGGTTATCTTTGCGAAAAATAGTGATATCACGTGGTGAGATAAGAAACACAAACAAACTCATCGAAACTATATCGGATAATGCAAAATACAGCTGAAAGTTGTTACGAAAACAAAGAGATCTTTGCGAAAAATTGTGATATCACTCTTTGTATTGAGAAACAAGCATAAAATCATGGTAAACTTCACTAAAGAACGTAGAATCGAGCGAAATCTTATTGCGAAATTTTGCGACAAGAAGGTTATCTTTGCGAAAAATAGTGATATCACGTGGTGAGATAAGAAACACAAACAAACTCATCAAAACTATATCGGATAATGCAAAATACAGCTGAAAGTTGTTACGAAAACAAAGAGATCTTTGCGAAAAATTGTGATATCACTCTGTGTATTGAGAAACAAGCATAAAATCATGGTAAACTTCACTAAAGAACGTAGAATCGAGCGAAATCTTATTGCGAAATTTTGCGACAAGAAGGTTATCTTTGCGAAAAATAGTGATATCACGTGGTGAGATAAGAAACACAAACAAACTCATCAAAACTATATCGGATAATGCAAAATACAGCTGAAAGTTGTTACGAAAACAAAGAGATCTTTGCGAAAAATTGTGATATCACTCTGTGTATTGAGAAACAAGCATAAAATCATGGTAAACTTCACTAAAGAACGTAGAATCGAGCGAAATCTTATTGCGAAATTTTGCGACAAGAAGGTTATCTTTGCGAAAAATAGTGATATCACGTGGTGAGATAAGAAACACAAACAAACTCATCGAAACTATATCGGATAATGCAAAATACAGCTGAAAGTTGTTACGAAAACAAAGAGATCTTTGCGAAAAATTGTGATATCACTCTTTGTATTGAGAAACAAGCATAAAATCATGGTAAACTTCACTAAAGAACGTAGAATCGAGCGAAATCTTATTGCGAAATTTTGCGACAAGAAGGTTATCTTTGCGAAAAATAGTGATATCACGTGGTGAGATAAGAAACACAAACAAACTCATCAAAACTATATCGGATAATGCAAAATACAGCTGAAAGTTGTTACGAAAACAAAGAGATCTTTGCGAAAAATTGTGATATCACTCTTTGTATTGAGAAACAAGCATAAAATCATGGTAAACTTCACTAAAGAACGTAGAATCGAGCGAAATCTTATTGCGAAATTTTGCGACAAGAAGGTTATCTTTGCGAAAAATAGTGATATCACGTGGTGAGATAAGAAACACAAACAAACTCATCGAAACTATATCGGATAATGCAAAATACAGCTGAAAGTTGTTACGAAAACAAAGAGATCTTTGCGAAAAATTGTGATATCACTCTTTGTATTGAGAAACAAGCATAAAATCATGGTAAACTTCACTAAAGAACGTAGAATCGAGCGAAATCTTATTGCGAAATTTTGCGACAAGAAGGTTATCTTTGCGAAAAATAGTGATATCACGTGGTGAGATAAGAAACACAAACAAACTCATCAAAACTATATCGGATAATGCAAAATACAGCTGAAAGTTGTTACGAAAACAAAGAGATCTTTGCGAAAAATTGTGATATCACTCTGTGTATTGAGAAACAAGCATAAAATCATGGTAAACTTCACTAAAGAACGTAGAATCGAGCGAAATCTTATTGCGAAATTTTGCGACAAGAAGGTTATCTTTGCGAAAAATAGTGATATCACGTGGTGAGATAAGAAACACAAACAAACTCATCAAAACTATATCGGATAATGCAAAATACAGCTGAAAGTTGTTACGAAAACAAAGAGATCTTTGCGAAAAATTGTGATATCACTCTGTGTATTGAGAAACAAGCATAAAATCATGGTAAACTTCACTAAAGAACGTAGAATCGAGCGAAATCTCATTGCGAAATTTTGCGACAAAAAGGAAATCTTTGCGATAAATTGTGATATCACTCTTTGTATTGAGAAACAAGCATAAAATCATGGTAAACTTCACTAAAAAACGTAAAATCGAGTGAAATCTCATTGCGAAATTTTGCGTCAAAAAGGGAATCTTTGCGATAAATTGTGATATCACTCTTTGTATTGAGAAACAAGCATAAAATCATGGTAAACTTCACGAAAGAACGTAGAATCGAGCGAAATCTTATTGCGAAATTTTGCGACAAGAAGGTTATCTTTGCGAAAAATTGTGATATCACTCTTTGTATTGAGAAACAAGCATAAAATCATGGTAAACTTCACTAAAGAACGTAGAATCGAGCGAAATCTCATTGCGAAATTTTGCGACAAGAAGGTTATCTTCGCGAAAAATAGTGATATCACGTGGTGAGATAAGAAACACAAACAAACTCATCAAACTATATCGGATAATGCAAAATACAGCTGAAAGTTGTTACGAAAACAAAGAGATCTTTGCAAAAAATTGTGATATCACTCTTTGTATTGAGAAACAAGCATAAAATCATGGTAAACTTTACTAAAGAACGTGATATCGAGCAAAATCCTGTAGCGAAATTTTGCGAAAAAAAGGAGATCCTTGCGAAAAATAGCGATCACGTGTCGAGATAACCCATCTGGTTGCGAAAAAAAAAGAGATCATTGCGAAAAGTCATTATATCACGTGACAAAATCATGTAAAACTACTGTAATGCGGAAATATAAAATCATCAACTATGCGACATAGAAACGAGGCCAAATCGCTAATGAAATCAGTTTAAAATTTCCAATCCGACAGTCGCGACAACAAAACAGCAGTAAATAAGTTCATAAAAGCCAGACTGCTCCCAGCAGGAGAAACAAAACACGTACCCGGATTTTCCTGCGTTTATAAAATTCCAACACCATATCGAACCGATCTGTCGGAGCGATAGGATTCACCGTGGTGGTACTTTGGTACTCTCCGCCTCTGCTTGGGTGCAAATAATTTTATTTTCAAACTAAGCCGCGCTTTGGCCTGAAACCCGCGGGGAACCCGAACCCGCAGCATAATTCATCCGCCACAAAGATGCTTTAAATATAATTTGAGAAAACAATAATTATTATTGCCCAAGTAAAATACGGGGCGATTATTTTGAATGGGACAGCTTGGGATCTATATTTCTTTTTTGCATTGGTCGAAGCAAAAATATATGGAGCTGGTCCTGCGTTCGTTCTTATTAGCCTTGATTTGGCACTGATTGTGTGATTTAACTGGCTGTTTTCTTGTTCATTTGAATGTAGTCATCTCATTTGAGTGCGAATAACTCAAAAACTATAGTAGATATCTGAGTGCGCATAGTCTCATTGGAAAGAGGAGATCTTTCACCATAACTGAGGTTGATCACTTTTGTGACAACTTTTCTGAGCAAGCTCTAATAGGCGCTCAACTTCAGTTGAAGGGTTCAGAGAAATGATGGTCATCTCACGTCAATCTGAATTGCTCAGAAACTATAAGAGATATGGAAGTGGGACTAGTTTCATTCGAAAGAGGAGTAAATTTCACATTATAAAGATATATCGAGAGGTTAAAGTCATGCCCCTACTGGGGTATATCCAGCACCAAATGACCTTAGGAACTTGTGGAGTAGCAACCCTTTGGATGTAGTCATCTCATTTAAGTGCGAATAACTCAAAAACTACAACAGATATCAGAATGCGCATAGTCTCATTGGAAAGAGGAGGTTTTTTACCATAACCTTGATTGGTTACTTTTGTGACAACTCTTCTGAGCAAGCTCTAATAGGCGCTCAAATTCAGATGAAGGGTTCAGCGGGATGATAGTTATCTCATTCCAATCCCATTTGCTCATAAACCATAAAAGATATGGGAGTTGGACTAATTTCAATCGAGAAAGGAGTAAATTTCACATTATAAAGATGTATGGAGAAGTTGACATCATGCCCCTACTAAGGTTTATCCAGCACCAAATGACCTTCGGAGGTTGTGGAGTAGCAACGCTTTTGATGTAGTCATCCCATTTAGATCCAAATATCTCAGAAACTACAACAGATATCAGAATGCGCATGGCCTCATTGGAAAGAGGAGGTTTTTTACCATAACGTTGATTGGTTACTTTTGTGACAACTCTTTTGAGCAAGCTCTAATAGGCGCTCAAATTCAGATGAAGGGTTCAGCGGGATGATAGTTATCTCATTCCAATCCAATTTGCACATAAACCATAAGAGATATGGGAGTGAGACTAGTTTCATTCGAAAGAGGAGTAGATTTCACATTATAAAGATGTATCGAGAAGTTGAAGTCATGCCCCTACTAGGGGTTATCCAGCACCAAATGACCTTAGGAACTTGTGGAGTAGCAACCCTTTGGATGTAGTCATCTCATTTAAGTGCTAATAACTCAAAAACTACAACAGATATCAGAATGCGCATGGTCTCATTGGTAAGAGGAGGTTTTTTACCATAACCTTGATTGGTTACTTTTGTGACAACTCTTTTGAGCAAGCTCTAATAGGCGCTCAAATTCAGATGAAGGGTTCAGCGGGATGATAGTTATCTCATTCCAATCCAATTTGCACATAAACCATAAGAGATATGGGAGTGGGACTAGTTTCATTCGAAAGAGGAGTAGATTTCACATTATAAAGATGTATCGAGAAGTTGAAGTCATGCCCCTACTAAGGTTTATCCAGCACCAAATGACCTTCGGGGGTTGTGGAGTGACAACGCTTTGGATGTAGTCATCCCATTTAGATCCAAATATCTCAGAAACTACAACAGATATCAGAATGCGCATGGTCTCATTGGGAAGAGGAGATTTTTTACCATAACCTTGATTGGTTACTTTTGTGACAACACTTCTGAGCAAGCTCTAATAGGCGCTCAAATTCAGATGAAGGGTTCAGCGGGATGATAGTTATCTCATTCCAATCCAAATTGCTCATAAACCATAAGAGATAAGGGAGTGGGACTAGTTTCAATCAAAAGAGGAGTAAATTTCACATAATAAAGATGCATCGAGAAATTGACGTCATTCCCCTACTAAGGTTTATCCACTACCAAATTAACTTCGGAGGTTGTGGAGTAACAACGCTTTGGATGTAGTCATCCCATTTAGATCCAAATATCTCAGAAACTACAACAGATATCAGAATGCGCATGGTCTCATTGGAAAGAGGAGGTTTTTTACCATAACCTTGATTGGTTACTTTTGTGGCAACTCTTTTGAGCAAGCTCTAATAGGCGCTCAAATTCAGATGAAGGGTTCAGCGGGATGATAGTTATCTCATTCCAATCCAATTTGCACATAAACCATAAGAGATATGGGAGTGGGACTAGTTTCATTCGAAAGAAGAGTAAATTAAACAGAATAAAGATGTATTGAGAGGTCAAAGCCATGCTCCTACTAGGATTTATCCAGCACCAAATGACCTTCGGAGGTTGTGGAGTAACAACGCTTTGGATGTAGTCATCCCATTTAGATCCAAATATCTCAGAAACTTCAACAGATATCAGAATGCGCATGGTCTCATTGGAAAGAGGAGGTTTTCAACCATAACCTTGATTGGTTACTTTTGTGACAACTCTTTTGAGCAAGCTGTAATAGGTGCTCAAATTCAGATGAAGGGTTCAGCGGGATGATAGTTATTTCATTCCAATCCAAATTGCTCATAAACCATAAGAGATAAGGGAGTGGGACTACTGACAATCGAAAGAGGAGGTGATTTTACATTATCAAGATGTATTGAGAAGTTCACGTCATTCCCCTACTAAGGTTTATCCAGCACCAAATTAACTTCGGAGGTTGTGGAGTAACAACGCTTTGGATGTAGTCATCCCATTTAGATCCAAATATCTCAGAAACTACAACAGATATCAGAATGCGCATAGCCTCATTGGAAAGAGGAGGTTTTTTACCATAACCTTGATTGGTTACTTTTGTGACAACTCTTTTGAGCAATCTCTGATAGGCGCTCAACTTCAGTTGAAGGGTTCAGAGAAATGATGGTCATCTCACGTCAATCTGAATTGCTCAGAAACTATAAGAGATATGGGAGTGGGACTAGTTTCATTCGAAAGAGGAGTAAATATCACATTATAAAGATATATCGAAAGGTTAAAGTCATGCCCCTACTAGGGTATATCCAGCACCAAATGACCTTCGGAGGTTGTGGAGTAACAACGCTTTGGATGTAGTCATCCCATTTAGATCCAAATATCTCAAAAACTACAACAGATATCAGAATCCGCATGGTCTCATTGGAAAGAGGAGGTTTTTTACCATAACCTTGATTGGTTACTTTTGTGACAACACTTCTGAGCAAGCTCTAATAGGCGCTCAAATTCAAATGAAGGGTTCAGCGGGATGATAGTTATCTCATTCCAATCCAAATTGCTCATGAACTATAAAAGATATGGGAGTGGGACTAGTTTCATTCAAAAGAGGAGTAAATTTCACATTATTAAGATGTATGTAGAAGTCGACGTCATGCCCCTACTAAGGTTTATCCAGCACCAAATTAACTTCGGAGGTTGTGGAGTAACAACGCTTTGGATGTAGTCATCCCATTTAGATCCAAATATCTCAGAAACTACATCAGATATCAGAATGCGCATGGTCTCATTGGAAAGAGGAGGTTTTTTACCATAACCTTGATTGGTTACTTTTGTGGCAACTCTTTTGAGCAAGCTCTAATAGGCGCTCAAATTCAGATGAAGGGTTCAGCGGGATGATAGTTATCTCATTCCAATCCAATTTGCACATAAACCATAAGAGATATGGGAGTAGGACTAGTTTCAATCGAAAGAGGAGTGAATTTCACATTATTGAGATGTATTGAGAAGTTGACGTCATTCCCCTACTAAGGTTTATCCAGCACCAAATTAACTTCGGAGGTTGTGGAGTAACAACGCTTTGGATGTAGTCATCCCATTTAGATCCAAATATCTCAGAAACTACAACAGATATCAGAATGCGCATGGTCTCATTGGAAAGAGGAGGTTTTTTACCATAACCTTGATTGGTTACTTTTGTGACAACTCTCTTGAGCAAGCTCTAATAGGCGCTCAAATTCAGATGAAGGGTTCAGAGGAATGATAGTCATCTCATTCAGATCCAAATAACTCAAAAACTATGAGGGATATCTGCGTGAGCATAGTCTTGTTGGAAAGAGGAGGATTTTCACCATAGCTGAGCAAGGTGCCGATAATTTAATTGCAAAAATAATGCACCTTTCCGTCGCCATTCAGCCCGACCAGTCTGTCTGATCTACTTTCGAATCGAAATTCTCGTATAAAACATGGATATTTGTCTACCCAATTATCACCGTGAACCATAATAAAATGCAGCATATGCATGCCATTATGCAGTTTAAATAGCCATAACAAAACTGCCAGTTTACCGGCCGCTCACTGTATTTTTCTTATTAAATTATTTTCAACCGATAATTTTCGAAACCCCGGGCAACCGAACGCGTAAATTTGCGTTGCAAAAATTAGAAGGCACCGATACCAAAACAACGCCCTGTGTAACACTTTATGGTTGTACTGCAGCTCTGAAGGGTCGAGCTTTACTCTAATATTTCGACGTAATTTACATTTTTTGGTTTTATCCGTCAAAATAGATCGATTTTGGTTAGGTTCGTTGAACTTGGCTCGGGCGCCACATGATGTTTATAACCAAAATAGTTTGCTTCAACCTTATGTAATTGCCTACCAACTGATGCAAAAGTTATCAAATGAAATAATTATAGACGATTGAAGATTGCCTCGGGCGCCAAAATCAGCTATTAGGAATGAAAACTTGGTTAAAATCCACTTTCATTCAATCCTTATTGATTTATTTGGAAATTGACGCAAAAATCATCAAAATCTGACAAATGATTGTAGTTTGCCTCGGGCGCCAAACTCGTCTATTACGGAAAAAACCTGGTTAATCTCGCCGACATCCAATAACTGGAGCAAAATCATCAAAATTCATCAAAAAATTATTAAATTACAATTGACGGATGTTTGTCTCGGGCGCCACACTATAACTTTTGAACCAACATTTTACATTTTATCATAGTTTGCTCAAACCTCATGGAATAGTTCAGAAAATGGTGCAAAAATCATTGAAATCCCACTAAAAGCTAAATAGTTACAGGCAATTGAAAATTGGCTCGGGCGCCACACTTATGTTTTTTAACCAATAATTTGTACTTTGTCACTGTTCGCTCTTATCTTATAAAATTGTCTGAAAATTGAAGTTTGCCTCGGGCGCCAAACTTAATCCTGACGAAAAAAATGTGGGTCATTCAATCTGCATTGATTGATTCAAAAACTAAATCAAAAATCATTAGGATCGTTTGAAAAATTATTGAATTAAAATTAACGGATATTTGGCTCGGGCGCCACACTGTGTTTTCAACCAAATCATCATAGCAACCCTATAAAATTGCCTGAAAATGCAAAAATCATCAAAATCTGACTTAAAATTAAATGACCACAAACAATTACAGTTTGGCTCGCGCGCCAATTTTAGTTATTCTGCGGGAAACTTGATTGTATAATTTATCAAAAAATAAGCAGAAATCATCAAAATTCACTAAAAAATTAATGAATTACAAGTATCGGATTTTTGGCTCGGGAGCCATATTCATCACAAACAAAATCAATTTTGGCTCCCGCACCAATCTTAGCTATCCTGCCAAAAACTTGGTTGAATAATTTATTTAAAAATAAGCAAAAATCCACAAATAAGTTGATGAATCACAAATTCCATGTAACAGATATTTTGCTCGGGCGCCACATCAACCACAAATAATTACAGTTTGGCTCGCGCGCCAATCTAAGCCATTTTGCGGAAAACTTGGTTGAATAGTTTATTATAAAATGAGCAAAAATCATAAAAATCCACAAAAATATTAATGAATTACAAATTACATGTAACGGATATTTGGCTCGGGCGCCAATCTTGGCTATTCTGGGGGAAACTTGGTTGTATAATTATTATTTAAAAAAAAAAATTCATAGAAAAATTATTGAATTATAAGTATCGGATTTTTGGCTCGAGCGCCAAATTTATTAAAAGCAATTCAATTTTTGCTCGCGCGCCAATCTTAGCTATCCTGGTTGAATAATTTATTTAAAAATAAGCAAAAATCATAGAAATCCACAAAAAAAATTGATGAATTATAAATTACATGTAACGGATATTTGGCTCGGGCGCCACACTAAACACAAACAGTTACAGTTTGGCTCCCTGCGGAAAACTTGGTTGTATAATTGTTCAAAAACAAGCAGAAATCATCAACATTCACAAAAAAATTGATGAACTACAAGTAACTGATATTTGACTCAAGCGCCACATTCATTGAAAAGAATTCAATTTTGGCTCGCGTGCCAATCTTAGCTATCCTGCGGAAAACTTGGTTGAATAATTTATTTAAAAATAACGAGAATCATGAAAATTCACAAAAAAATTGATGAATCACAAGTAACTGATATTTGGCTCAAGCGCCACATTCATTTTAAAAAAATCAATTTTGGCTCGCGCGCCAATCTTAGCTATCCTGGTTGAATAATTTATTTAAAAATAAGCAAAAATCATAGAAATCCACAACAAAATTGATGAATTACAAATTACATGTATTGGATATTTGGCTCGGGCGCCACACTAAACACAAACAGTTACAGTTTGGCTCTCTGCTGAAAACTTGGTTGTATAATTGTTCAAAAACAAGCAGAAATCATCAAAATTCACAAAAAAAATGATGAATTACAAGACTGATATTTGGCTCAAGCGCCACATTCATATGAAAGAATCCAATTTTGGCTCGCGCGCCAATCTTAGCTATCCTGCGAAAAACTTGGTTGAATAATTTATTTAAAAATAACGAGAATCATAAAATTTCACAAAAAAATTGATTAATCGCAAATTAGATGTGACGAATATTTGGCTCGAGCGCCAAATTCATAACAAACAATTCAATTTTGGCTCGCGCGCCAATCTTAGCTTTTTTGCGGTTGAATAATTTATTTAAAAACAAGCGAAAATCATCAATAAACACACAAAAAATAAATGAATTAACAGTAACGGACATTTTGCTCCGGTGCCACACTTATCACAAACAACTGAAATTTGGCTCGGGCGCCAATCCTGTCTGTTCTACGGCAAACTTGGTTGTATAATTTATTCAAAAACTAGCAAAAATCATCAAAATTCACAGAAAATGAATGAATTACAAGTGACGTTTATTTGGCTCGGGCGCCAAACTTATCACAACAAAATAAAGTTTGGCTCGCGCATCAATCCAAGCTATTCAACATTTGGTTGAATAATTTATTTGAAAACAAGCAAAAATCATCAATATTCACACAAAAATCAATGAATTAAAGTTTGCCTCGGGCGCTAAATTTAGCTATTACAAATAAAAACTTGACCAATATCACCATTCATTCAATCTGCATTGCTGAATTTAAAAACTAACACAAAAATTATGTTAATCTGACTAAAAGTAAAATATTTACAAAACATTGAAGTTTGCCTCGGGCGTCAAATTCAGCTAATTTGAGAAACTAATAAATAATAGAAAAAAAAGTATGTTTCCGCCCGGGATCGAACCGGGGACCTTCCGCGTGTTAGGCGGATGTGATAACCACTACACCACGGAAACCTGAAGACTGAGGAGTACATTTTTCACAAATCGAAACGTTTTGTACTTTTGAAGAAGGTTTTTTGTTGTGATAAAATGAAGGATTTTGCATAATTGCTGGACTTTTTGGTATATTCACAATTTTTTTAAAATAAAACTGAAAATGGTGGACTAGTGGGTGGTCTTATCAGACATATCCACAACCAATGTGATTTCAAAGCAATTAATAAAGCTCAGTGAAGTAGCCGCATTTTAGTATGGAAATCACAGTGTGTGATGTGAAATATGAGCTTGATTGCCTTGGAAATTAAATATCATTGACTGAACATTTAACATTTTCAAGCCCGTCCTTGATTTCTCAATTATTTTTTTATTAATCTGAAAGTCCAGATTGTTTGGGTCTGGTGATCAAGACGGACGTGGGTTGTGCCCTTTATTTGCACAATCAAAACATGATCATGCCAAATACAAAAAGTTTTATTCTAGATTAGTTTAGGTCAGTTTTGGTTGGTTTTACAAAATAATGATTTGGTGAAAAAAACTGTGAAATTCATGAAATCGCTTTCAAAATGTTTGCGAAATCCTGGCAATCACGAAAATCAAAAATTGGTTGTAATTACTTTGAAAAAACCATGAAATCGCATCTAAAATGTTTGAAAACGTTTGCGAAATCGAAGCAATCACGCATAAAAATCAAAGTTGTGAGAGGTTTTCGAACGAAAATCATTAATTTATTGAAAAAACTTCGCAAGAAACATGAAATTGCCTCCAAAATGTCTGCGAAATCTTAGCAATCTTGATGAAAACTTAAACTTGTTGAAACTTTCGCACGAAAATCTTAGAATCCCTGAAAATGTCTGCGAAATCTTGGCAATCAAATATAAAAATCAAGGTTTTGGGGGATTTTCGCACAAAAATCGTGATTTGGTTGAAAAAACTTTGCAAAAAACATGAAATCGCACCCAAAGTGTTAGGAAATGTCTGCGAAATCGCAGCAATCACGCATAAAAATCAAGGTTGTGTGAGGTTTTCGAACAAAAATCATGAATTGATCAAAAAACCTTCGAAAGAAACATGACATCACCTCCAAAACCTCTGAAAATCTTTGCGAAATCTAAGCAATCACGGATAAAAATTTAAACTCGTTGAAACTTTCGCACGAAAATCTTAGAATCCCTGAAAATGTCTGCGAAATCTTGGCAATCAAATATAAAAAACAAGGTTTTGAGGGATTTTCGCACAAAAATCGTGATTTGGTTGAAAAAACTTTGCAAAAAACATGAAATCGCATCTAAAGTGTTTGAAAATGTCTGCGAAATCGCAGCAATCACGCATAAAAATCAAGTTTGTGAGAGGTTTTCGAACGGAAATTATGAATTGGTTGAAAAACTTCGCAAGAGACCTGAAATCGCCTCCAAAACCTCTTAAAATATTTGCGAAATCTTGGCAATCACTGATAAGAATCAAGATTTTAGGGGATTTTTGCACAAAAATCGTGATTTGGTTAAAAAAACTTTGCAAGAAACATGAAATCGCCTCCAAAACCCCTGAAAATATTTGCAACATTTTGGCAATCATGGATAAGAATAAAAAAACGACTCAAAAACATGAAAAAGCCGTAGAAATGTCTGCGAAATCGTAGCAATCACGAATAAAAATCAAGGTCTTGTGAGATTTTTGCACGAAAATGATGATTTGGTTGAAATAATTTCGCAAAAAGCATGAAATCACTCTCAAAATGTCCACGAAATCTTGGCAATCACGGTTTAAAATCAAGCTGTTGTGAGGTTTTTGCACGAAAATTGTGAATTGGTTAGAAAAACTGTGAAATCGTCTCCCAAATCTACAAAAATGTTTGCGAAATTTTGGCAATCACTGATAAAAATCAAGGTTTTGTGGGGATATCGCGATTATGCGAAATTGAAGCAATCACGAATAAAAATCAGGGTTTTGTGAGACTTTTGCACGAGAATAATGATTTGGTTGAGAAAACTTCGCAAAAAGAATAAAATCGCTTCCAAAATGTCTGCGAAATCTTGACAATCATGGATATGAATAAAAAAACGGCAAAAAACATGAAATTGCCGTAAAAATGTCTGCGAAATTGAAGCAATCACAAATAAAATCAAGGTTTTGTGAGATTTTTGCACGAGAATAATGATTTGGTTGAGAAAACTTCGCAAAAAGAATAAAATCGCTTCCAAAATGTCTGCAAAATCTTGGCAATCACGGATAAAATCAAGCTTCTGTAAAATATTCGCACAAAAATTGTGAATTGGTTGAAAAAACTGTTGAATCGCCTCCCAAATCTACAAAAATGTTCGCGAAATCTTGGCAATCACGGATAAATATTTGAACTTGTTCAGTTTTTCGCACGAAAACCTTGAATAAGCTTTACATGAATCGTGGAATCGCCTCCAAAATCTCTAAAAATGTCTGCGAAATCATGGCAATCACTGATTAAAATCAAGGTTTTGAGAGGTTTTTGCACAAAAATCGTGAATCAGTTAGAAAAACTCTGCAAGGAACATGAAATCACCTCCAAACACTTTGAAAATATTTGCGAAATCCTGGCAATCACGGAATAAAATCAAAATTTCATGACGTTTGTTTAGGCAAATAAATGATCAATTGATTGAAAAAACAGCAAAAAAAAACATGGAATCGGCGTAAAAATGTCTGCGAAATCGTAATCACGAATAAAAATCAAGGTTTTGTGAGATTTTTGCACGAGAATAATGATTTGGTTGAGAAAACTTCGCAAAAAGAATAAAATCGCTTCCAAAATGTCTGCGAAATCTTGGCAATCATGGATATGAATTAAAAAACGGCTAAAAAAACATGAAATCGCCGTAAAAATATCTGCGAAATTGAAGCAATCACGAATAAAAATCAAGGTTTTGTGAGATTTTTGCACGAGAATAATGATTTGGTCAAGAAAACTTCGCAAAAAGAATAAAATCGCTTCCAAAATGTCTGCGAAATCTTGGCAATCACGGATAAAATCAAGCTTCTGTGAAATTTTCGCACGATAACTGTGAATTGGTTGAAAAAACTGTTGAATCGCCTCCAAAATCACTGAAAATTTTTGCGAAATCTTGGCAATCACGAAGATAATCAAAGTTTTTCTAGGTTTTGGCACGAAAATCATGAATTGGTTGAAGAACGGCAAAAAAACATAGGATCGGCGTAAAAATGTCTGCGAAATCTTGGCAATCACGGATAAATATTTAAACCTGTTGAGATTTTTGCACGATAATCTTAAATTAGCTTTGCAAGAAACATGAAATCGCTTCCAAAATCACTGAAAATTTTTGCGAAATCTTGGCAATCACGAAAAAAAACAAATTTTTTTTGGTTTTGGCACAAAAATCAGGAATTGGTTGCAAAACGGCAAAAAACATAGGATCGGCGAAAAACATTTCTGCGAAATCGTAGCAATCACGGTTGAAAATCAAGCTTTTGTGAGGTTTTCGCACGAAAATTGTGAATTGGTCAAAAAAAAGTCTGAAATCGTCTCTCAATTTCTCAAAAATGTTTGCGAAATCTAAGCAATCACGGATAAAAATTAAAACTTGGTGAGACTTGTACATTTTGTGATAATTTTAAAGAATAATCCAGAATTTGTGCTGGTAGGAGGTGAACCCACAGAACCACAACAAAAATAACACAATAAGTTGGGAGACATTAACAGTCAAGTGGACAAGGAACACAAAGTTCAATGAGCTGTCACAACCTCCTCAAAAACTAGGCAAGTTTGAAATAAGGACTATACACTCCTCAAGGTGTCTCAAATAGCATCACACCATCAAAAATCGTATGAGAATTGGGTATCAGAACTCCACGACAAAAAATCAAAAAACATGAACAGTCAAGTAGGCAAGCCACTCAAAACTCAATGACCTCCCACAATCTCCTCGAAAGAGAAAAAGGTTTGAAACTTGCAATATTCACTCTTCGAAGTGTCTAAAATTCGAATGACATCATCAAAAATTGCTTGAGAGGAGGAGGCAATACTCCAAGACAAAATTTCAAAAGACATTGACAGTCAAGTAGACGAGCAACTCTTTCCAAAGAAAAAAAATAAAAAGAAGAACAACATAGTTGTCCCCAATTCGATCCAAAAAAAAAAGGACGCAGCGTTCTGGCAGAAAAAAAAGGACGAAGTCTGCATCCAGGATAAATAAAAAAAATCAATTTGCTTAGATCCTGGTTCTGAAGCAACCACCTACGAAGAACATTACATAACCCACTCAAGGTGTCCGAACAGCAGATAACTCTGATTTATTATCTACTATCAATATTTATAAGATACCGTTTTTTGTAGACACGGCAAACATCTAATGGTTATCTGAAAAATACCTCATATCAAACATTATTAATTACCCAGTTCGGAAAGCACCATCAAAAAATCCATCGGACATACCAAAACATTTTTTTCAAATCGGAAGGTAACATACTTCGTGGTTCAAAATGGTACAAGAGGGTTTTTGTGCCGGCTCGGCTAACGGTAAATGTTTTAAAACAATATTCGTCTTTTATTAA
The DNA here is from genome assembly GCA_958502075.1 of Orchestes rusci. NCBI lineage: Eukaryota > Metazoa > Arthropoda > Insecta > Coleoptera > Curculionidae > Orchestes > Orchestes rusci. Next base: position 113,773,733 of record OY293304.1, on the reverse strand, counting down.
TAATCTAACTAGCGCAAAATGACAGCTGACCTCGACTGGGTTAGTTAGGAGAGGTCGGAGAACGTTCCTGCTGATTTCAGATTGGTTTTGATTGCTGTTGTGATTCAATGCAGTTTTTGCTATATGATCTACGATTGACTTATAACCAGTACACATCAATTTTTGATCATCTTTTGATAATATGATGATATTTGGGATACTGTCATGAGTGGAGTCACCCACACAGAAGGAAAACTTAAAAAAAAGGTGATAAAAAGTTTTAAAAAATTGTAGAAGGCTCGATTAAAAGATCCATATCTTCCACAATCTTGAATGTAGCGTCTTGAATTTTGCAGCAGTGGATTCAGCAGGAATTTTACTATAATATTCATCGATAAATCCAGTCACCCAGACAGGAGAAAAACTAGAAAAATAAAAGATAATAAAAAGTTTAAAAAAATTGCATAATAGGCTTGATTAAAAAATCCATATCTTCCACAATATTGAAGATAGCGTCTTGAATTTTGCAGCAGTGGATTCGGCAGGAATTTTACTATAATATTCATCAAAAAATCCTATCACCCAGACAAAAGAAAAACAAGAAAAAGTAAGATAAGAAAAAGTTTCAAAAAATTGTACAAGGCTCGATTAAAAAATTCATATCTTCCACAATATTGAAGATAGCGACTTGAATTTTACTACAGTGGATTCAGCAGGAATTTTACTACAATATTCATCAAAAAATTCTGTCACCCACACAGGAGGAAAACTAGAAAAAGTAAGATAATAAAAAGTTTCAAAAATTGTACAATAGGCTCGATTAAAAAATCCATATCTTCCACAATATTGAAGATGGCGTCTTGAATTTTGCAGCAGTGGATTCAGCAGAAATTTTACTATAATATTCATCGATAAATCCAGTCACCCAGACAGGAGAAAAACTAGAAAAATAAAAGATAATAAAAAGTTTCAAAAATTGTACAATAGGCTCGATTAAAAAATCCATATCTTCCTCAATATTGAAGATAGCGTCTTGAATTTTGCAGCAGTGGATTCGGCAGGAATTTTACTATAATATTCATCAAAAAATCCTATCACCCAGACAAAAGAAAAACAAGAAAAAGTAAGATAAGAAAAAGTTTCAAAAAATTGTACAATAGGCTCGATTAAAAAATCCATATCTTCCACAATATTGAAGATGGCGTCTTGAATTTTGCAGCAGTGGATTCAGCAGGAATTTTACTATAATATTCATCGATAAATCCAGTCACCCAGACAGGAGAAAAACTAGAAAAATAAAAGATAATAAAAAGTTTCAAAAATTGTACAATAGGCTCGATTAAAAAATCCATATCTTCCACAATATTGAAGATGGCGTCTTGAATTTTGCAGCAGTGGATTCAGCAGGAATTTTACTATAATATTCATCGATAAATCCAGTCACCCAGACAGGAGAAAAACTAGAAAAATAAAAGATAATAAAAAGTTTCAAAAATTGTACAATAGGCTCGATTAAAAAATCCATATCTTCCTCAATATTGAAGATAGCGTCTTGAATTTTATTGCAGTGGATTCAGCAGGAATTTCACCATAATATTTATCAAAAAATCCTGTCACCCAGACAGGAGAAAAACTAGAAAAATAAAAGATAATAAAAATCTTAAAAAATGTGTATAATAGGCTTGATTAAAAAATCCATATCTTCCACAATATTGAAGATAGCGACTTGAATTTTAGTACAGTGAATTCAGCAGGAATTTTACTACAGATTCATCAAGAAATCCTGTCACCCAGACAGAAGAAAAACTAGAAAAATAATTGATAATAAAAAGTTTAAGAAATTTTTATAATAGGCTCGATTTAAAAATCCATATGTGCCACAATATTGAAGATAGCGTCTTGAATTTTATTGCAGTGGATTCAGCAGGAATTTCACCATAATATTTATCAAAAAATCCTGTCACCCAGACAGGAGAAAAACTAGAAAAATAAAAGATAATAAAAATCTTAAAAAATGTGTATAATAGGCTTGATTAAAAAATCCATATCTTCCACAATATTGAAGATAGCGACTTGAATTTTAGTACAGTGAATTCAGCAGGAATTTTACTACAGATTCATTAAGAAATCCTGTCACCCAGACAGGAGAAAAACTAGAAAAATAAAAGATAATAAAAAGTTTTAAAAAATTGTATAATAGGCTTGATTAAAAAATCCATATCTTCCACAATATTGAAGATGGCGTCTTGAATTCTGCAGCAGTGGATTCAGCAGGAATTTCACTATAATATTCATCAAGGAATCCTCTCACCCAGACAGGAGAAAAACTAGAAAAATAAAAGATAATAAAAAGTTTTAAAAAATCGTATAATAGGCTTGATTAAAAAATCCATATCTTCCTCAATATTGAAGATAGCGTCTTGAATTTTATTGCAGTGGATTCAGCAGGAATTTTACCATAATATTTATCAAGAAATCCTGTCACACAGACAGGAGAAAAACTAGAAAAATAAAAGATAATAAAAAGTTTTAAAAAATCGTATAATAGGCTTGATTAAAAATCCATATCTTTCACAATATTGAAGATGGCGTCTTGAATTTCATTGCAGTGGATTCAGCAGGAATTTTACCATAATATTCATCGAGAAATCCTTCCAATCACACAGGAGGAAAACTATTAAAAGTAACATAATAATAAGTTTAAAAAAATTGTATTAATTAAAAAATCCATATATTATTCTCAATATTGAAGGTAGCATTTTGAATTTTGCACCAGTGAATTCAGCAGGAAATTTTCCACAACATTCACTGAAACAAATTCTTCCATTTGTGAGAATAAACCTAGAAAAAAATAAGAGAAAAAATAGTAAAAAAAAATAAATATCTGACTGGGCTCCACAAAAAAAAATCATATAATTCAAAATATTGAATTTTGCACTAGCAGGAAATTTGCCATAACATTCATGAAGAAATTACTCCTGCAGGAAGAAAACTATAAAAGAAAAGTAAGATTAAAAAAAAAATTATTGAGGAAGGACACAATACTAGCCAATAAAAACTACACAATCATCCAAAGACATGAACAGGCAAGTAGACGACGAGCTCATAATTCAATGTGCTGTAACAACCTCCTCAAAAGAGAAAGAGGTTTGAAATTTGGAGCAAACACTACCACAAGTGTTCCTTGAAATGTGACACAATCAAAAATTAAATAGATGGACGAGGCAATAATTTATGACAAAAATTACACATACATTAAGAAGACATCGACAGGCAAGTAGACGACGAACTCATGAAGCTATTCATCGTGGTTTCTTGTAAATTTTCAGATGTTGTCCCAAAAACAACACGCATGAAAGGTCAGGAATTCAGGACAAAAACGGTTCACTTCACACTGACTCATAAAAACAAAATCTACTCCACAATCGTTTATTAATAATAACTGCGTTTAAAACTCGTAAATACATGTAGTTAGCGAAAATAAGCCGGACCGCTGGCTTATAAGTGCAAATATAAATCGCGTATCGTTAAAAATAATAACGATATTGCCGATCGCTTTGTTCCAATCAGAGTTTAAGCACTTGAGACCAACAGCGATAATTCAAAAATGAACTCGCTCGTTGTGAACATGAACGTGAATCTTCTTTTAATGTGCTTTGAGCGGAAATGTTTGGACATGGTGTGACCGAATAACAACATTTCTCTCAGTGTATTGTATTAGAAATAATTTTATTTCTCTGAAGAAATCACTTCCGTAGATCACTTCGATAAATTCTAGAGGAACTGGCACTTAAGTGTATCCTCCTCAGTTCATTTCTAGGACGTGGGGGTATCTTTTTTGAGGATAGTGATCCCTCTTTTGAAAGAGGTGGGTATAATATCTTGATTCATGTGGAGGGAGAATCTCTTCTGAAGATAGTGGTTGAGGGATAGTGATGTGGAGATCTCTCCTATAAAAGCGGTGGGGAAATTTCTTGGTCCATGTAGTGAGAGAATCAAGGATAGTCCTTTCAGAAGGAATCCCTTTTACGAGAGTGGTGGGGCAATTTCTTGGTTCATGGGGTGGGGGTATTTTTAAGGATAGTATTAAAGTGGAGGGGGATTCTCTTGATAAATGTGCATGATGAATCTTTTTTGGAGATATTTTTTAAGGGTGGTGGTTCATGTGGTGAGAGAATCAAGGGGATAGTGGTTGAGGGATCTCTTTGGAAAATAATGGCGAGGAGATTTCTCTTATAAAAGCTCTATTTGTGTCTGCATTTATCTACTAAGCGATAATCTTGAGCGTTGACTAGGAATGAAAAACAAGATGCATAAGAAAAACTAACAAGCCTATTAAAAACCCGAAACAAAACCAAATTAATGTTGATTAAAGATTCCTAAAGCAACAATGGGAAACAGAACACCCACGAAAAACCAACTAAGTCAATAAAAATTCAAAACAAGATGATAAGGAACAAACGCGTGTGAAAAACTAATAAACTTACTAAAAGCACCAAACAAAGCCAAATAAACGTTGATAAAAGCTTCCCAAGACTACAAACTACACAATTAACAATTAATAAGAAACAAGACTCACGAAAAGAACTTACCAAGTCATCAAAAAGTCAAAACAAAGCTAATTAAACGTTGATAAAAGATTCCTAAAGCAACAATGCAGACATTTACCAAAATATAATTATAAACAAGACGCACAAGAAAGACTAATAAAATCATCAAAAACCCAAAACAAAGATCAATAAACGTTGGTAAAAGGCTACAATCTACACAATTAACAAATAATAAGAAACAAGACGCACAAGAAGAACTAACAAAGTCATCAAAAAGTCAAAACAAAGCCAAATGAACGTTGACAAAAGATTCCTAAAGCAACAATGCATACATTTACCAAAATATAAGTATAAACAAGACGCACAATAAAGACTAATAAAATCATCAAAAACCCAAAACAAAGATCAATAAACGTTGGTAAAAGGCTACAATCTACACAATTAACAAATAATAAGAAACAAGACGCACAAGAAGAACTAACAAAGTCATCAAAAAGTCAAAACAAAGCCAAATGAACGTTGATAAAAGATTCCTAAAGCAACAATGCACACATTTACCAAAATATAAGTATAAACAAGACGCACAATAAAGACTAATAAAATCATCAAAAACCCAAAACAAAGATCAATAAACGTTGGTAAAAGGCTACAATCTACACAATTAACAAATACTAAGAAACAAGACGCACAAGAAGAACTAACAAAGTCATCAAAAAGTCAAAACAAAGCCAAATGAACGTTGATAAAAGATTCCTTAAGCAACAATGCACACATTTACCAAAATATAAGTATAAACAAGACGCACAATAAAGACTAATAAAATCATCAAAAACCCAAAACAAAGATCAATAAACGTTGGTAAAAGGCTACAATCTACACAATTAACAAATAATAAGAAACAAGACGCACAAGAAGAACTAACAAAGTCATCAAAAAGTCAAAACAAAGCCAAATGAACGTTGATAAAAGATTCCTAAAGCAACAATGCACACATTTACCAAAATATAAGTATAAACAAGACGCACAATAAAGACTAATAAAATCATCAAAAACCCAAAACAAAGATCAATAAACGTTGGTAAAAGGCTACAATCTACACAATTAACAAATAATAAGAAACAAGACGCACAAGAAGAACTAACAAAGTCATCAAAAAGTCAAAACAAAGCCAAATGAACGTTGATAAAAGATTCCTAAAGCAACAATGCACACATTTACCAAAATATAAGTATAAACAAGACGCACAATAAAGACTAATAAAATCATTAAAAACCCAAAACAAAGATCAATAAACGTTGGTAAAAGGCTACAATCTACACAATTAACAAATACTAAGAAACAAGACGCACAAGAAGAACTAACAAAGTCATCAAAAAGTCAAAACAAAGCCAAATGAACGTTGATAAAAGATTCCTAAAGCAACAATGCACACATTTACCAAAATATAAGTATAAACAAGACGCACAATAAAGACTAATAAAATCATTAAAAACCCAAAACAAAGATCAATAAACGTTGGTAAAAGGCTACAATCTACACAATTAACAAATAATAAGAAACAAGACGCACAAGAAGAACTAACAAAGTCATCAAAAAGTCAAAACAAAGCCAAATGAACGTTGATAAAAGATTCCTAAAGCAACAATGCACACATTTACCAAAATATAAGTATAAACAAGACGCACAATAAAGACTTATAAAATCATCAAAAACCCAAAACAAAGATCAATAAACGTTGGTAAAAGGCTACAATCTACACAATTAACAAATAATAAGAAACAAGACGCACAAGAAGAACTAACAAAGTCATCAAAAAGTCAAAACAAAGCCAAATGAACGTTGATAAAAGATTCCTAAAGCAACAATGCACACATTTACCAAAATATAAGTATAAACAAGACGCACAATAAAGACTAATAAAATCATCAAAAACCCAAAACAAAGATCAATAAACGTTGGTAAAAGGCTACAATCTACACAATTAACAAATAATAAGAAACAAGACGCACAAGAAGAACTAACAAAGTCATCAAAAAGTCAAAACAAAGCCAAATGAACGTTGATAAAAGATTCCTAAAGCAACAATGCACACATTTACCAAAATATAATTATAAACAAGACGCACAAGAAAGACTAATAAAATCATCAAAAACCCAAAACAAAGATTAATAAACGTTGGTAAAAGGCTACAATCTACACAATTAACAAATAATAAGAAACAAGACGCACAAGAAGAACTAACAAAGTCATCAAAAAGTCAAAACAAAGCCAAATGAACGTTGATAAAAGATTCCTAAAGCAACAATGCACACATTTACCAAAATATAAGTATAAACAAGACGCACATAAAGACTAATAAAATCATCAAAAACCCAAAACAAAGATCAATAAACGTTGGTAAAAGGCTACAATCTACACAATTAACAAATAATAAGAAACAAGACGCACAAGAAGAACTAACAAAGTCATCAAAAAGTCAAAACAAAGCCAAATGAACGTTGATAAAAGATTCCTAAAGCAACAATGCACACATTTACCAAAATATAATTATAAACAAGACGCACAAGAAAGACTAATAAAATCATCAAAAACCCAAAACAAAGATCAATAAACGTTGGTAAAAGGCTACAATGTACACAATTAACAAATAATAAGAAACAAGACGCACAAGAAGAACTAACAAAGTCATCAAAAAGTCAAAACAAAGCCAAATGAACGTTGATAAAAGATTCCTAAAGCAACAATGCACACATTTACCAAAATATAAGGTTAAACAAGACGCACAATAAAGACTAATAAAATCATCAAAAACCCAAAACAAAGATCAATAAACGTTGGTAAAAGGCTACAATCTACACAATTAACAAATAATAAGAAACAAGACGCACAAGAAGAACTAACAAAGTCATCAAGAAGTCAAAACAAAGCCAAATGAACGTTGATAAAAGATTCCTAAAGCAACAATGCACACATTTACCAAAATATAATTATAAACAAGACGCACAAGAAAGACTAATAAAATCATCAAAAACCCAAAACAAAGATTAATAAACGTTGGTAAAAGGCTACAATCTACACAATTAACAAATAATAAGAAACAAGACGCACAAGAAGAACTAACAAAGTCATCAAAAAGTCAAAACAAAGCCAAATGAACGTTGATAAAAGATTCCTAAAGCAACAATGCACACATTTACCAAAATATAAGTATAAACAAGACGCACAATAAAGACTAATAAAATCATCAAAAACCCAAAACAAAGATCAATAAACGTTGGTTAAAGGCTACAATCTACACAATTAACAAATAATAAGAAACAAGACGCACAAGAAGAACTAACAAAGTCATCAAAATGTCAAAACAAAGCCAATTAAACGTTGATAAAACTTACCTAAAGCGACAATTTGAACAATTAATGGAAACTGAGAAACAAGACGCACAAGGGAAACCAACAGAAACACTAAAAACTCAAACCAGAGCCAAATTAACGTTGATAAAAGATTCCTAAAGCAACAATGCACACATTTACCAAAATATAATTATAAACAAGACGCACAAGAAAGACTAATAAAATCATCAAAAACCCAAAACAAAGATCAATAAACGTTGGTAAAAGGCTACAATGTACACAATTAACAAATAATAAGAAACAAGACGCACAAGAAGAACTAACAAAGTCATCAAAAAGTCAAAACAAAGCCAAATGAACGTTGATAAAAGATTCCTAAAGCAACAATGCACACATTTACCAAAATATAAGGTTAAACAAGACGCACAATAAAGACTAATAAAATCATCAAAAACCCAAAACAAAGATCAATAAACGTTGGTTAAAGGCTACAATCTACACAATTAACAAATAATAAGAAACAAGACGCACAAGAAGAACTAACAAAGTCATCAAAATGTCAAAACAAAGCCAATTAAACGTTGATAAAACTTACCTAAAGCGACAATTTGAACAATTAATGGAAACTGAGAAACAAGACGCACAAGGGAAACCAACAGAAACACTAAAAACTCAAACCAGAGCCAAATTAACGTTGATAAAAGATTCCTAAAGCAACAATGCACACATTTACCAAAATATAATTATAAACAAGACGCACAAGAAAGACTAACAAAATCATCAAAAACCCAAAACAAAGATCAATAAAGGTTGGTAAAAGGCTACAATCTACACAATCAACAAATAATAAGAAACAAGGCGCACAATAAATACTAACAAAGTCATCAAAAGGTCAAAACAAAGCCAATTGAACAATTAATGGACACTGAGAAACAAGATGCACAAGAAAAACCCACAGAAACACTAAAAACTCAAAACAATGTCAAATAAACGTTGATAAAACGTACCTAAAGCGCCAATTTGAACAATTCATGAACAATGAAAACAAGACGCACAAGGAAAACCAACAGAAACACTAAAAACTCAAAACAGAGCCAAATAAACGTTTTTAAAAGATTCCTAAAGCAACAATGCACACATTTACAAAATATAATAATAAACAAGACGCACAAGAAAGACTAATTAAATCATCAAAAATCCAAAACAAAGATCAATTAACGTTGGTAAAAGGCTACAATCTACACAATTAACAAATAATGAGAAACAAGACGCACAAGAAGAACTAACAAAGTCATCAAAAAGTCAAAACAAAGCCAATTAAACGTTGATAAAATTCACCTTAAGCGACAATTTGAACAATTAATGGACACTGAGAAACAAGACGCACAAGAAAAACCAACAGAAACACTAAAAACTCAAAACAATGTCAAATAAACGTTGATAAAACTTACTTAAAGTGACAATTTGAACAATTAATGAACACTGAGATACAAGACACACAAGGAAAACCAACAGAAACACTAAAAACTCAAAACAGAGCCAAATAAACGTTTTTAAAAGATTCCTAAAGCAACAATGCACACATTTACCAAAATATAATTATAAACAAGACGCACAAGAAAGACTAATAAAATCATCAAAAACCCAAAACAAAGATCAATAAACGTTGGTAAAAGGCTACAATCTACACAATTAACAAATAATAAGAAACAAGACGCACAAGAAGAACTAACAAAGTCATCAAAAAGTCAAAACAAAGCCAATTAAACGTTGATAAAATTTACCTAAAGCGATAATTTGAACAATTGATGGAAACTGAGAAACAAGACACACAAGGAAAACCAACAGAAACACTAAAAACTCAAAACAGAGTCAAATAAACGTTGATAAAAGATTCCTAAAGCAACAATGCAGACATTTACCAAAATATAATGTGACAAACCAAACATCCCCGATCATAAAGAGTTGTTATGGTGACAAATATCTCGGCACAAAAACGTGTGAGTCACCCCAACCGTCGAAACATCGGACGATCGAGATAGCGAGGAATCCAGGGCAAGGCAGTCGAGTCGTTACTTTTGAGGCGGCATTATTATTGTATTTGATTTTTCGATTGGGAATATATTCAGTTATTCAAATTAATTATTGTGCTATTGGTAACGACCTTTATAATAATTATAAACAAGCACAAGAAAGACTAAAAAATCATCAAAAACCCAAAACAAAGATCAATAAACGTTGGTCAAAGGCTACAATCTACACAATTAACAAATAATAAGAAACAAGACGCACAAGAAGAACTAACAAAGTCATCAAAAAGTCAAAACAAAGCTAATTAAACGTTGATAAAATTTACCTAAAGCGACAGTTTGAACAATTATTGGACATTGAGAAACAAGACGCACAAGAAAAACCAACAGAAACACTAAAAACTCAAAACAATGTCAAATAAACGTTGATAAAAGATTCCTAAAGCAACAATGCACACATTTACAAAATATAATAATAAACAAGACGCACAAGAAAGACTAATTAAATCATCAAAAATCCAAAACAAAGATCAATTAACGTTGGTAAAAGGCTACAATCTACACAATTAACAAATAATGAGAAACAAGACGCACAAGAAGATCTAACAAAGTCATCAAAAAGTCAAAACAAAGCCAATTAAACGTTGATAAAATTCACCTAAAGCGACAATTTGAACAATTAATGGACACTGAGAAACAAGATGCAGAAGAAAAACCCACAGAAACACTAAAAACTCAAAACAATGTCAAATAAACGTTGATAAAACGTACCTAAAGCGCCAATTTGAACAATTCATGAACAATGAAAACAAGACGCACAAGGAAAACCAACAGAAACACTAAAAACTCAAAACAGAGCCAAATAAACGTTTTTAAAAGATTCCTAAAGCAACAATGCACACATTTACAAAATATAATAATAAACAAGACGCACAAGAAAGACTAATTAAATCATCAAAAATCCAAAACAAAGATCAATTAACGTTGGTAAAAGGCTACAATCTACACAATTAACAAATAATGAGAAACAAGACGCACAAGAAGAACTAACAAAGTCATCAAAAAGTCAAAACAAAGCCAATTAAACGTTGATAAAATTCACCTAAAGCGACAATTTGAACAATTAATGGACACTGAGAAACAAGATGCACAAGAAAAACCCACAGAAACACTAAAAACTCAAAACAATGTCAAATAAACGTTGATAAAACGTACCTAAAGCGCCAATTTGAACAATTCATGAACAATGAAAACAAGACGCACAAGGAAAACCAACAGAAACACTAAAAACTCAAAACAGAGCCAAATAAACGTTTTTAAAAGATTCCTAAAGCAACAATGCACACATTTTCAAAATATAATAATAAACAAGACGCACAAGAAAGACTAATAAAATCATCAAAAACCCAAAACAAAGAATAATAAACGTTGGTAAAAGGCTACAATCTACACAATTAACAAATAATAAGAAACAAGACGCACAAGAAGAACTAACAAAGTCATCAAAAAGTCAAAACAAAGCCAATTAAACGTTGATAAAATTCACCTAAAGCGACAATTTGAACAATTAATGAACACTGAGATACAAGACACACAAGGAAAACCAACAGAAACACTAAAAACTCAGAACAGAGCCAAATAAACGTTTTTAAAAGATTCCTAAAGCAACAATGCACACATTTACCAAAATATAATTATAAACAAGACGCACAAGAAAGACTAATAAAATCATCAAAAACCCAAAACAAAGATTAATAAACGTTGGTAAAAGGCTACAATACACACAATTAACAAATAATAAGGAACAAGACGCACAAGAAGAACTAACAAAGTCATTAAAATGTCAAAACAAAGCCAATTGAACTTTGATAAAACTTACCTAAAGCGACAATTTGAACAATTAATGGACACTGAGAAACAAGACACACAAGAAAAACCAACAGAAAGACTAAAAATTCAACACAGAGCCAAATAAACGTTGATAAAAAATTCCTAAACCAACAATGCAGACATTTACCAAAATATAATTATAAACAAGACGCACAAGAAAGACTTATAAAATCATCAAAAACCTAAAACAAAGATCAATAAACGTTGGTAAAAGGCTACAATCTACACAATTAACAAATAATAAGAAACAAGACGCACAAGAAGAACTAACAAAGTCATCAAAAAGTCAAAAGAAAGCCAATTTAATGTTGATAAAACTTACCTAAAGCGACAATTTGAACAATTAATGGACACCGAGAAACAAGACGCACAAGAAAAACCAACAGAAACACTAAATACTCAAAACAGAGCCAAATAAACGTTGATAAAAGATTCCTTAAACATCAACAAAGCTAATAAAAGTTGATAAATTTTACCTAAAGCGATAATTGATGAGCACCGAGAAAAAACACCTACAAAAAACTAAAACAAAAAATTGCATAGTGTGTAGGCCGTTTTAGAATGTTACGGGCAGGATCGTTGCAGTAATTAATAACAATTAATTCTGCTACGCCACTGTGAATTTTCATGATTCCACCGACAGAAAGGCCGGTTCAAAAATGACTTTTTGCTTTCGAACTTATTCGATTTGAAATATCCGATGTTGGACTTTTTGACAATGCGGAATGCACCGAGCACAAACGTGCTTGTTTTGATTAATATCATTCAGGAATCCATCTGCTTCTATTTATCATAATTAATTAGGCGATTTTAAGCGGTTTGAAGACCCCTATGGCCCTGCTCGGGAGATTATTGTTATCTTCTCTCTTGCGCCCATTTGTTACCGTTCGCTTATTATCGGGCCGAATGTATAATTGAACATTTAAGCAGGATGACATGATTTTACATTAATTTTTGTCAAAGGCGCACTTTTATAGTGGATTTGCTTCGTTTTTCTTCATTTATTGCCTCCCATATCCCCAGACTTCAGCGGTTTGAACAAAATCAATTTCTTGCCATGTTCTAACAATAAACATGCACATAGTGTTCAAACCAAAGTGGATATGTTAATTCACATTTCGCCATTATATCCAGTAAAGTTATAAGGAATAAAATACGTTTATGTTGTGGTGTGGCAGCCACAATGGCGTGCCCTATTGCCAAGTTTACGGCTCACTTTGATTTAGGACCACTAGACGTCACTCGAGCCATTCGAAACGTAGGCAGCAGATTTCATTAAAATATATAAGTGCAATCTCGACTGCATTCAAAATGATATTGCCTATTCATAGACGTATATGAATACATATGTATTTTGATCACAAAGAAGTCACACATCACCAAAAACTGCACACCAGTAGTCACAAATCATAATTTTTTGTACTGTCAATGCCGGCCCTGCAATCAAATACCAATTTAAATGCGCCCAATAAAAGTGTTAACATAGTATAAGCTGCAAAGCTTTCAATGTGGTTTGTTGTATTCGCATTACACAACTAGATGGCGTTATTAATAAAATTCTAACCTATACAGGAAGCAACAAAACATACTTTTGCTATGGTGGGGATGGTTAGTTTGGGTTGGTTTCCGTTAGTTTAGGTTACTTCAAGTTAATTTGGGTTCATTTGGACTGGTTTTAGTTGATTTGGTTTAGTTTGAGTTAGTTAGGGTTAGTTTCAAGCTAGTTAGGGTTAGTTAGTGCTGATGGTTTGACCCAATTTGGGCTAGTTTGAGTTGTTTTTCCATTCCATTGGAAATAGTATACAGGGTGGTTTATGATATGTCACAAAATAATAATTTATTTTTTTTAAATCGTCCCAATTTTATTCATCGACCGATTCTCAATTTTCAAAATAAAAATAAGGATAAGACTTTCTCCAATCACCCTGTATAACAGGACTTTGTTCAGAATTCATTGGAAATAGTATACAGGGTGATTTATGATATGTCACAAAATAATAATTTATTTTTAAAAAACTCGTCCCAATTTTATTAGTGAACCGATTTTTAATTATCAAAATAAAAATAAGGATAAGACTTTCTAGAATCACCCTGTATAACAGGACTTTTTCCAAAATTCATTGGAAATGGTATACAGGATGATTTATGATATGTCACAAAATAACAATTTATTTTTAAAAAAATCGACCCAATTTTATTCGTGGACCGATTTTCAATTTTGAAAATAAAAACAAGAATAAAACTTTCTCCAATCACCCTGTATAACAGGACTTTGTCCAAAATTCATTGGAAATAGTATACAGAGTGATTTATGATAAATGTCACAAAATAATGATTTATTTTTTAAAAATCGTCACAATTTTATTCGACGACCGATTTTCAATTCTCAAAATAAAAATGAAGATAAAACTCTTCCCGATCACCCTGTATAACAGGACTTCAGGGATAGTATACAGGGTGATTTATGATATGTCACAAAATTGTTTAGAAAAATGTTTTAAATCGTCCCAATTTTATTCATGGACCGATTTTCAATTTTCAAAATAAAACTAAGGATAAAACTTTTCCCGATCACCCTGTATAACAGGATTTTGTCCAAAATTCTTAGAAATAGTATACAGGGTGATTTATGATAAAAGTCACAAAATAAAGATTTATTTTTTTAAAAATCGTCATAATTTTATTCGTGGAACGATTTTCAATTTTCAAAATAAAAATAAGGACAAAACTTTCTCCAATCACCCTGTATAACAGGACTTTTTCCAAAATTCATTGGAAATAGTATACAGGGTGATTTATGATATGTCACAAAATAATAATTTATTTTTAAAAAACTCGTCCCAATTTTATTAGTGGACCGATTTTCAATTTTCAAAATGAGAATAAGGATAAAACTTTCCCCAATCACCCTGTATAATAGGACTTTGTCCAGAATTCATTGGAAATAGTATACAGGGTGATTTATGATATAATGTCAGAAAATATGATTTATTCTTCAAAAATCGTCACAATTTTATTCGTAGACCGATTTTCAATTTTCAAAATAAAAATAAGGATAAAACTTTCCCCAATCACCCTGTATAATAGGACTTTATCCAAAATTAGTATACAGGGTGGTTTATGATATATCACAAAATAATAATTTATTTTTTTTTGAATCGTCCCAATTTTATTCATGGGCCGATTTTCAATTTTCAAAATAAGAATAAGGATAAAACTTTCTCCAACCACCCTGTACAACAGGACTTATCCAAAATTCATTGGAAATAGTGGACAGGGTGATTTATGATATAATGTCACAAAATAATAGTTTATTTTTTTTTTAAATCGACCCAATCTTATTCGTGGACCGATTTTTAATTTTCAAAATAAAAATAAGGATAAAACTTTCTCGGATCACCCTGTATAACAGGACTTATCCAAAATTCATTGGAAATAGTGGACAGGGTGATTTATGATATGTCACAAAATAATAATTTATTTTTTTTAAAAATCGTCCCAATTTTATTCATGGGCTGATTTTCGATTGTCAAAATAAAAATAAGGATAACACTTTCCCCAATCACTCTGTATAATAGGACTTTGTCCAGAATTCATTGGAAATAGTATACAGGGTGATTTATGATATAATGTCACAAAATAATAATTTATTTTTTTAAAAATCGTCCCAATTTTATTCGTGGGGCGATTTTCAATTATCAAAATAAAAATAAGGATAAGACTTTCTCCAATCACCCTGTATAACAGGACTTTTTCCAAAATTCATTGGAAATAGTATACAGGGTGATTTATGATATGTCACAAAATAATAATTTATTTTTAAAAAACTCGTCCCAATTTTATTAGTGGACCGATTTTTAATTTTCAAAATGAAAATAAGGATAAAACTTTCCCCAATCACCCTGTATAATAGGACTTTGTCCAGAATTCATTGGAAATAGTATACAGGGTGATTTATGATGTCACAAAATAATAATTTATTTTTTTTTTAAATCGTCCCAATTTTATTCATGTGCTGATTTTCAATTTTCATAATAAAAATAAGGATAAAACTTTCTCCAACCACCCTGTACAACAGGACTTTGTTCAGAATTCATTGGAAATGGTAAACAGCGTGATTTATGATATAATGTCACAAAATAATAGTTTTTTTTTTTTTAAATCGACCCAATCTTATTCGTGGACCGATTTTTAATTTTCAAAATAAAAATAAGGATAAAACTTTCTCGGATCACCCTGTATAACAGGACTTATCCAAAATTCATTGGAAATAGTGGACAGGGTGATTTATGATATGTCACAAAATAATAATTTATTTTTTTTTTAAATCGTCCCAATTTTATTCATGTGCTGATTTTCAATTTTCAAAATAAAAATAAAGATAAAACTTTCTCCAATCGCCCTGTATAACAGGACTTTTTCCAAAATTCATTGGAAATAGTATACAGGGTGATTTATGATATGTCACAAAATAATAAATAATTTTTTGAAAAATCGTCACACTTTTATTTATAAACCGATTTTCAATTTTCAAAAAACAAATTATAGACAAAACTTTCCTCCATCATCCAATATAAATAAAAAATAATACATAGGTATTTCTCCAGAGAAAATGTTTCTAATAAGAACTAAAATTATCTGATATCACACTCTCCGTACTTGCGAGAACACAGTCTGAAATCACTGTTTTGCAAATATATCAAAAACGCTACATTTGAAAAGAAAATGCCTCAAATAAAAATTATCATGAATAAAATTCTCTATAATTTTGTTCTCACAAACTTTTTTGTGGGACGTACACTTTTAGTGAAAATTAGAAAAATATCCCACTTTCAACACAGTCTGAAATCACTGTTTTGCAAATATACCAAAAACGCTACATTTAAAAAGAAAATGTCTCAGATAAAAATTATCATGAATCAAATTCTCTATAATTTTGTGTTTATAAACTTTTTTGTGGGACGTACACTTTTCGTGAAAATTGGAAAAATATCCCACTTTCCGTACTTGCGAGAACACAGTCTGAAATCACTGTTTTGCAAATATTTCAAAAACGCTACATTTAAAAAGAAAATGCCTCAAATAAAAATTATCATGAATAAAATTCTCTATAATTTTGTTTTCACAAACTTTTTTGTGGGATGTACACTTTTCGTGAAAATTGGAAAAATATCCCACTTTCCGTACTTGCGAGAACACAGTCTGAAATCACTGTTTTGCAAATATTTCAAAAATGCTACATTTAAAAAGAAAATGCCCAAAATAAAAATTATCATGAATAAAATTCTCTATAATTTTGTTTCCACAAACTTTTTTGTGGGACGTACACTTTTCGTAAAAATTGGAAAAATATCCCACTTTCCGTGCTTGCGAGAACACAGTCTTAAATCACTGTTTTGCAAATATATCAAAAACGCTACATTTAAAAAGAAAATGTCTCAGATAAAAATTATCATGAATTAAAGTCTCTATAATTTTGTTTTCACAAACTTTTTTGTGGGATGTGCACTTTTCGTGAAAATTGGAAAAATATCCGACTTTCCGTACTTGCGAGAACACAGTCTGAAATCACTGTTTTGCAAATATTTCAAAAACGCTACATTTAAAAAGAAAATGCCCAAAATAAAAATTATCATGAATTAAATTCTCTATAATTTTGTTTGCACAAACTTTTTTGTGGGATGTGAATTTTTCGTGAAAATTGGAAAAATATCCCCCTTTTCGTGCTTGCGAGAACCCAGTCTGAAATCACTTTTTGCAAATATATCAAAAACGGTCAATTTTACAAAAAAATACCATAGATAAAAATTGTTAAGAAAAAAAATATCTGTAATTTTATTCGCATAAACTTTTTTCCATGACATCCACTATTTGTTTAAAGTGGAAAAAACTGGAGACATTTGATGTGTTTGGAGACTTATGGTACCTCTAATAAACAAAACCTTCATTTACATTCAAAAACCATTAAAAACCATATCATCGACATCATCATCGAAGAGAAAACCCATAACGATGTCCACCGTTTGTTAAACAATTTCCAATAAATCTCACTTCATTATTTGAATGTCTTTTGTCGCATCTAATGGCCCATTAAATCCAGTACCTAAATCCGAGAAAGTACCGATTGTGAAATTAAAAATTTCTTTGTATTTGTCGGCTTATTAAAAACAAGTTTGTCATCTTTTGGGTCAGTAATCTAATAAGAATAAATTGTTGTTGATTGTTCAACCAAAAATTGAGCTGCGTACAGACGTTGTTGGTCCGTTGGACGTACAATGGACGTACAATGGACGTACACTTTATAGATCCACGTTTGAAACGTCATATTTCATTAATTTTTTGACGTCCACTGAAATAAATAATATAAAATTCTGTAAAAAAAATGAAGCTTCCAAATTATTAAACATTTTGATGTGATCTTTTTGTTAAGCATTGGTGTGGATAACGGAGCCCAAGCGCAACCATCATATGGCACGAACAATAAAATGCAAACTCCAGCCCATGGTGCCGCTTACCATTTAGCAATACAGCCATATAGATTATTCAAATGTATTATAATACATTTAATAGGATTATTCGATTTCTATTGTTGCACGTGCGTCATGACATTTCTTATCGGGGCGTGTTCGTATTTATTTCGCCTTAGATTTTTCACTGGAAATTATATAGCACACATTGTGATTTGGTATAATGAACCCATCAGTTGTTGGCGTCGGAAATAAAACAGTAATAAAATTATCTCAACGTTGATGTTGGGACCCACACACTTTTTAGACCCACCTACTATTACATTTAAATTTCATTTCTCATTCGAGGAAATCATATTTGACTGGTTATGTCGCGGCAAGCGAATGGTATTTTCTCTAATTATACAGGGTGGTTACACAAATATTCAAATTTCCCGCCACTTTTCCATAGATATATGAATTGAAGCTTTATTTATTGATAGTTTTGTTTACTCCACATTCTAGCCTACTTTTGTCTTTTTTTTTTTTTTTTTTTTTTTTTTTTTTTAATTCTAAGCAGCAGCAGTTTATTTCACTCTTATTATGATTTAATTTTTTTTTTAATAGTTTACTGTATCGATAAAGAAACATTTATATTAAGGTCTGTCTTCATAACTTTTTTTTTATTATTGTATTGATATTTTTTATTATTCGACATTTATACTTTATTTTATCCTCTTCTAGTTCAAACATTCACGGCCTTTTTTGATTGGTTGTCCAAAAATTAAAAAGTTATGACAAATTTGGGTTAAAAAAAATCCAGAAAGCAGCTCTAATTATTTCCAAAACTGTATAAAAATTTTGAAAATGATTATTCAAAAATCAAAAGAATAATCTTGATTCATTTTTTTTTTCATTGTAGTATTTCATTTTACTATATGATCAATTTTTAATCTCAATTGTCAATACTTTGTTCCATTTTTATTAAGGTTTAATCAATGTTTTTCAATAATTATTTGAGTTTGTCTCAAATTTTCAATTAATTCATTGTTGTTTCTTTAACGTTTTAATATAATTTATTTTTCATGAATTTTGATTATTTTGTTTTTATTTCCACAAAATATTTTTATCTTAATTTAATTTTAACTACTGCCTACTACTTAACCTTAACCCTAATTTTATCATGGTCTTAACGTGTTTTTTAATAGTTTATTGAAGTTTTTCCAATATTAGGTTTTTTTAGATCCATTTGTTTATTCATAGTTTCATTTATCTATTATTCCACTCCACTGTTTGTCATTTATTTTCACTATTATCTTTTTTTTTGTCTTATCTTATGGCTTCTGTTTATTTAAATATTTACTACTACTTTTTTCGGCTTTATTTAACTTTTTTTGTTTTATCATTAGTTGCTCTATTGTTCACAATTTACATCAATCTATAAATGAATAATATATGAATAAACAAATAGAGTGTGTCTACAGCAAATTGCTGAATTCAAATAATATTCAATATAAAATGAGTTCAGTACATTGGAATATAAATTATAAAACTGTATAACAAATTATTATAATGAGAAAATGATGATTGAATTGAATTATACTATATTTTATCTAATTTCAACCATCATGGCTTTGTTTAATTTTTATTTTGGTTTATTTGGTGTTTTAATAGGTTTCAAAGTTTTTTCACCTTTTATTTATTCATTTAATCAACGTTAATTTAATTTATTTCATCTAATTTTTAATACGAATGTATTCAAAGTTTTTTTTTTCACTTTTAAGAGCTTCTACAACTTTAATCATACTTTATTTTAGCTTTAATGGGTTTATTGCACTTTAACCATCAATAAATTAGTTTTTTATTGAAGTTTTCGTGATTTTGGGTAGCTTTTTCCACTTTTAACTGGTCTATTTCACTTTTATCATTAATGTTTTTCAAATAGTTTATTTTATCCAAACCGCTTCATTGAAGTTTTTTCAATTTTGATTTTTTCCACTTTTGTGAACTATTTATGAGAAATAACAATCAAGTACATACAAATGAAAAATTTGACAACATTGTAACAGATGAATAATTAATTGAAATCAAAGTTTGGCAAAGTTGCAAAAAAATAATTATCATAGACATCCCGATATCGTCCTGGTTTTGGATTTAAAAAATTCATGCACATTTATAACCCGCACATTGTGATGGTTGCGCTAGGGTTCCATTATGAAACTTTATGATTGTTATTATAATTTATAGTTACAAAATAATATACAGGGTGTCATGAAAATATTTATAGTAAAATCGTCCTGAAATTTGCAAAATTGGAATGTCAAATTTGGCACAAAAATCACTTTTTGTTATTGGTGATTATTCTCGAATAATTTGTCGTTTGTTCAGGATTTCTCAAACAAGCGAATTGACATGCAGTGTTCAATTTTATTTTTTTTTTTTAAATTTTAACAAAAGGGCATTGTTAAAAGTTCCCAGAAACCCATAAGGCTATTCGTATTTGCGCAACAGTTGTTTAAATAATAATGAACAGGAAAACGTGATTTAATAAAAAGAGTTTTTTTTAAAGCGAGGCACTAAAACCAGCGACGATGTGTGTTCACGTTTTACGACCATTCGTCGGGACGATCACCTCATTGGTTCGTGTGAATGGTGATATTGTTTTAGTGCAATTTGCAGGGAAATATCCTGCATAAACTCTTTTGTTATGTGGCAAAACGTTGACGAAACATCGAGTGTTAATTTGTTGAATACAAAGTGAAAATGTATAGATTATTTTATGTTTTTCCAGGCTCTGAGTTATTCTGCTAATTTGTCATTCACTTCCTCTTTGAATTTTTATTTGTCAAAGATGCATGTTGAAGAAAACATTGCAGGAGTTACTTGGGAGAAGTCTAATGGTTTTTTGAAGCTGACTGAATCACAGTGTAACTCGATTTTTTAATTAGTTACAGGCATTTTTATCCAGCGTTGTTTTACCTTGAAATTTGGTTATAATCCCATATTTTCAGCTATAAACACTTCTACGTTGAAAATATCACCTAACCATCTAATAGCTTTTTGAAGCTGACTAAATCAGCTACATTTTTCTTTTTAAACAACAGCGTAACTCAATTTTCAAATTAGTTACAGGCATTTTTAACCAGCGTTGTTTTACCTTGAAATTTGGTTATAATCCCATATTTTCAGCTATAAACACTTTTAAGTTGAAAATATCACCAAACCATGTGATAGTTATTTGAAGCTGACTGAATCAGCTGCATTTTTGTTTTGTTGTCAACAGTGTAACTCAATTTTTTAATTATTTACAAGCATTTTTAACCAGCATTGTTTTATCTTGAAATTTGGTTTGAATGCAATATTTTCAGCTATAAACACTTTTACGTTGAAAATATCACCAAACCCTGTGATAGTTATTTGAAGCTGACTGAATCGGCTGCATTTTTGTTTTGTAATCAACAGTGTAACTCAATTTTTCAATTATTTACAGGCATTTTTAACCAGCATTGTTTTATCTTGAAATTTGGTTTTAATGCAATATTTTCAGCTATAAACACTTTTACGTTGAAAATATCACCAAACCATCCAATAATTGTTTGAAGCTGACAAAATCAGCTATATTCTTGTTTTACATTCAACAGTGTAACTCACTTTTTAAATTAGTTACAGGCATTTTTAACCAGCGTTGTTTTACCTTGAAATTTGGTTATAATCCCATATTTTCAGCTATAAACACTTTTAAGTTGAAAATATCACCAAACCATGTGATAGTTATTTGAAGCTGACTGAATCAGCTGCATTTTTGTTTTGTAAACCACAGTGTAACTCAATTTTTTAATTAATTAAAGGCATTTTTAACCAGCATTGTTTTATCTTGAAATTTGGTTTTAATGCAATATTTTCAGCTATAAACACTTTTACGTTCAAAATATCACCAAACCCTCTGATAGTTTTTTGAAGCTGACTGAATCAGCTACATTCTTGTTTTTCATTCAACAGTGTAACTCACTTTTTAAATTAGTTACAGGCATTTTTAACCAGCGTTGTTTTACCTTGAAATTTGGTTATAATCACATATTTTCAGCGATAAACTCTTTTAAGTTGAAAATATCACCAAACCATCTAGTAATGTTTGAAGCTGACCAAATCAGCTACATTTTTGTTTTTTAATCAACAGTGTAACTCAATTTTTAAATTAGTTACAGGCATTTTTATCCAGCGTTGTTTTACCTTAAAATTTGGTTATAATCCCATATTTTCAGCCATAAACACTTTTACGTTGAAAATATCACCAAACCATCTAATAATGTTTGAAGCTGACTGAATCAGCTACATTTTCATATTTTAATCAACAGTGTTACTTAATTTTCAAATTAGTTATAAGCATTTTTGACCAGCGTTGTTTTATCTTGAAATTTGGTTATAATCCCATATTTTCAGCTATAAACACTTTTACGTTCAAAATATCACCAAACCATCTGATAGTTTTTTGAAGCTGACTGAATCAGCTACATTCTCGTTTTTCAATCAACAGTGTAACTCAATTTTTAATTTAGCTACAGGCATTTTTATCCAGCGTTGTTACACCTTAAAATTTGGTTATAATCCCATATTTTCAGCTATAAACACGTTTACGTTGAGAATATCACCAAACCATCTAATAATTGTTTGAAGCTGACTAAATCAGCTATATTTTTGTTTTTTAATCAACAGTGTAACTCAATTTTCAAATTAGTTACAGGCATTTTTAACCAGCGTTGTTTTACCTTGAAATTTGGTCATAATCCCATATTTTCATTTATAAACACTTTTACGTTCAAAATATCACCAAACCATCTGATAGTTTTTTGAAGCTGACCAAATCAGATACATTCTCGTTTTTCAATCAACAGTCTTACTCAATTTTCAATTTAGTTACAGGCATTTTTATCCAGCGTTGTTACACCTTAAAATTTGGTTATAATCCCATATTTTCAGCTATAAACACGTTTACGTTGAGAATATCACCAAACCATCTAATAATTGTTTGAAGCTGACTAAATCAGCTATATTTTTGTTTTTTAATCAACAGTGTAACTCACTTTTTAAATTAGTTACAAGCATTTTTAACCAGCGTTGTTTTACCTTGAAATTTGGTTATAATCCCATATTTTCAGCTATAAACACTTTTACGTTGAAAATATCACCAAACCATCAAGTAGTTTTGTGAAGCTGACAAAATCAGCTACATTTCTGTTTTTTTTATCAACAGTGTAACTCAATTTTTTAATTAGTTACAGGCATTTTTATCCAGCGTTGTTTTACCTTGAAATTTGGTTTTAATCCCATATTTCCAGCTATAAACACTTCTACGTTGAAAATATCACCTAACGATCCAATAGTTTTTTGAAGCTGACTAAATCAGCTACATTTTTGTCTTTTAATCAACAGTGTAACTCAATTTTTAAATTAGTTATAGGCATTTTTGACCAGCGTTGTTACACCTTAAAATTTGGTTATAATCCCATATTTTCAGCCATAAACACTTTTACGTTGAAAATATCACCAAACCATCAAGTAGTTTTGTGAAGCTGACAAAATCAGCTACATTTCTGTTTTTTTTATCAACAGTGTAACTCAATTTTTTAATTAGTTACAGGCATTTTTAGCCATCGTTGTTTTACCTTGAAATTTGGTTTTAATGCAATATTTTTAGCTATAAACACTTTTACGTTAAAAATATCACCAAACCATCTTATAGTTTTTTGAAGCTGAGTAAATAAGCTATATTTTTGTTTTCCAATCAACAGTGTCACTCAATTTTCAAATTAGTTACAGGCATTTTTATCCAGCGTTGTTTTACCATGAAATTTGGTTATAATCCTATATTTTCAGCTATAAACACTTTTACGTTGAAAATATCACCCAACTAACTAAAGTTTATTGAAGCTGACTTAGTCAGCTATATGTTTGTTTTTTGATCAACAGTGTAGCTCAATTTTTAAATTAGTTATAGGCATTTTTGGCCAGCGTTGTTTTACCTTGAAATTTGGTTATAATCCTATATTTTCAGCTATAAACACTTTTACGTTGAAAATATCACCAAACCACCCAATAGTTTTTTGAAGCTGACCAAATCAGCTACATTTTGATAGTTTGATCAACCTTTTCAATAAAGTTACAGGCATTTTTATTGTGTATAAACGTAAGGTTGGAACCCCCCAAGTTGTAACAACCCATTACATAAATGTCAAGAGCAAAAGCAAAAATAAACCAAAACAGACTTTTTACACAATACGTGTGTGTTACATGGAATTGATTACGTAAGCCAGACGGTACAAGACAATAAACAATGTCAGTGAAAACAATGACTTATTCTTTGTCCAAAATTCGTCAGTAATGATCAAATTAATTAATGGTCAGTTAAATTTATAAGTTAAAAATGTACAGTTAAATCGCATCAAATATTTATCGATTTCAAACAACAATAAATTATCCTTAGATTTAAATTGAATCGATACGAGCCAATAACCAATTTAATTTGAATAAACCTGATAGCTTCTAATAGACTTGGTCGTTATTTGTTTATTTGAAAGTAAAACGTTTAACGATTTGTTGTCGTTTTTATGTTGTTTACAAATGAGCTTTCAAATTGTTGAAAAAAATGCCCTTGTGGAGGGGGTTTTCCTGTCTGATTTTACTTAAAAACGATCAAAAAAGAATTAAAAATTACAAATTGACTACAAGAAAAATATTGATATCGAGGTAGACATGGTACGGGCTCGACTCTTACGATTTTTTTTTTACTTTTCTTTTGATTGATTCTTCTTTTGCATTATGATTGTTATTTCCTTTTCTTGTATGTTTTTTTTTTATTTTCTGTCAGTTATTTAATATTCGAAATAAAGTCAATTATCTTTTGAAAGAGGTGCATCGTGCCGTGTTACTTCGATTTTTGTCAGTCACAGTGTTTTTCTTATTTTTTTCTTATTTTTATAATGATTTAAAAATACTTGTTCGTTTAAAATGTTTTAAGGGTTTTAGAGAATATTTTAATTCTATTCAAGGAATTTTTTGGGATGTTTAAAGATTTGACTGGGTTAAAACTGTTTTAAATGTTTATTTAAATCAGTTTAAGGCACATTCTTTTAAAACCATTTGAGAATTTAAAAACGCATCTTGAGCTTTTTAAAGATATTTTCTGGGATTTTTATAGATTTGTATTAGTTTGGAATGTTTTTAAGGATTTGTCGGATGTTTTTAAATCTAATCAAGGAATTTTTGGGATGTTTTAAGATTTTAGTGAGTTAAAACTGTTATAAATGGTTATTTGAATAAGGCACACTCACAAAATAATTTATTAACCTATTCAACGCATTTTAAGGTTTTTAAAGATATTTTCTGAGATTTTTATAAATTCCTGTTAGTTTGGAATGTTTTTAAGGGTTTGTTGAATGTTTTTGAACTAATTCAAGGATTTTTTGGGATTTTTGAAAATGTGAGTGGGTTGAAACTGTTTTAAATGTTTATTTAAATCAGTTTAAGGCACACTCTCAAAATCATTTGAGAATTTAAAAACACATCTTAAGCTTTTTAAAGATATTTTCTGGGATTTTTATAAATTCCTGTTGGTTTGAAATGTTTTTAAGGGTTTGTTGAATGTTTTTGAACTAATTCAAGGATTTTTTGGGATTTTTGAAGATGTCAGTGGGTTGAAACTGTTTTAAATGTTTATTTAAATCAGTTTAAGGCACACTCTCAAAATCATTTGGGAATTTAAAAACGCATCTCAAGCTTTAAAGATATTTTCTGGGATTTTTATAAATTCCTGTTAGTTTGGAATGTTTTTAAGGGTTTGTTGAATGTTTTTGAACTAATTCAAGGATTTTTTGGGATTTTTGAAGATGTGAGTGGGTTAAAACTGTTTTAAATGTTTATTTAAATCAGTTTGAGGCACACTCTCAAAACCATTTGAGAATTTGAAAACTCATCTTAAGCTTTTTAAAGATATTTTCTGGGATTTTTATAAATTCCTGTTAGTTTGGAATGTTTTTAAGGGTTTGTTGAATGTTTTTGAACTTATTCAAGGATTTTTTGGGAATTTTTGAAGATGTGAGTGGGTTAAAACTGTTTTAAATGTTTATTTAAATCAGTTTGAGGCACACTCTCAAAACCATTTGAGAATTTAAAAACTCATCTTAAGCTTTTTAAAGATATTTTCTGGGATTTTTATAGATTTCTGTTAGTTTGGAATGTTTTTAAGGGTTTGTTGAATGTTTTTGAACTAATTCAAGGATTTTTTGGGATTTTTGAAAATGTGAGTGGGTTAAAACTGTTTTAAATGTTTATTTAAATCAGTTTGAGGCACACTCTCAAAACCATTTGAGAATTTAAAAACGCATCTTAAGCTTTTTAAAGATATTTTCTGGGATTTTTATAGATTTCTGTTAGTTTGGAATGTTTTTAAGGGTTTGTTGAATGTTTTTGAACTAATTCAAGGATTTTTTGGGATTTTTGAAGATGTGAGTGGGTTGAAACTGTCTTAAATGTTTATTTAAATCAGTTTAAGGCACACTCTCAAAACCATCTGAGAATTTAAAAACGCATCTTGAGCTTTTTAAATATATTTTCTGGGATTTTTATAAATTCCTGTTAGTTTGGAATGTTTTTAAGGGTTTGTTGAATGTTTTTGAACTCATTCAAGGATTTTTTGGGATTTTTGAAGATGTGAGTGGGTTAAAACTGTTTTAAATGTTTATTTAAATCAGTTTAAGGCACACTCTCAAAATCATCTGAGAATTTAAAAACGCATCTTGAGCTTTTTAAATATATTTTCTGGGATTTTTATAAATTCCTGTTAGTTTGGAATGTTTTTAAGGGTTTGTTGAATGTTTTTGAACTAATTCAAGGATTTTTTGGGATTTTTGAAGATGTGAGTGAGTTAAAACTGTTTTAAATGTTTATTTAAATCAGTTTAAGGCACACTCTCAAAATCATTTGGGAATTTAAAAACGCATCTCAAGCTTTAAAGATATTTTCTGGGATTTTTATAAATTCCTGTTGGTTTGAAATGTTTTTAAGGGTTTGTTAAATGTTTTTGAACTAATTCAAGGATTTTTTGGGATTTTTGAAGATGTGAGTGAGTTAAAACTGTTTTAAATGTTTATTTAAATCAGTTCAAGGCACACTCTCAAAATCATTTGGGAATTTAAAAACGCATCTCAAGCTTTAAAGATATTTTCTGGGATTTTTAAAAATTCCTGTTAGTTTGGAATGTTTTTAAGGGTTTGTTGAATGTTTTTGAACTAATTCAAGGATTTTTTGGGATTTTTGAAAATGTGAGTGGGTTAAAACTGTTTTAAATGTTTATTTAAATCAGTTTAAGGCACACTCTCAAAATCATTTGAGAATTTAAAAACACATCTTAAGCTTTTTAAAGATATTTTCTGGGATTTTTATAAATTCCTGTTAGTTTGGAATGTTTTTAAGGGTTTGTTGAATGTTTTTGAACTAATTCAAGGATTTTTTGGGATTTTTGAAGATGTGAGTGAGTTAAAACTGTTTTAAATGTTTATTTAAATCAGTTTAAGGCACACTCTCAAAATCATTTGGGAATTTAAAAACGCATCTCAAGCTTTAAAGATATTTTCTGGGATTTTTATAAATTCCTGTTGGTTTGAAATGTTTTTAAGGGTTTGTTGAATGTTTTTGAACTAATTCAAGGATTTTTTGGGATTTTTGAAGATGTGAGTGAGTTAAAACTGTTTTAAATGTTTATTTAAATCAGTTCAAGGCACACTCTCAAAATCATTTGGGAATTTAAAAACGCATCTCAAGCTTTAAAGATATTTTCTGGGATTTTTAAAAATTCCTGTTAGTTTGGAATGTTTTTAAGGGTTTGTTGAATGTTTTTGAACTAATTCAAGGATTTTTTGGGATTTTTGAAAATGTGAGTGGGTTAAAACTGTTTTAAATGTTTATTTAAATCAGTTTAAGGCACACTCTCAAAATCATTTGAGAATTTGAAAACGCATCTCAAGCTTTTTAAAGATATTTTCTGGGATTTTTATAAATTCCTGTTAGTTTGG
Source organism: Orchestes rusci (assembly GCA_958502075.1). Taxonomy (NCBI): domain Eukaryota; kingdom Metazoa; phylum Arthropoda; class Insecta; order Coleoptera; family Curculionidae; genus Orchestes; species Orchestes rusci. The sequence goes on along the minus strand of OY293304.1, from coordinate 113,745,421 downwards.
AATGTTTTTAAGGGTTTGTTGAATGTTTTTGAACTTATTCAAGGATTTTTTGGGATTTTTGAAGATGTGAGTGGGTTAAAACTGTTTTAAATGTTTATTTAAATCAGTTTAAGGCACACTCTCAAAATCATTTGAGAATTTGAAAACGCATCTCAAGCTTTTTAAAGATATTTTCTGGGATTTTTATAAATTCCTGTTAGTTTGGAATATTTTTAAGGGTTTGTTGAATGTTTTTGAACTTATTCAAGGATTTTTTGGGATTTTTGAAGATGTGAGTGGGTTAAAACTGTTTTAAATGTTTATTTAAATCAGTTTGAGGCACACTCTCAAAATCATCTGAGAATTTAAAAACGCATCTTAAGCTTTTTCAAGATATTTTCTGGGATTTTTATAGATTTCTGTTAGTTTGGAATGTTTTTAAGGGTTTGTTGAATGTTTTTGAACTTATTCAAGGATTTTTTGGGATTTTTGAAGATGTGAGTGAGTTAAAACTGTTTTAAATGTTTATTTAAATCAGTTTAAGGCACACTCTCAAAACATTTGAGAATTTAAAAACGTATCTTAAGCTTTTTAAAGATATTTTCTGGGATTTTTATAAATTCCTGTTAGTTTGGAATATTTTTAAGGGTTTGTTGAATGTTTTTGAACTTATTCAAGGATTTTTTGGGATTTTTGAAGATGTGAGTGGGTTAAAACTGTTTTAAATGTTTATTTAAATCAGTTTGAGGCACACTCTCAAAATCATCTGAGAATTTAAAAACGCATCTTAAGCTTTTTCAAGATATTTTCTGGGATTTTTATAGATTTCTGTTAGTTTGGAATGTTTTTAAGGGTTTGTTGAATGTTTTTGAACTTATTCAAGGATTTTTTGGGATTTTTGAAGATGTGAGTGAGTTAAAACTGTTTTAAATGTTTATTTAAATCAGTTTAAGGCACACTCTCAAAATCATTTGAGAATTTGAAAACGCATCTCAAGCTTTTTAAAGATATTTTCTGGGATTTTTATAAATTCCTGTTAGTTTGGAATATTTTTAAGGGTTTGTTGAATGTTTTTGAACTTATTCAAGGATTTTTTGGGATTTTTGAAGATGTGAGTGGGTTAAAACTGTTTTAAATGTTTATTTAAATCAGTTTGAGGCACACTCTCAAAATCATCTGAGAATTTAAAAACGCATCTTAAGCTTTTTCAAGATATTTTCTGGGATTTTTATAGATTTCTGTTAGTTTGGAATGTTTTTAAGGGTTTGTTGAATGTTTTTGAACTTATTCAAGGATTTTTTGGGATTTTTGAAGATGTGAGTGAGTTAAAACTGTTTTAAATGTTTATTTAAATCAGTTTAAGGCACACTCTCAAAACATTTGAGAATTTAAAAACGTATCTTAAGCTTTTTAAAGATATTTTCTGGGATTTTTATAAATTCCTGTTAGTTTGGAATATTTTTAAGGGTTTGTTGAATGTTTTTGAACTTATTCAAGGATTTTTTGGGATTTTTGAAGATGTGAGTGGGTTAAAACTGTTTTAAATGTTTATTTAAATCAGTTTGAGGCACACTCTCAAAATCATCTGAGAATTTAAAAACGCATCTTAAGCTTTTTCAAGATATTTTCTGGGATTTTTATAGATTTCTGTTAGTTTGGAATGTTTTTAAGGGTTTGTTGAATGTTTTTGAACTTATTCAAGGATTTTTTGGGATTTTTGAAGATGTGAGTGAGTTAAAACTGTTTTAAATGTTTATTTAAATCAGTTTAAGGCACACTCTCAAAACATTTGAGAATTTAAAAACGTATCTTAAGCTTTTTAAAGATATTTTCTGGGATTTTTATAAATTCCTGTTAGTTTGGAATATTTTTAAGGGTTTGTTGAATGTTTTTGAACTTATTCAAGGATTTTTTGGGATTTTTGAAGATGTGAGTGGGTTAAAACTGTTTGAAATGTTTATTTAAATCAGTTTAAGGCACACTCTTTTAAAACCATTTGAGAATTTAAAAACTCATCTTAAGCTTTTTAAAGATATTTTCTGGAATTTTTATAAATTCCTGTTAGTTTGGAATGTTTTTAAGGGTTTGTTGAATGTTTTTGAACTTATTCAAGGATTTTTTGGGATTTTTGAAGATGTGAGTGGGTTAAAACTGTTTTAAATGTTTATTTAAATCAGTTTAAGGCACACTCTCAAAACCATTTGAGAATTTAAAAACTCATCTTAAGCTTTTTAAAGATATTTTCTGGGATTTTTATAAATTCCTGTTAGTTTGGAATATTTTTAAGGGTTTGTTGAATGTTTTTGAACTTATTCAAGGATTTTTTGGGAATTTTTGAAGATGTGAGTGGGTTAAAACTGTTTTAAATGTTTATTTAAATCAGTTTGAGGCACACTCTCAAAATCATCTGAGAATTTAAAAACGCATCTTAAGCTTTTTAAAGATATTTTCTGGGATTTTTATAGATTTCTGTTAGTTTGGAATGTTTTTAAGGGTTTGTTGAATGTTTTTGAACTTATTCAAGGATTTTTTGGGATTTTTGAAGATGTGAGTGAGTTAAAACTGTTTTAAATGTTTATTTAAATCAGTTTAAGGCACACTCTCAAAACATTTGAGAATTTAAAAACGTATCTTAAGCTTTTTAAAGATATTTTCTGGGATTTTTATAAATTCCTGTTAGTTTGGAATATTTTTAAGGGTTTGTTGAATGTTTTTGAACTTATTCAAGGATTTTTTGGGATTTTTGAAGATGTGAGTGGGTTAAAACTGTTTTAAATGTTTATTTAAATCAGTTTAAGGCACACTCTCAAAACATTTGAGAATTTAAAAACGTATCTTAAGCTTTTTAAAGATATTTTCTGGGATTTTTATAAATTCCTGTTAGTTTGGAATATTTTTAAGGGTTTGTTGAATGTTTTTGAACTTATTCAAGGATTTTTTGGGATTTTTGAAGATGTGAGTGGGTTAAAACTGTTTTAAATGTTTATTTAAATCAGTTTGAGGCACACTCTCAAAATCATCTGAGAATTTAAAAACGCATCTTAAGCTTTTTAAAGATATTTTCTGGGATTTTTATAGATTTCTGTTAGTTTGGAATGTTTTTAAGGGTTTGTTGAATGTTTTTGAACTTATTCAAGGATTTTTTGGGATTTTTGAAGATGTGAGTGGGTTAAAACTGTTTTAAATGTTTATTTAAATCAGTTTGAGGCACACTCTCAAAATCATCTGAGAATTTAAAAACGCATCTTAAGCTTTTTCAAGATATTTTCTGGGATTTTTATAGATTTCTGTTAGTTTGGAATGTTTTTAAGGGTTTGTTGAATGTTTTTGAACTTATTCAAGGATTTTTTGGGATTTTTGAAGATGTGAGTGGGTTAAAACTGTTTTAAATGTTTATTTAAATCAGTTTAAGGCACACTCTCAAAATCATCTGAGAATTTAAAAACGCATCTTAAGCTTTTTCAAGATATTTTCTGGGATTTTTATAGATTTCTGTTAGTTTGGAATGTTTTTAAGGGTTTGTTGAATGTTTTTGAACTTATTCAAGGATTTTTTGGGATTTTTGAAGATGTGAGTGGGTTAAAACTGTTTTAAATGTTTATTTAAATCAGTTTGAGGCACACTCTCAAAATCATCTGAGAATTTAAAAACGCATCTTAAGCTTTTTAAAAATATTTTCTGGGATTTTTATAGATTTCTGTTAGTTTGGAATGTTTTTAAGGGTTTGTTGAATGTTTTTGAACTTATTCAAGGATTTTTTGGAATTTTTGAAGATGTGAGTGGGTTAAAACTGTTTTAAATGTTTATTTAAATCAGGTTAAGGCACACTCTCAAAATCATCTGAGAATTTAAAAACGCATCTTAAGCTTTTTAAATATATTTTCTGGGATTTTTATAAATTCCTGTTAGTTTGAAATATTTTTAAGGGTTTGTTGAATGTTTTTGAACTTATTCAAGGATTTTTTGGAATTTTTGAAGATGTGAGTGGGTTAAAACTGTTTTAAATGTTTATTTAAATCAGGTTAAGGCACACTCTCAAAATCATCTGAGAATTTAAAAACGCATCTTAAGCTTTTTAAAGATATTTTCTGGGATTTTTATAAATTCCTGTTAGTTTGAAATATTTTTAAGGGTTTGTTGAATGTTTTTGAACTTATTCAAGGATTTTTTGGGATTTTTGAAGATGTGAGTGGGTTAAAACTGTTTTAAATGTTTATTTAAATCAGTTTAAGGCACACTCTCAAAATCATCTGAGAATTTAAAAACGCATCTTAAGCTTTTTAAATATATTTTCTGGGATTTTTATAAATTCCTGTTAGTTTGAAATATTTTTAAGGGTTTGTTGAATGTTTTTGAACTTATTCAAGGATTTTTTGGAATTTTTGAAGATGTGAGTGGGTTAAAACTGTTTTAAATGTTTATTTAAATCAGTTTAAGGCACACTCTCAAAATCATCTGAGAATTTAAAAACGCATCTTAAGCTTTTTAAATATATTTTCTGGGATTTTTATAAATTCCTGTTAGTTTGAAATATTTTTAAGGGTTTGTTGAATGTTTTTGAACTTATTCAAGGATTTTTTGGAATTTTTGAAGATGTGAGTGGGTTAAAACTGTTTTAAATGTTTATTTAAATCAGTTTAAGGCACACTCTCAAAATCATCTGAGAATTTAAAAACGCATCTTAAGCTTTTTAAAGATATTTTCTGGGATTTTTATAGATTTCTGTTAGTTTGGAATGTTTTTAAGGGTTTGTTGAATGTTTTTGAACTTATTCAAGGATTTTTTGGAATTTTTGAAGATGTGAGTGGGTTAAAACTGTTTTAAATGTTTATTTAAATCAGGTTAAGGCACACTCTCAAAATCATCTGAGAATTTAAAAACGCATCTTAAGCTTTTTAAATATATTTTCTGGGATTTTTATAAATTCCTGTTAGTTTGAAATATTTTTAAGGGTTTGTTGAATGTTTTTGAACTTATTCAAGGATTTTTTGGAATTTTTGAAGATGTGAGTGGGTTAAAACTGTTTTAAATGTTTATTTAAATCAGGTTAAGGCACACTCTCAAAATCATCTGAGAATTTAAAAACGCATCTTAAGCTTTTTAAATATATTTTCTGGGATTTTTATAAATTCCTGTTAGTTTGAAATATTTTTAAGGGTTTGTTGAATGTTTTTGAACTTATTCAAGGATTTTTTGGGATTTTTGAAGATGTGAGTGGGTTAAAACTGTTTTAAATGTTTATTTAAATCAGTTTAAGGCACACTCTCAAAATCATCTGAGAATTTAAAAACGCATCTTAAGCTTTTTAAAGATATTTTCTGGGATTTTTATAAATTCCTGTTAGTTTGGAATATTTTTAAGGGTTTGTTGAATGTTTTTGAACTTATTCAAGGATTTTTTGGGATTTTTGAAGATGTGAGTGGGTTAAAACTGTTTTAAATGTTTATTTAAATCAGGTTAAGGCACACTCTCAAAATCATCTGAGAATTTAAAAACGCATCTTAAGCTTTTTAAATATATTTTCTGGGATTTTTATAAATTCCTGTTAGTTTGAAATATTTTTAAGGGTTTGTTGAATGTTTTTGAACTTATTCAAGGATTTTTTGGGATTTTTGAAGATGTGAGTGGGTTAAAACTGTTTTAAATGTTTATTTAAATCAGTTTAAGGCACACTCTCAAAATCATCTGAGAATTTAAAAACGCATCTTAAGCTTTTTAAAGATATTTTCTGGGATTTTTATAAATTCCTGTTAGTTTGGAATATTTTTAAGGGTTTGTTGAATGTTTTTGAACTTATTCAAGGATTTTTTGGGATTTTTGAAGATGTGAGTGGGTTAAAACTGTTTTAAATGTTTATTTAAATCAGGTTAAGGCACACTCTCAAAATCATCTGAGAATTTAAAAACGCATCTTAAGCTTTTTAAATATATTTTCTGGGATTTTTATAAATTCCTGTTAGTTTGAAATATTTTTAAGGGTTTGTTGAATGTTTTTGAACTTATTCAAGGATTTTTTGGGATTTTTGAAGATGTGAGTGGGTTAAAACTGTTTTAAATGTTTATTTAAATCAGTTTAAGGCACACTCTCAAAATCATCTGAGAATTTAAAAACGCATCTTAAGCTTTTTAAATATATTTTCTGGGATTTTTATAAATTCCTGTTAGTTTGAAATATTTTTAAGGGTTTGTTGAATGTTTTTGAACTTATTCAAGGATTTTTTGGAATTTTTGAAGATGTGAGTGGGTTAAAACTGTTTTAAATGTTTATTTAAATCAGTTTAAGGCACACTCTCAAAATCATCTGAGAATTTAAAAACGCATCTTAAGCTTTTTAAAGATATTTTCTGGGATTTTTATAAATTCCTGTTAGTTTGGAATATTTTTAAGGGTTTGTTGAATGTTTTTGAACTTATTCAAGGATTTTTTGGGATTTTTGAAGATGTGAGTGGGTTAAAACTGTTTTAAATGTTTATTTAAATCAGGTTAAGGCACACTCTCAAAATCATCTGAGAATTTAAAAACGCATCTTAAGCTTTTTAAAGATATTTTCTGGGATTTTTATAGATTTCTGTTAGTTTGGAATGTTTTTAAGGGTTTGTGGGATGTTTTTAAACCTATTCAAGGATTTTTTGGGATTTTTAAAGATTTGAATGGGTTAACATTGTTTTAAACGTTTGTTTGAATTAGTTCAAGGCACACTTTCAAAATCATTTGGGAATTTTTCAACGCATTTTAAGCTTTTTAAATACATTTTCTGGGATTTTTATAAATTCCCATTTGTTTTAAACGTTTTTAAGGGTTTGTGGGATGTTTTCAAACCTATTTTTTTGGAATTTTTGGGATGTTTTAAGATTTTAGTAGGTTCAAATGGTTTTAAATGGTTATTTGAATCAGTTTGAGGCACACTCTCAAAATCAATTTTGAATTTTTTCAACGCATTTTGAGCTTTTTAAAGATATTTTCTGGGATTTTTATATATTTCTGTTAGTTTGGAATGTTTTTGGAGGTTTTTAAACCATTTTAACGATTTCTAGGGATGTTTTAAGATTTTAAACTTACTTCAAATGGTTATTTGAATCAGTTCAATGTAAAAAAAATGCCTGTAACCTTATTGAAAAATGAATCACAAAGTTGTATAAAAAATTCAAATATAGCTTCAAAATACTATCAAACGGTTTTTGAGTATTTTCAACGTAAGAGGTTTTATATCAGGATATATAAAATTTACACCAATTTTCAATGTAAACCAACACTGGATCCAAATGCATGTCACTTATTTGAAAAAAATATATGTAGCTGATTCAGCTAGCTTCAAAAACTATTGGGTACAAGTGATCACGAGCTGTGTACCTGATCACGTCAATGATAAACCAAATTCTTTTGCAAGTGAAAATAAATCAAAACACCATCCGCAGAGCCATTTCTATGTAAAACCTGTTCTGTTGTTACATTCAAAAACATCGTACGTTGAACGAAACCCGATACTCGATCTAGTTTCCGTCAACTGATTCGTTTAATTATTACGCTACGACACAGGAATTCGTTTTGTAAAAGCTGTTGGATCGAGTTACATTTTCATTTTGTCTTTGGCTAGTTTAAAACTTATTTGTATGTTAATTATAATAATTTCTCATAAATTTAAAGTAGCGTCCTATTGATTGCTGCTCATTCAAATACATGAGCAATAAGGTTTTAACAACGACGCTTTGTGACACGTTCAATTTGAAATAGTTTGGTTTTATTGTCGTGGTTATTGTGTGGTGGTTTATTGGTGTCTTGTTTCCTTTATTGCTTGGAGATGGCTGGACTGGATTTAGGTTTATTATCGATACCTACTATCAATGCTGTTTTACGATTTGAAGCAGGCTTTCCTCAATTAAAGGCCATAGTCTGTCAATTGAAATACTTTGTTCAATAACACAGTCAAATTTCAAGTTGATATTTCAAAATAGTTATAAGTAACGACAAGATTTTGTTAATATTTTGTCCAAAAGGATTCATTAAATTCTCCAAACTTAATTACTTTAAATATTTAGTTTTATACTACAGTAAAATTTCAAGTTGACATCTTGAAAAGGTTGAGAGTGATTGGCTGTTAAAGTTTGACTTAGTAAAACTTAATCCATAAAATAAAGTTCCATACAAAAGTTCCTATTATTTTTTTTTAAATGATTTTTTTCATAAAATTCGCAGGATTTATTTGAAGTATTTTGTTTTATATCACAGTTAAAATTCAAGTTGATATCTCAAAAATAGTTGGGAATTATTGACTGTCGAAGTTGGGCTTTACTACGATACAAAATCAAAATTTATTGAGAAAATTCGAGATTTTTTTTTTTTTATTTTTTAATAAAATTCATAGGATGCACTTGGAAAACTTCTTTTCATATCAGAGTAAAATTTCAAGTTGATATCTCAAAAAAGTAAGTGATCATGCCAAAGTTGGGCTATGTGAAATAAAATCAAAATTCATACAAAAATTCGAGATTTTTTTTTCATAGTGAATTTGCAAATAATATTAACAGGATTCACTTGGAAAACTTCGTTTCATATCAGAGTAAAATTTCAAGTTGATATCTCAAAAAAGTAAGGAATTATGCCAAAGTTAGGCTATGTGAAATAAAATCAAAATTCATAAAAAAAAACGAGATATTTTTTTTCATAGTGAATTTGCAAATAAAATTCACAGGATTCACTTGGAAAACTTTGTTTCATATCAGAGTAAAATTTCAAGTTGATATCTCAAAAAAGTAAGTAATCATGCCAAAGTTGAGCTATGTGAAATAAAATCAAAATTCATAAAAAAAAATCGAGATATTTTTTTTCATAGTGAATTTGCAAATAAAATTCACAGGATTCACTTAGAAAACTTCGTTTCATATCAGAGTGAAATTTCAAGTTGATATCTCAAAAAAGTAAGTAATCATGCCAAAGTTGAGCTATGTAAAATAAAATCAAAATTCATAAAAAAAAATCGAGATATTTTTTTTCATAGTGAATTTGCAAATAAAATTCACAGGATTCACTTGGAAAACTTTGTTTCATATCAGAGTAAAATTTCAAGTTGATATCTCAAAAAAGTAAGGAATGATGCCAAAGTTAGGCTATGTGAAATAAAATCAAAATTCATAAAAAAAAACGAGATATTTTTTTCATAGTGAATTTGCAAATAAAATTCACAGGATTCACTTGGAAAACTTCGTTTCATATCAGAGTAAAATTTCAAGTTGATATCCCAAAAAAGTAAGGAATCATGCCAAAGTTGGGCTATGTGAAATAAAATCAAAATTCATACAAAAATTCAAGTTTTTTTTCATAGTGAATTTGCAAATAAAATTAACAGGATGCACTTGGAAAACTTTGTTTCATATCAGAGTAAAATTTCAAGTTGATATCTCAAAAAAGTAAGGAATTATGCCAAAGTTAGGCTATGTGAAATAAAATCAAAATTCATAAAAAAAAACGAGATATTTTTTTTCATAGTGAATTTGCAAATAAAATTCACAGGATTCACTTGGAAAACTTCGTTTCATATCAGAGTAAAATTTCAAGCTGATATCTCAAAAAAGTAAGGAATGATTCCAAAGTTGGGCTATGTGAAATAAAATCAAAATTCATACAAAAATTCAAGTTTTTTTTCATAGTGAATTTGCAAATAAAATTAACAGGATGCACTTGGAAAACCTCGTTTCATATCAGAGTAAAATTTCAAGCTGATATCTCAAAAAAGTAAGGAATGATTCCAAAGTTGAGCTATGTGAAATAAAATCAAGTTGGCAACATACGTCAACTTCCAACTCTATTTGAAACAGCACATTTGACCTTGTTTTATTGTCATTGTGTTAACCTAACCTCACTTTATCCTGCAGTACAGTACAGTTGTCAAAAAGTGCCGCGCAAATGAAATTAAAAAAGTTCGCTTCAATTATAAAGTAATCATTGAAAAAGCAGATACCTCGTAAATAATAGCCATCATTATCCACTCGTTATTAGATTAATTTTCAAGACATGATTCCTGAGTAATTAATTTTGAATGACAGAGAATAAAAAATGAAGTTAACTAGATATTTAAAGTGTGCAAACACCCTGTAGAAACGATTGTACATTTCCTCTTGATCAGCGGTGCACAAAAGATAACAGAACCAGAAGAGAAGGAAGAAGGGAAGAAAGGGCATTAGTATGCCGATGGCTCTCGTGTGTTTAAAGTGGCCGCAAAAAGTCGCCTGTCGACGAGTATCAAGATGCCTGTCTGGGTTACAAACTCGCAACTCTGGCAAATTTTCCGAACGTCACGTGGTCTATGGACCTGACCGGGTTTTTTGTCGTGCCGGGGGGAATTTTTTAAACGACAGCCCGCAGACAAAATGTTTGGCGTGATCTCGTCTTGTTTTAGACCGGTGGCATGCGGTCGCGGATCGTTTCTGGACATTAATTAACAAACATAAAGGCATTGTTTTGGCCCGTTCACATGCGTTTTCGGGGGGCTTCATGCATCCGTTCATGCGAAATGGAACATTTTTGCGTGCCGGCATCCGACCCACCAACGACATCTTTGCAGTTTTTACAAGGCTCATCACTTCGACATCAACTTTTCTCGGGAACACAGAAGTTTGGTTGATTGACAACAGATGGTTCTATCTATCCTGCTTCTTCAAAATTTCTCAATAAAACTAATTAGACGAGATAAATGGACCATTGATACACCCTGTATATGTTATTGTCAATCGGAAATATGATGCTCAATACGCTGGTGGGAACGGCGCAAGTCAATCTCTGTTTGATATAATTTTTTCAGTAATTGAAGTTTCTTTTTTTTGACGTGCTGATTTCCAAGTCAATTTTCCTCTAAATTTTCGCAAAACAACATGCTACTTCCCTTTATTTTAATGGAAAATTCACTGGTGAAAAAATCAGCCTTCTATCTCCATCAGTTTCTAGGTTATGAATTTTTGTATGGGCAAACTTTTTTTGTTTAAATCTTCAAGACAATTTTCCTCAAAATTTTCCCAGAACAACATGTCACTTTCCTTGTCTATTCTTATGGAAAATTGTCTGAAAAAATCACTGGTTAAAAAATCAGCCTTCTATCTCCATTAGTTTCTGAGTTATGAATTTTTTCAAGGGCAAACTTTTTTTGTTTAAATTTTCAAGACAATTTTCCTCAAAATTTTCCCAGAACAACATGTCACTTTCCTTGTCTATTCTTATGGAAAATTGTCTGAAAAAATCACTGGTTAAAAAATCAGCCTTCTATCTCCATCAGTTTCTAGGTTATGAATTTTTGTATGGGCAAACTTTTTTTGTTTAAATCTTCAAGACAATTTTCCTCAAAATTTTCCCAGAACAACATGTCACTTTCCTTGTCTATTCTTATGGAAAATTGTCTGAAAAAATCACTGGTTAAAAAATCAGCCTTCTATCTCCATTAGTTTCTGAGTTATGAATTTTTTCAAGGGCAAACTTTTTTTGTTTAAATTTTCAAGACAATTTTCCTCAAAATTTTCCCAGAACAACATGTCACTTTCCTTGTCTATTCTTATGGAAAATTGTCTGAAAAAATCACTGGTTAAAAAATCAGCCTTCTATCTCCATTAGTTTCTGAGTTATGAATTTTTTTATGGGCAAATTTTTTTTGTTTAAATTTTCAAGACAATTTTCCTCAAAATTTTCCCAGAACAACATGTCACTTTCCTTGTCTATTCTTATGGAAAATTGTCTGAAAAAATCACTGGTTAAAAAATCAGCCTTCTATCTCCATTAGTTTCTGAGTTATGAATTTTTTCAAGGGCAAACTTTTTTTGTTTAAATTTTCAAGACAATTTTCCTCAAAATTTTCCCAGAACAACATGTCACTTTCCTTGTCTATTCTTATGGAAAATTGTCTGAAAAAATCACTGGTTAAAAAATCAGCCTTCTATCTCCATTAGTTTCTGAGCTATGAATTTTTTTATGGGCAAACTTTTTTTGTTTAAATTTTCAAGACAATTTTTCTCAAAATTTTTCCAAAACAACATGTCGCTTTCCTTGTCTATTCTTATGGAAAATTGTCTGAAAAATCACTGGTTAAAAAATCAGCCTTCTATCTCCATTAGTTTCTGAGTTATGATTTTTTTTAAGGGCAAACTTTTTTTTGTTTAAATCTTCAAGACAATTTTCCTCAAAATTTTCACAGAACAACATATCATTTTCCTTGCTTACTTTAATAGAAAATTGTCTGGAAAATCACTGGTTAAAAACTCAGTCTTCTATCTCCATTAGTTTCTGAGTTATGAATTTTTTTATGGGCAAACTTTTTTTGTTTAAATCTTCAAGACAATTTTCCTCAAAGTTTTCCCAGAACAACATGTCACTTTCCTTGTCTATTCTTATGGAAAATTGTCTGAAAAAATCACTGGTTAAAAAATCAGCCTTCTATCTCCATTAGTTTCTGAGTTATGAATTTTTTTATGGGAAAATTTTTTTGTTTAAATTTTCAAGACAATTTTCCTCAAAATTTTCCCAGAACAACATATCACTTTCCTTGCCTACTTTGATAGAAAATTGTCTAAAAAATCACTGGTTAAAAACTCAGCCTTCTATCTCCATTGGTTTCTGAGCTATGAATTTTTTTATGGGCAAACTTTTTTTGTTTAAATCTTCAAGACAACTTTCCTCAAAGTTTTCCCAGAACAACATGTCACTTTCCTTGTCTATTCTTATGGAAAATTGTCTGAAAAAATCACTGGTTAAAAAATCAGCCTTCTATCTCCATTAGTTTCTGAGTTATGAATTTTTTTATGGGCAAATTTTTTTTGTTTAAATTTTCAAGACAATTTTCCTCAAAATTTTCCCAGAACAACATATCATTTTCCTTGCCTACTTCAATAGAAGATTGTCTGAAAAATCACTGGTTAAAAAATCAGCCTTCTATCTCCATTAGTTTCTGAGTTATGATTTTTTTTAAGGGCAAACTTTTTTTTGTTTAAATCTTCAAGACAATTTTCCTCAAAATTTTCCCAGAACAACATATCACTTTCCTTGCCTACTTTGATAGAAAATTGTCTGAAAAATCACTGGTTAAAAAATCAGCCTTCTATCTCCATTAGTTTCTGAGTTATGAATTTTATTATGGGCAAACTTTTTTTGTTTAAATCTTCAAGACAATTTTCCTCAAAGTTTTCCCAGAACAACATGTCACTTTCCTTGTCTATTCTTATGGAAAATTGTCTGAAAAAATCACTGGTTAAAAAATCAGCCTTCTATCTCTATTAGTTTCTGAGTTATGAATTTTCTTATGGGCAAACTTTTTTTGTTTAAATCTTCAAGACAATTTTCCTCAAAATTTTCCCAGGACAACATGTCACTTTCCTTGTCTATTCTTATGGAAAATTGTCTGAAAAAATCACTGGTTAAAAAATCAGCCTTTTATCTCCATTAGTTTTTGAATCATGTATTTTTTTATGGAAAAACTATTTTTGATTAAATTTTCAAGACAATTTTCCTCAAAGTTTTCCCAGAACAACATGTCACTTTCCTTGTCTATTCTTATGGAAAATTGTCTGAAAAAATCACTGGTTAAAAAATCAGCCTTCTATCTCCATTAGTTTCTGAGTTATGAATTTTTTTATGGGCAAACTTTTTTTGTTTAAATTTTCAAGACAACTTTCCTCAAAATTTTCCCAGAACAACATATCACTTTCCTTGCCTACTTTGATAGAAAATTGCCTGAAAAATCACTGGTTAAAAACTCAGCCTTCTATCTCCATTAGTTTCTGGGTTATGAATTTTTTTAAGGGCAAACTTTTTTTGTTTAAATTTTCAAGACAACTTTCCTCAAAATTTTCCCAGAACAACATATCACTTTCCTTGCCTACTTTGATAGAAAATTGTCTGAAAAATCACTGGTTAAAAACTCAGCCTTCTATCTCCATTAGTTTCTGGGTTATGAATTTTTTTAAGGGCAAACTTTTTTTGTTTAAATTTTCAAGACAACTTTCCTCAAAATTTTCCCAGAACAACATATCACTTTCCTTGCCTACTTTGATAGAAAATTGTCTGAAAAATCACTGGTTAAAAACTCAGCCTTCTATCTCCATTAGTTTCTGGGTTATGAATTTTTTTAAGGGCAAACTTTTTTTGTTTAAATTTTCAAGACAACTTTCCTCAAAATTTTCCCAGAACAACATATCACTTTCCTTGCCTACTTTGATAGAAAATTGTCTGAAAAATCACTGGTTAAAAACTCAGCCTTCTGTCTCCATCAGTTTCTAGGTTATGAATTTTTTTATGGGCAAACTTTTTTTGTTTAAATTTTCAAGACAATTTTCCTCAAAATTTTCCCAGAACAACATGTCACTTTCCTTGTCTGTTCTAATGGAAAATTGTCTGAAAAATTCACACGTAAAAAAATCATCCTTCCATCTCCATTAGTTTGTGAGTTATTAATTTTCTTCGACTGGTGGAAACTCTGTTGACGTGGCGTCGCATATGAATGTTTTCAGTCCTTATAACAAGCAGCTTAATTTGATAAATAATATAATGAACATCAACTAGATAAACCAACGTAATTCTCATCATTTTGATCAGAGGCGAACCATTCTGAAGGGGTTTAGGATAAAAACTTTTTAACTTGGGTCATATTTCACTGAGTCCCCCTCTGAACGAAATCTGTCTGTGCAGAAAGCATATGCAACGAAAACAATTAATTTTACTACTAAGTAGGTGTAGGTATGATTTATATGTGTGTTATGTTTCTGATTGAGAAAGAGCTCTATGGAACAATTGTCATCCGCTCAGACATGTCTTTCCATTTAAGGGTCATAAATTAAATGACCGGAGACAATCCTATCTTGCTTTTATTCTTTTGTTTTGCTTTTGTGTCGCGACACAGACCAAATGTCTGCCGATCGCGGTCTTTAATCGAAATCGATTGATTAGAACAGTTTTACTGTGGCAAATCGATTTATTGATTTATCGATCTCGTGTTTACCTCGATAGTTTAGTTTAACTATATTCAATATTTTTTTTAATAAGGAAGATAAAAATAATACTAAAGTGTAAAGGGACCATAATAACCTGGTTTATGATATTATGTATCATTATATAACCTCTGCTCTTGTACTGTACCATGTGGTAACATTTCTGAAAAAGATCCAGTTACACCCGATATCATGGTTACAAAAGACATGCCGGAACAGCTTCTATGTCAGTCGTCAGCGGTTTGTAATGTTAATATGTTTGGTTTTGAAGTTTAAAGTTACATGCTTTTTAGTATTGAGCGCAGGAATTATTATTGTAAGGAGATTTTATCCTCCATTTATTTTTAATTGCGACAATAAACTTCTATTAAACTTGATGTTTATGTTTGGATGTGATTATCGGATTTGTTCAAAGGAATATTGGAATGAAACAAGAATTATTGGATTTTTAGGACAATTTTCCATGACTTTTGTGCTATGGGTTATTATGGTACTTTGAGAGGAACCCTGTGCAAATCTTGTTCAAATTTAAGTGTTACTTTTATGAATTTACCCACATTCACATTTCAGTCATTATCTTCCTTATCTAAAGAGATATTGGAATGAAACAAGAATTATTGGATTTTTAGGACAATTTTCCATGACTTTTGTCCTATGGGTTATTATGGTACCTTGTAAGGAACCCTGTGCAAATCATGTTCAAATTTTAGTGTTATTTTTATGAATTTACCCACATTTACATTTCAGTCATTATCTTCCTTATTTGAAGAGATATTGGAATGAAACAAGAATTATTGGATTCTTAGGACAATTTTCCATGACTTTTGTCCTATGGGTTATTATGGTACTTTGAGAGGAACCCTGTGCAAATCATGTTCAAATTTTAATGTTATTTTTATGAATTTACCCACATTTACATTTCAGTCATTATCTTCCTTATTTAAAGAGATATTGGAATGAAACAAGAATTATTGGATTTTTAGGACAATTTT
This sequence comes from Orchestes rusci, assembly GCA_958502075.1. NCBI lineage: Eukaryota > Metazoa > Arthropoda > Insecta > Coleoptera > Curculionidae > Orchestes > Orchestes rusci. The sequence continues at coordinate 113,729,494 of OY293304.1, read as the reverse complement.
CCATGACTTTTGTCCTATGGGTTATCATGGTACCTTGTAAGGAACCCTATGCAAATCATGTTCAAATTTTAGTGTTATTTTTATGAATTTACCCACATTTACATTTCAGTCATTATCTTCCTTATTTGAAGAGATATTGGAATGAAACAAGAATTATTGGATTTTTAGGACAATTTTTCATGACTTTTGTCCTATGGGTTATTATGGTACCTTGTAAGAAACACTGTGCAAATCATGTTCAAATTTTAGTGTTATTTTTATGAATTTACCCACATCTACATTTCAGTCATTATCTTCCTTATTTGAAGAGATATTGGAATGAAACAAGAATTATTGGATTTTTAGGACAATTTTCCATGACTTTTGTCCTATGGGTTATTATGGTACCTTGTAAGGAACCCTGTGCAAATCATGTTCAAATTTTAGTGTTATTTTTATGAATTTACCCACATTTACATTTCAGTCATTATCTTCCTTATTTGAAGAGATATTGGAATGAAACAAGAATTATTGGATTCTTAGGACAATTTTCCATGACTTTTGTCCTATGGGTTATTATGGTACTTTGAGAGGAACCCTGTGCAAATCATGTTCAAATTTTAGTGTTATTTTTATGAATTTACCCACATTTACATTTCAGTCATTATCTTCCTTATTTAAAGAGATATTGGAATGAAACAAGAATTATTGGAATTTTAGGACAATTTTCCATGACTCCTGTCCCATGGGTTATTATGGTGCCCAGTAAGGAACCCTGTGCAAATCATGTTCAAATTTTAGTGTTATTTTTATGAATTTACCCCCATTCACATTTCAGTCATTATATTCCTTATTTGAAGATATATTGGAATTAAACAAGAATTATTGGATTTTTAGGACAATTTTCCATGACTTTTGTCCTATGGGTTATTATGGTACCTTGTGAGGAACCCTGTGCAAATCATGTTCAAATTTTAGTGTTATTTTTAGAATTTCCCCACTTTTACATTTCAGTCATTATATTCCTTATTTGAAGATATATTGGAATTAAACAAGAATTATTGGATTTTTAGGACAATTTTCCATGACTTTTGTCCTATGGGTTATTATGGTACCTTGTGAGGAACCCTGTGCAAATCATGTTCAAATTTTAGTGTTATTTTTATGAATTTACCCACATTTACATTTCAGTCATTATCTTCCTTAGTTGAAGAGATATTGGAATGAATCAAGAATTATTGGGTTTTTAGGACAATTTTCCATGACTTTTGTGCCATGGGTTATTATGGTACCTTGTAAGGAACCCTGTGCAAATCTTGTTCAAATTTTAGTGTTATTTTTATGAATTTACCCACATTTACATTTCAGTCATTATCTTCCTTAGTTGAAGAGATATTGGAATGAATCAAGAACTATTGGGTTTTTAGGACAATTTTCCATGACTTTTGTGCCATGGGTTATTATGGTACCTTGTAAGGAACCCTGTGCAAATCATGTTCAAATTTTAGTGTTATTTTTATGAATTTACACACATTTACATTTTAGTCATTATCTTCCATATCTAAAGAGATATTGGAATGAAACAAGAATTATTGGATTCTTAGGACAATTTTCCATGACTTTTGTCCCATGGATTATTATGGTACCTTGTGAGGAACCCTGTGCAAATCATGTTCAAATTTTAGTGTTATTTTTATGAATTTACCCACATTTACATTTCAGTCATTATCTTTCTTATTTGAAGAGATATTGGAATTAAACAAAAATTATTGGATTCTCAGGACAATTATCCATGACTTTTGTCCTATGGGTTATTATGGTACCTTGTAAGGAACCCTGTGCAAATCATGTTCAAATTTTAGTGTTATTTTTATGAACTCACCCACATTTACATTTTAGTCATTATCTTCCTTATTTGAAGAGATATTGGAATGAAACAAGAATTATTGGATTTTGAGGACAATTTTCCATGACTTTTGTCCTATGGGTTATTATGGTACCTTGTAAGGAACCCTGTGCAAATCATGTTCAAATTTTAGTGTTATTTTTATGAATTTACACACATTTACATTTTAGTCATTATCTTCCATATCTAAAGAGATATTGGAATGAAACAAGAATTATTGGATTCTTAGGACAATTTTCCATGACTTTTGTCCCATGGATTATTATGGTACCTTGTGAGGAACCCTGTGCAAATCATGTTCAAATTTTAGTGTTATTTTTATGAATTTACCCACATTTACATTTTAGGCATTATCTTCCTTATTTGAAGAGATATTGGAATTAATCAAGAATTATTGGATTCTTAGGACAATTTTCCATGACTTTTGTCCCATGGGTTATCATGGTACCTTGTAAGGAACCCTGTGCAAATCATGTTCAAATTTTAGTGTTATTTTTATGAATTTACCCACATTTACATTTCAGTCATTATCTTCCTTATTTGAAGAGATATTGGAATGAAACAAGAATTATTGGATTTTTATGTCAATTTTCCATGACTTTTGTCCCATGGGTTATTTTGGTACCTTGTAAGGAACCCTGTGCAAATCTTGTTCAAATTTGAGTGTTATTTTTATGAATTTACCCACATCTACATTTCAGTCATTATCTTCCTTATTTGAAGAGATATTGGAATGAAACAAGAATTATTGGATTCTTAGGACAATTTTCCATGACTTTTGTCCCATGGGTTATCATGGTACCTTGTAAGGAACCCTGTGCAAATCATGTTCAAATTTTAGTGTTATTTTTATGAATTTACCCACATTTACATTTCAGTCATTATCTTCCTTATTTGAAGAGATATTGGAATGAAACAAGAATTATTGGATTTTCATGTCAATTTTCCATGACTTTTGTCCCATGGGTTATTTTGGTACCTTGTAAGGAACCCTGTGCAAATCTTGTTCAAATTTGAGTGTTATTTTTATGAATTTACCCACATTTACATTTCAGTCATTATCTTCCTTATTTGAAGAGATATTGGAATGAAACAAGAATTATTGGATTTTTATGTCAATTTTCCATGACTTTTGTCCCATGGGTTATTTTGGTACCTTGTAAGGAACCCTGTGCAAATCTTGTTCAAATTTGAGTGTTATTTTTATGAATTTACCCACATCTACATTTCAGTCATTATCTTCCTTATTTGAAGAGATATTGGAATGAAACAAGAATTATTGGATTCTTAGGACAATTTTCCATGACTTTTGTCCCATGGGTTATCATGGTACCTTGTAAGGAACCCTGTGCAAATCATGTTCAAATTTTAGTGTTATTTTTATGAATTTACCCACATTCACATTTCAGTCATTATCTTTCTTATTTGAAGAGATATTGGAATTAAACAAAAATTATTGGATTCTCAGGACAATTATCCATGACTTTTGTCCTATGGGTTATTATGGTACCTTGTAAGGAACCCTGTGCAAATCATGTTCAAATTTTAGTGTTATTTTTATGAACTCACCCACATTTACATTTTAGTCATTATCTTCCTTATTTGAAGAGATATTGGAATGAAACAAGAATTATTGGATTTTGAGGACAATTTTCCATGACTTTTGTCCTATGGGTTATTATGGTACCTTGTAAGGAACCCTGTGCAAATCATGTTCAAATTTTAGTGTTATTTTTATGAATTTACACACATTTACATTTTAGTCATTATCTTCCATATCTAAAGAGATATTGGAATGAAACAAGAATTATTGGATTCTTAGGACAATTTTCCATGACTTTTGTCCCATGGATTATTATGGTACCTTGTGAGGAACCCTGTGCAAATCATGTTCAAATTTTAGTGTTATTTTTATGAATTTACCCACATTTACATTTTAGGCATTATCTTCCTTATTTGAAGAGATATTGGAATTAATCAAGAATTATTGGATTCTTAGGACAATTTTCCATGACTTTTGTCCCATGGGTTATCATGGTACCTTGTAAGGAACCCTGTGCAAATCATGTTCAAATTTTAGTGTTATTTTTATGAATTTACCCACATTTACATTTCAGTCATTATCTTCCTTATTTGAAGAGATATTGGAATGAAACAAGAATTATTGGATTTTTATGTCAATTTTCCATGACTTTTGTCCCATGGGTTATTTTGGTACCTTGTAAGGAACCCTGTGCAAATCTTGTTCAAATTTGAGTGTTATTTTTATGAATTTACCCACATCTACATTTCAGTCATTATCTTCCTTATTTGAAGAGATATTGGAATGAAACAAGAATTATTGGATTCTTAGGACAATTTTCCATGACTTTTGTCCCATGGGTTATCATGGTACCTTGTAAGGAACCCTGTGCAAATCATGTTCAAATTTTAGTGTTATTTTTATGAATTTACCCACATTTACATTTCAGTCATTATCTTCCTTATTTGAAGAGATATTGGAATGAAACAAGAATTATTGGATTTTCATGTCAATTTTCCATGACTTTTGTCCCATGGGTTATTTTGGTACCTTGTAAGGAACCCTGTGCAAATCTTGTTCAAATTTGAGTGTTATTTTTATGAATTTACCCACATTTACATTTTAGTCATTATCTTTCTTATTTGAAGAGATATTGGAATTAAACAAGAATTATTGGATTCTTAGAACAATTTTCCATGACTTTTGTCCTATGGGTTATTATGGTACCTTGTAAGGAACCCTGTGCAAATCTTGTTCAAATTTTAGTGTTATTTTTATGAATTTACCCACATTTACATTTCAGTCATTATCTTCCTTATTTGAAGAGATATTGGAATGAAACAAGAATTATTGGATTTTTAGGACAATTTTCCATGACTTTTGTCCTATGGGTTATTATGGTACTTTGTAAGGAACCCTGTGCAAATCATGTTCAAATTTTAGTGTTATTTTTATGAATTTACACACATTTACATTTTAGTCATTATCTTCCATATCTAAAGAGATATTGGAATGAAACAAGATATATTGGATTCTTAGGACAATTTTCCATGACTTTTGTCCCATGGATTATTATGGTACCTTGTGAGGAACCCTGTGCAAATCATGTTCAAATTTTAGTGTTATTTTTATGAATTTACCCACATTTACATTTTAGGCATTATCTTCCTTATTTGAAGAGATATTGGAATTAATCAAGAATTATTGGATTCTCAGGACAATTATCCATGACTTTTGTCCTATGGGTTATTATGGTACCTTGTAAGGAACCCTGTGCAAATCTTGTTCAAATTTGAGTGTTATTTTTATGAATTTACCCACATTTACATTTCAGTCATTATCTTTCTTATTTGAAGAGATATTGGAATGAAACAAGAATTATTGGATTCTTAGGACAATTTTCCATGACTTTTGTCCCATGGGTTATCATGGTACCTTGTAAGAAACACTGTGCAAATCATGTTCAAATTTTAGTGTTATTTTTATGAATTTACCCACATCTACATTTCAGTCATTATCTTCCTTATCTTGAGAGATATTGGAATGAAACAAGAATTATTGGATTCTTAGGACAATTTTCCATGACTTTTGTCCCATGGGTTATTATGGTACCTTGTGAGGAACCCTGTGCAAATCATGTTCAAATTTTAGTGTAATTTTTATGAATTTACCCAGAATGTCCCATCCATTACAGATATTGACCAAACACAACACCCAACTAACGATAACATTCCCATAATCCTTCCAACTAAACAAAACCCATTTTATGTCACAAGTAACAAAAGGGTCCCAAACCACGTAAGCGGATTAAATCGCCTTTCTTGTCCGGTCCTAAAAGAGCCTTTTGTTTATTATTATGCTTTAATGTGCCGTCAATGCAACGTCTAGATTAATTTCGAGAAAAAGTATTTCGCACCTCCGGACAAAGAGCGGCGAGACAACTGTTTATCCGGAAACGCCGCTTTTATTGTATTTCAAATGTGCCATGTATTATGTTACCTGGACACTTTTACCTGATGCTCCATTGAGCGTTTTGGCACAAACTGCTCTTTTCAAGCCAGCAAAGATCAATTGGATTGATTCCATCCCAAAAATTGATCACGTCGCTGTATATTTGTCCATTTTAGTCTATCAAGGTCGCAGTATCAATATCAATAGGCCACAGGGAAACCTACTTGGACAATTTGGTTTGCATGAATAGGGCAGGATGAACATATTCCTGCGAAAAAATCACACAAACGTTGCTTGTTCATTGGTCCAGACAGCATTCCAGAGTCTGGAAGCCACTTTTTTTTTTTTAATGGTGCAGGAAACCCACTTGGACAATTTGGTTTGCATGAATAGGGCAGGATGAACATATTCCTGCAAAAAAATCAAACAAAAGTTGCTTTTTCATTGGTCTAGACAGCATTCCAGAGTCTGGAAGCCATTTTTTTTTTTTTAATGGTGCAGGAAACCCACTTGGACAATTTGGTTTGCATGAATAGGGCAGGATGAACATATTCCTGCAAAAAAATCAAACAAAAGTTGCTTTTTCATTGGTCTAGACAGCAATCCAGAGTCTGGAAGCCATCTTTCTTTTTGGAAATGTTGTAGGAAACCCACTTGGACAATTCGGTTTGCATGAATTGAGCAGGATGAACATATTCCTGCGAAAAAATCAAACAAAAGTTGCTTTTTCATTGGTCTAGACAGCAATCCAGAGTCTGGAAGCCATCTTTCTTTTTGGAAATGTTGTAGGAAACCCACTTGGACAATTTGGTTTGCATGAATAGAGCAGGATAAACATATTCCTGCCAAAAAATCCAACAAAAGTTGCTTTTTCATTGGTCTAGACAGCAATCCAGAGTCTGGAAGACACTTTTTTTTTTAAATAGTGTAGGAAACCCACTTGGACAATTTGGTTTGCATGAATAGAGCAGGATGAACATATTCCTGCAAGAAAATAAAACAAAAGTTGCTTTTCCATTAATCCAGACTGCAATACAGAGTCTGGAAGTCACTTTTTTTTGAAAATGGCGTAGGAGACTCACTTGGACAATTTGGTTTGCATGAATAGAGTAGGATAAACATATTCCTGCAAGAAAATAAAACAAAAGTTGCTTTTCCATTAATCCAGACAGCAATCCAGAGTCTGGAAGTCACTTTCTTTTGAAAATGGTGTAGGAGACTCACTTGGACAATTTGGTTTGCATGAATAGAGTGGGATGAACATATTCCTGCGAAAAAATCAAACAAACGTTGCTTTTTCATTGGTCTAGACAGCAATCCAGAGTCTGGAAGCCACTTTTTTTTTAAATGGCGTAGGAAACCCACTTGGACAATTTGGTTTGCATGAATAGAGCAGGATGAACATATTCCTGCCAAAAGATCCTACAAAAGTTGCTTTTTCATTGGTCTAGACAGCAATCCAGAGTCTTGGAGCCACTTTTTTTTTTAAATGGCGTAGGAAAACCACTTGGTTAATTTGGTTTGCATGAATAGAGCAGGATAAACATATTCCTGCCAAAAAATCCAACAAAAGTTGCTTTTTCATTGGTCTAGACAGCAATCCAGAGTCTGGAAGACACTTTTTTTTTTAAATAGTGTAGGAAATCTCCTTGGACAATTTGGTTTGCATGGATAGAGTGGGATGAACATATTCCTGCGAAAAAATAAAACAAACGTTGCTTTTTCATTGGTCTAGACAGCATTCCAGAGTCTGGAAGCCACTTTTTTTTTTAAATAGTGCAAGAAACCCACTTGGACAATTTGGTTTGCATGAATAGAGCAGGATGAACATATTCCTGCGAAAAAATCAAACAAACGTTGCTTTTTCATTGGTCTAGACAGCAATCCAGAGTCTGGAAGCCATTTTTTTTTGAAAATGGTGTAGGAGACTCACTTGGACAATTTGGTTTGCATGAATAGAGTGGGATGAACATATTCCTGCAAGAAAATAAAACAAAAGTTGATTTTCCATTAATCCAGACAGCAATCCAGAGTCTGGAAGTCACTTTTTTTTGAAAATGGTGTAGGAGACTCACTTGGACAATTTGGTTTGCATGAATAGAATAGGATGAACATATTCCTGCAAGAAAATAAAACAAAAGTTGCTTTTCCATTAATCCAGACAGCAATCCAGAGTCTTGAAGTCACTTTTTTTTTTATTGGTGTAGGAAACCCACTTGGACAATTTGGTTTGCATGAATAGAGTAGGATAAACATATTCCTGCAAGAAAATAAAACAAAAGTTGCTTTTCCATTAATCCAGACAGCAATCCAGAGTCTGGAAGTCACTTTTTTTTGAAAATGGTGTAGGAGACTCACTTGGACAATTTGGTTTGCATGAATTGAGCAGGATGAACATATTCCTGCGAAAAAATCACACAAAAGTTGCTTGTTCATTGGTCTAGACAGCAATCCAGAGTCTGGAAGCCACCTTTTTTTTTAAATGGTGTAGGAGACCCACTTGGACAATTTGGTTAGCATGAATAGAGTGGGATGAACATATTCCTGCAAAAAAATAAAACAAAAGTTGCTTTTTCATTGGTCTAGACAGCAATCCAGAGTCTGGAAGCCACTTTTTTTTAAATGGTGTAGGAGACAAAGTATATTTTGATTTGACCCACTTGGACAATTTGGTTTGCATGAATAGAGTCTGGAAGCCACCTTTTTTTTTAAATGGTGTAGGAGACTCACTTGGACAATTTGGTTTGCATGAATAGAGTGGGATGAACATATTCCTGCCAAAAAATCAAACAAAAGTTGCTTTTTCATTGGTCTAGACAGCAATTCAGAGTCTGGAAGCCATTTTTTTTTTGAAAATGGTGTAGGAGACTCACTTGGACAATTTGGTTTGCATGAATAGAGTGGGATGAACATATTCCTGCCAAAAAATCAAACAAAAGTTGCTTTTTCATTGGTCTAGACAGCAATTCAGAGTCTGGAAGCCATTTTTTTTTGAAAATGGTGCAGGAAATTCACTTGGACAATTTGGTTTGCATGAATAGAGCAGGATGAACATATTCCTGCGAAAAAATCAAACAAAAGTTGCTTTTTCATTGGTCTAGACAGCAATTCAGAGTCTGGAAGCCATTTTTTTTTTGAAAATGGTGTAGGAGACTCACTCGGACAATTTGGTTTGCATGAATTGAGCAGGATGAACATATTCCTGCGAAAAAAATTAAACAAAAGTTGCTTTTCCATTAGTCTAGACATCGATCAAGACTCTGGAAACCAGTTTGCTTTCTTAAAAATGAAGTAGAGTGAAGCAATAAACTTTCACTTTCAAGGTTTCCACTTCATCAATCTCCATAGAGGCCACAATCAATAATTCGATTCTTCTTGCATTGAACCGCAATAAAGGACAATAATTATTATATAAGATAATTTTTTTCCCATTCAAACCCACACGAATACCACGACTGCGCTTAAAAGTATTGTTATACTAATGGCATTGACATTCAATTATAATGTTATTGCACGGCGCCCCCATTATAAAAACTATTTTGATTCGCATATTTACAATTAAAATTTACATAATAACTTATTTGAGTATTAATGATTTATGGCTTCACTAAGTGCTCTGCAGACAGAAATTTGCATTTTGATTTTACAGGGTGGTCTGAGACATAATATTGGAAATTTTGTTAACTTGGAGACTAAAAACGTGATCACGTTGTGGTCTGCATGGTGTGATCACAAATTGGGCTCCTCTGAAAGGATGATGAATCCCATGCTTGGGAAAGTTATGGTAAAAAATTACGTTTTTTTTTATTTGAAATTCGCGCTTTGGGACGCCCTGTATATATTCCAGGGGGTTATGGAGAAGATTTGGTATATTCTTGATGAAGCTGATTCTATTGCGGATAATTTGACTGTTGAGATAACTCTTTATCTTCATTTTTGAAAAAGTTACGGTTGAAAATTTCTAGAAAGTTTTTTTTTTGAAACTTGAAATCTCTAATTTGGGACGCTCTGTATATTTTTCAGCGGGTTATAGAGGAGTTTTGGCATATTCTTGTTGAAGCTGATTTTATTACGGACAATTTGACGTTTGAATCAACTCTATATCATCATTTTTGAGAAAGTTACGGTGAAAAATTTCTTGGAAGTTTTTTTTCGCAGATAATTAAAACTTTGGGACGTCCTGTATATTTTCCAGTTCTTTTGTTCTTTGGAACGGAATCTTTACCAATTTGTCTATAAATTGCTGTAAAAATCACCGGATTCCATCAATAAATGAGAAAATAACAAGCAAATCAAGTTTTGCTCGGGCGCCAATCTTTGTCATCTCAAACCAAACTAAGTTTTGCTCGGGCGCTAAATTTTGATATTTCCAAAAAAACTCGTTGTTTGTCAAGGGCTTTTCAATCTTTATCAATTTTTCCATAAATTGCAATGAAATCAATGAAATAAAATTCATTTATAAAAATATGGAAGCTACTAGTAAATTAAGTTTCGCTCGGGTGCCAAAATTTTCTTTTCAACCAAACTCGTTCTTTGTCAAGGGCCAATCAAATCCTCTATAAATTTTCGTGAAAATCTCCAAATTCCATCAATGAATTGAGGAAAAAAACGATAAAAAGAAGTTTTGCTCGGGCGCCAAATTTCGCCAATTCAAAGAAAACTCATTTTTTGTCAAGAGCCATTCAATATGCATCAATTTCTCTATAAATTGACACAAAAATCATGAAAATTCATCAATTAATAAGAAAACTACGAGCAATTGAAGTTTTGCTCGGGCGCCAAACTTTTTTATTTCAAACCAAACTAATCACTTGTCAAGGGGCATTTGATATTCATCAATTTTTCTATGAATTGCCTCAAAAATCTCTAAATTCCATCAATAAATAAGGAAACAGCGAGCAGATGAAGATTTGCTCGGGCGCTAAATTTAGCCATTTTAAATAAAACTCTTTTTTTGTCAAGGGTCATCCAATATGCATCAATTTCCAGAGTCATCTGATTGTCATCAATTTTTCTCTAGATTGACGCAAAAATTACCAAAATCAATCAATAAATAAAGCAACCATGATCAATTGAAGATTTGCTCGGGCGCCAAGCGTTGCCATTTCAAACAAAACTCATTTTTTGTTCAGGACCATTCAATATACATCAATTTCTCTATAAATTGACACAAAAATCATGAAAATCCATCAATCAATAAGAAAACTACGAGCAATTGAAGTATTGCTCGGGCGCCAAACTTTGTTATTTCAAACCAAACTAATCACTTGTCAAGGGGCATTTGATACGCATCAATTTTTCTATGAATTGCCTCAAAAATCTCTAAATTCCATCAATAAATAAGGAAACAGCGAGCAGATGAAGATTTGCTCGGGCGCCAAATTTAGCCATTTTAAATAAAATTCATTTTTTGTCAAGGGTCATCCAATATGCATCAATTTCTAGAGTCATCTGATTGTCATCAATTTTTCTCTAGATTGACGCAAAAATTACCAAAATCAATCAATAAATAAAGCAACCATGATTAATTGAAGATTTGCTCGGGCGCCAAACGTTGCCATTTCAAACAAAACTCATTTTTTGTTCAGGACCATTCAATATACATCAATTTTTCTATGAATTGCCTCAAAAATCATGAAAATCCATCAAGAAATAAGAAAACTACGAGCAATTGAAGTATTGCTCGGGCGCCAAACTTTGTTATTTTAAACCAAACTAATCACTTGTCAAGGGACATTCGATATTTATCAATTTTTCTATGAATTGCCTCAAAAATCTCTAGATTCCATCAATAAATAAGGAAACAGCGAGCAGATGAAGATTTGCTCGGGCGCCAAATTTTGCCATTTTGAATAAAACTCATTTTTTGTTCAGGGCCATTCAATATACATCAATTTCTCTATAAATTGACACAAAAATCATGAAAATCCATCAAGAAATAAGAAAACTACGAGCAATTGAAGTATTGCTCGGGCGCCAAACTTTGTTATTTTAAACCAAACTAATCACTTGTCAAGGGACATTCGATATTCATCAATTTTTCTATGAATTGCCTCAAAAATCTCTAAATTCCATCAATAAATAAGGAAACAGCGAGCAGATGAAGATTTGCTCGGGCGCCAAATTTTGCCATTTTAAATAAAACTCATCGTTTGTTCAGGGCCATTCAATATACATCAATTTCTCTATAAATTGACACAAAAATCATGAAAATCCATCAAGAAATAAGAAAACTACGAGCAATTGAAGTATTGCTCGGGCGCCAAACTTTGTTATTTTAAACCAAACTAATCACTTGTCAAGGGACATTTGATATTCATCAATTTTTCTATGAATTGCCTCAAAAATCTCTAAATTCCATCAATAAATAAGGAAACAGCGAGCAGATGAAGATTTGCTCGGGCGCCAAATTTTGCCATTTTAAATAAAACTCATCGTTTGTTCAGGGCCATTCAATATACATCAATTTCTCTATAAATTGACACAAAAATCATGAAAATCCATCAAGAAATAAGAAAACTACGAGCAATTGAAGTATTGCTCGGGCGCCAAACTTTGTTATTTTAAACCAAACTAATCACTTGTCAAGGGACATTCGATATTCATCAATTTTTCTATGAATTGCCTCAAAAATCTCTAAATTCCATCAATAAATAAGGAAACAGCGAGCAGATGAAGATTTGCTCGGGCGCCAAATTTTGCCATTTTAAATAAAACTCATCGTTTGTTCAGGGCCATTCAATATACATCAATTTCTCTATAAATTGACACAAAAATCATGAAAATCCATCAAGAAATAAGAAAACTACGAGCAATTGAAGTATTGCTCGGGCGCCAAACTTTGTTATTTTAAACCAAACTAATCACTTGTCAAGGGACATTTGATATTCATCAATTTTTCTATGAATTGCCTCAAAAATCTCTAAATTCCATCAATAAATAAGGAAACAGCGAGCAGATGAAGATTTGCTCGGGCGCCAAATTTTGCCATTTTAAATAAAACTCATCGTTTGTTCAGGGCCATTCAATATACATCAATTTCTCTATAAATTGACACAAAAATCATGAAAATCCATCAAGAAATAAGAAAACTACGAGCAATTGAAGTATTGCTCGGGCGCCAAACTTTGTTATTTTAAACCAAACTAATCACTTGTCAAGGGACATTTGATATTCATCAATTTTTCTATGAATTGCCTCAAAAATCTCTAAATTCCATCAATAAATAAGGAAACAGTGAGCAGATGAAGATTTGCTCGGGCGCCAAATTTTGCCATTTCAAATAAAACTCATGTTTGTAATATTTTACCGCAAATATCACTAAAATCAATCAATAAATAAAGCAACCATGATCAATTGAAGATTTGCTCGGGCGCCAAATTTTGCCATTTTGACGTGAAACAAGTTGACAGTCCTTTTATTCACAAAAACTTGTCAAAAACCCCGTTGTCGACAAAATGTCTGCGTATTTCACCGAAATATTCAACTGTCATTATCGGTTTGCGGTTCCATCCGCCAAAAAAGCGCTTATTTGACGTTGAAGAGGCATGACATAATGAGTGTAGAAATGTTGCCATACATTTCCAACAAGTGGACAAATCGTCGTGGACTGCCGATGCTTGTTATGATGCATTCCTTTACCGGCAATTACCGGCTTTTTTCGGCTAATAAACATCTACTTACCGGCCGGCTGCTCTTTGTTTTTCCACATTCATTGTGTATACAGGGTTCGTCACAGTTACTGCGCGCTAATGAGATAGTTCTACACTTGATGTAATTGAATGGCTGTGATTATTGTCACGGTGAAATGAATACCTTGGAGAACAACTTGTTTTTCTAGGGTTTTAAAGGTCATTGAGGAAGTTAGAAGACAGTTGAGGTCAATTAGAACGGCCCAGCCGTCCTGTCAATTTTGTCATGAGGTTACTGTCTTCATGGCCTGTTCGTGTCTCAAAGACTTGGGTGATAAGGTAGACGGGTAAACTGAATTTAACTAGAAATATTTGGGTTGTGGTCCCTCTTTTATATTGAGATTACAGCAAATTTCCTCCTCTCTCCAATGGAGCAAATCCCGTTTCGATATCTTTGGTAGTTTTTGAGTTATAAAGGAGAATAAATAAAAAAAAATAAATAAGAATGTCGGATGTCTACTATAACATCAGTTGCCTGTTGAGAGTAGATGGTAATTTTGAAAAATTGTTTTGTATTTTGTGAGTAGAGTTATGGCCTCTCTTCTAGATACAGATTATAGCAAATCTCCTCCTCTTTCCAATGGAGCAAATCCTGTTTCGATATCTTCCGTAGTTTTTGAGTTATAAAGGAAAATGTCGGATGGTTACTAAAACATCAGTTGCCTGTCAAGGGTAGATGGTAATTTTGAAAAATTGTTTTGTATTTTGTGAGTAGAGTTATGGCCTCTCTTCTAGATACAGATTATAGCAAATCTCCTCCTCTTTCCAATGGAGCAAATCCTGTTTCGATATCTTCCGTAGTTTTTGAGTTATAAAGGAAAATGTCGGATGGTTACTATAACATCAGTTGCCTCTTAAGAGTAGATGGTGATTTTAAAAAATTGTTTTGATTTTTCTGAGAAGAGTTGTGGACACTCTTTTAGATACAGATTATAGCAAATTTCCTCCTCTTTCCAATGGACCAGATCCTGTTTCGATATCTTTTGTAGTTTTTGAGTTATAAAGGAAAATGTCGGATGTTTACTATAACATCAGTTGCCTGTTAAGAGTAGATGGTAATTTTCAAAAATTGTTTTGTACCTTGTGATTAGAGTTGTGGACATTCTTTTAGATACAAATTATAGAAAATTTCCTCCTCTTTTCAATGGACCAAATCCTGTTTCGATATCTTTTGTAGTTTTTGAGTTATAAAGGAAAATGTCGGATGGTTACTATAACATCAGTTGCCTCTTAAGAGTAGATGGTGATTTTAAAAAATTGTTTTGTATTTTCTGAGTAGAGTTGTGGACACTCTTTTAGATACAGATTATAGCGAATTTCCTCCTCTTTCCAATGGAGCAAATCCTGTTTCGATATCTTTTGTAGTTTTTGAGTTATAAAGGAAAATGTCGGATGGTTACTATAACATCAGTTGCCTGTTAAGAGTAGATGGTAATTTTCAAAAATTGTTTTGTATTTTGTGAGTAGAGTTATGGCCTCTCTTTTAGACGCAGATTATAGCAAATTTCCTCCTCTTTCCAATGGAGCAAATCCCGTTCCGATATCTTTTGTAGTTTTTGAGTTATAAAGGAAAATGTCGGATGGTTACTATAACATCAGTTGCCTCTTAAGAGTAGAAGGTGATTTTAAAAAATTGTTTTGTATTTTCTGAGTAGAGTTGTGAACACTCTTTTAGATACAGATTATAGCAAATTTTCTCCTCTTTCCAATGGAGCAAATCCTGTTTCAATATCTTTTGTAGTTTTTGAGTTATAAAGGAAAATGTCGGATGGTTACTATAACATCAGTTGCCTCTTAAGAGTAGATGGTGATTTTAAAAAATTGTTTTGTATTTTCTGAGTAGAGTTGTGAACACTCTTTTAGATACAGATTATAGCAAATTTTCTCCTCTTTCCAATGGAACAAATCCTGTTTCGATATCTTTTGTAGTTTTTGAGTTATGAAGGAAAATGTCGGATGGTTACTATAACATCAGTTGCCTGTCAAGGGTAGATGGTAATTTTCGAAAATTGATTTGTATTTTCTGAGTAGAGTTGTGGACACTCTTTCAAATACAGATTATAGCATATTTTCTCCTCTTTCCAATGGAACAAATCCTGTTTCAATATCTTTTGTAGTTTTTGAGTTATAAAGGAAAATGTCGGATGGTTACTATAACATCAGTTGCCTCTTAAGAGTAGATAGTAATTTTCAAAAATTGTTTTGTTTTGTGAGTAGAGTTATGGCCTCTCTTTTGGATACAGATTATAGAAAATTTCCTCCTCTTTTCAATGGAGCAAATCCCGTTTCGATATCTTTTGTAGTTTTTGAGTTATAAAGGAAATTGTCAGATGGCTACTATAACATCAATTGCCTCTTAAGAGTAGATAGTTATTTTCAAAAATTGATTTGTATTTTGTGAGTAGAGTTATGGCCTCTCTTCTAGATACAGATAATAGCAAATTTCTCCTCTTTCCAATGGAACAAATCCTGTTTCGATATCTTTTGTAGTTTTTGAGCTATAAAGGAAAATGTCGGATGGCTACTATAACATCAGTTGCCTCTTAAGAGCAGATGGTGATTTTAAAAAATTGTTTTGTATTTTCTGAGTAGAGTTGTGGGCACTCTTTTAGATACAGATTATAGCCAATTTCCTCCTCTTTCCAATGGAACAAATCCCGTTTCGATATCTTTTGTAGTTTTTGAGTTATAAAAGAAAATGTCGGATGGCTACTATAACATCAGTTGCCTCTTAAGAGTAGATGGTGATTTTAAAAAATTGTTTTGTATTTTCTGAGTAGAGTTGTGGGCACTCTTTTAGATACAGATTATAGCCAATTTCCTCCTCTTTCCAATGGAGCAAATCCTGTTTCGATATCTTTTGTAGTTTTTGAGTTATAAAAGAAAATGTCGGATGGCTACTATAACATCAGTTGCCTCTTAAGAGTAGATGGTGATTTTAAAAAATTGTTTTGTATTTCCTGAGTAGAGTTGTGGACACTCTTTTAGGTACGGATTATAGCAAATTTCCTCCTCTTTCCAATGGAGCAAATCCTGTTCCGATATCTTTTGTAGTTTTTGAGTTATAAAGGAAAATGTCGGATGGTTACTATAACATCAGTTGCCTCTTAAGAGTAGATGGTGATTTTAAAAAATTGTTTTGTATTTCCTGAGTAGAGTTGTGGACACTCTTTTAGATATGGATCATAGCAAATTTCCTCCTCTTTCCAATGGAGCAAATCCTGTTTCGATATCTTTTGTAATTTTTGAGTTATAAAGGAAATTGTCGGATGGTTACTATAACATCAGTTACCTCTTAAGAGTAGATAGTAATTTTCAAAATTTGTTTGTATTTTCTGAGTAGAGTTGTGGACACTCTTTTAGATACAGATCATAGAAAATTTCCTCCTCTTTCCAATGGAGCAAATCCCGTTTCGATATCTTTTGTAGTTTTTGAGTTATGAAGGAAAATGTCGGATGGTTACTATAACATCAGTTGCCTGTTAAGAGTAGATGGTGATTTTGAAAAATTGTTTTGTATTTTCTGAGTAGAGTTGTGGGCACTCTTTTACATTCAGATTAAAGCAAATTTGCTCCTCTTTTCAATGGAGCATATCTCATTCTAATATCCTCTATGGTTTTTGAGCTATAGAGGAAAATGCCGGATGATTACAAGAAAATTTGTTGCCTCTCAAGAGAAAAAATGTCTAAGTATAAGTTGGGGTTGGTTTTAAGGGCGTTTTTTGGAAGATGTAGTTGACTCAACTCCATGGATATTTCGCACAACAAAAAAAAAGTTTTTGAATTAATCTGGTGCAAAAATTACTACCCCAAGCTTCAGTTTCAGCTTCCAGGCTGTCTGCTGTGCCTTGTCATTAGTAGAAATGAAAGATAACTTGGAGACCACATCAAAACTGACCAAGACCTTTCTGAGGTCTCAGACCTGGACTCAATATTCTAACACCTTCATATTCCTTCCCACCTCATCCAGACTTGGTTCCAGAATAAACTTTTTGTCTTGAAACAATAAATCGAAGTTGAAAGTTGACTGAGAAACCCAGCATAGACTATGTCAAATTCATAATTCGTCTTTCTCAGATCCAGGTTGCTGTTCTACCTCATCATTATGTTGGGTGATATAATATTAGATTTTGCAAAAAGTTACTGTTCTCATTGACTGTCAAAGTCTCCGAGACTTATTCAGTCGATGAGAACAGTAACTTTTCGCAAAATTTAATATTATATTACCCAACATAATAGAAACTTATCGTCCACATGGGCCAATTAGTATTCGTTCATGGTCTATAATTTCCAGCCTGATTGATTCTATTTCTGCAAAAAGCGCTCGCGTTTTGGCAAAATATTGCGGGCAGCAGCCACATTCGATTTACGATCTGCGCCCGCAGCGTGTTTATCGGAAGAAAATCGCGCTGTTATGTGGCTACGGTTGTCCGATCGCGACTCGGCTTCGAAAATTCCTAAATTATCGCTGCCATATGCTAGAACCCTCGCCCTAGAGCCATTGGCCGTTTTAACTTTATTCCCTCTTGGTTTTTTTGCCAAGATTATCGTGCCGGACCAACATTAATGAATTAAAAAAGGGTCGATGGCCTACTGCTTTACCATTAAATAATTCGTCATGAGCTGTAACAATTAGAAAGGTTATCTGATGTGTTGGGCTGAAATTTGTAAACCAAATTGCCATGTCTTTTACATTTCGTGTTCCTTTTCCATTTGACGATCTTTTTGGCTAAGACCAAATAATTATATACAGTGTGTCTGCTTAAGTGGGCCACAAATGGGAACCTTATTTATTATTAATTTTAGGAAAAAAAGTTATTCTTTGTAAAAAGTTCTGCATGTTCCAAAACCTAAAATGCAACCATCAGATATTACATTTTTTCATTTGAATTAATGCATTGATTTAAATGTCCAATAATTAAAATAAGAGATTACTGTTTAATATTAATTAATTTATAAAATTTAATAAATTTAAAAAAGAAAAAAACAATCATTTTAATGGTAGTGTTTATTTTTCTTTATAACAATTTTCGATATTGTCAAATTTTACTCTTGAGTGAAATTCATATTTTTTGACAAACCTCGTATACGACTGAAAAAATGTAATATCTGATGGTTGCATTTTAGGTTTTGGAACATGCTGAACTTTTTATAGAGAATAACTTTTTTTCCGAAAATTAATAATAAAAAAGTTTCCCATATGTGGCCAACTTAAGCAGACACACTGTATATTTTTTTTTTCAATATATCAATGACGTTTTTTGCTTAAATTTATTTATTTTCTTTCTCAATGGTTTAAAAAAGATTTTTTTCTATCATTGATTTTGTAATTATCGAATTCTTCAATTTCTCATTATTTTATTGATTCATCAATAACTTCCTTATCTACTTGATTACATGATCAATAAATTACCTGATTTTCACCATATTTCTTGATTGAATAATTCCCTCAACTTAATTCTTTGGACTTTGAATTGCTTAAGTTTTTCATGGCTTGATTCCCACATTTTTCAATTATTTACTGAATAATTTCCTTATACTAATTCATTTATTCATTAATAATATAACTTGAGCCCCAAATTTCTAGATTCAATAATTCCCTTCACCTAATTCTTTACACTAACTTCCCAACTTTTTAGATTCTTCATTTTTTTTATTATCCACTCAATCAATTCCCTCATTGTCTAAAACTAATTATTTATTCATCAATAACTCAACTTGATTCCTGAATATCTCGACGGAATAACTTTTCTATTACTTGATAACTAAAATCCTTGATTTCTCAAATCCTTAATTCTATTGATCGTTTATTTCCTTGTTCTTAGAATTGAATAATTTCTTAATTTCTTGATTGTTGAACTTCCAAATCCATCATTTTATTATATAAGGAATGAAAGTTCAACAATCGAGGAATCAATAGCTAAAGAAATTGAGGAATTAGTTTCTTAATTGAATAATCAAGGAATCAAGAGAAAAGTGATCAAGATATTGATTGAGAAATTGAGTAGTTAAAGAAGCAAGATAAATAAAACTAGCAATAAGAGAATTAAGTAATCAATAAAAAATTTAAGGAATCAATTTTCTAATTGAATATTCAAGGAATCAAAAGAAAAGCAATCAAGGTATTTATTGAAAAATTGAGAAATTGATTTCCTGATTGAATAATCGAGAAATCAAGAGACAAAGTGATCATTATAATAAATGAGAAATTGATTTCTTAATTGAATAATCGAGAAATCAAGAGTCAGAGTGATCAAGATATTGATTGAGAAATTGAATAGTTAAGGAAGCAAGACAAATAAAAGTAGCAATAATAAAATTAAGTAATCAATAAAAAATTGAGGGGAATCAATTTTCTAATTGAATATTCAAGGAATCAAAAGAAAAGCAATCAAGGTATTTATTGAGAAATTGAGAAATTAATTTTCTAATTGAATAATCGATTAATCAAGAGACAAAGTGATCATTATAATAGATGAGAAATTGATTTCTTAATTGAATAATCGAGAAATCAAGAGTCAGAGTGATCAAGATATTGATTGAGAAATTGAATAGTTAAGGAAGCAAGACAAATAAAAGTAGCAATAATAAAATTAAGTAATCAATAAAAAATTGAGGGGAATCAATTTTCTAATTGAATATTCAAGGAATCAAAAGAAAAGCAATCAAGGTATTTATTGAGAAATTGAGAAATTAATTTTCTAATTGAATAATCGATTAATCAAGAGACAAAGTGATCATTATAATAGATGAGAAATTGATTTCTTAATTGAATAATCGAGAAATCAAGAGTCAAAGTGATCAAGATATTGATTGAGAAATTGAATAGTTAAGGAAGCAAGACAAATAAAACTAGCAATAAGAGAATTGAGTAATCAATACAAAATTTAAGGAATCAATTTTCTAATTGAATATTCAAGGAATCAAAAGAAAAGCAATCAAGGTATTTACTGAGAAATTGAGAAATTGATTTTCTAATTGAATAATCGATTAATCAAGAGACAAAGTGATCATTATAATAGATGAGAAATTGATTTCTTAATTGAATAATCGAGAAATCAAGAGTCAAAGTGATCAAGATATTGATTGAGAAATTGAATAGTTAAGGAAGCAAGACAAATAAAACTAGCAATAAGAGAATTGAGTAATCAATACAAAATTTAAGGAATCAATTTTCTAATTGAATATTCAAGGAATCAAAAGAAAAGCAATCAAGGTATTTATTGAGAAATTGAGAAATTAATTTTCTAATTGAATAATCGATTAATCAAGAGACAAAGTGATCATTATAATAGATGAGAAATTGATTTCTTAATTGAATAATCGAGAAATCAAGAGTCAAAGTGATCAAGATATTGATTGAGAAATTGAATAGTTAAGGAAGCAAGACAAATAAAACTAGCAATAAGAGAATTGAGTAATCAATACAAAATTTAAGGAATCAATTTTCTAATTGAATATTCAAGGAATCAAAAGAAAAGCAATCAAGGTATTTATTGAGAAATTGAGAAATTAATTTTCTAATTGAATAATCGATTAATCAAGAGACAAAGTGATCATTATAATAGATGAGAAATTGATTTCTTAATTGAATAATCGAGAAATCAAGAGTCAAAGTGATCAAGATATTGATTGAGAAATTGAATAGTTAAGGAAGCAAGACAAATAAAACTAGCAATAAGAGAATTGAGTAATCAATACAAAATTTAAGGAATCAATTTTCTAATTGAATATTCAAGGAATCAAAAGAAAAGCAATCAAGGTATTTACTGAGAAATTGAGAAATTGATTTTCTAATTGAATAATCGATTAATCAAGAGACAAAGTGATCAAGATATTGATTGAGAAATTGAATAGTTAAGGAAGCAAGACAAATAAAACTAGCAATAAGAGAATTGAGTAATCAATACAAAATTTAAGGAATCAATTTTCTAATTGAATATTCAAGGAATCAAAAGAAAAGCAATCAAGGTATTTATTGAGAAATTGAGAAATTAATTTTCTAATTGAATAATCGATTAATCAAGAGACAAAGTGATCATTATAATAGATGAGAAATTGATTTCTTAATTGAATAATCGAGAAATCAAGAGTCAAAGTGATCAAGATATTGATTGAGAAATTGAATAGTTAAGGAAGCAAGACAAATAAAACTAGCAATAAGAGAATTGAGTAATCAATACAAAATTTAAGGAATCAATTTTCTAATTGAATATTCAAGGAATCAAAAGAAAAGCAATCAAGGTATTTACTGAGAAATTGAGAAATTGATTTTCTAATTGAATAATCGATTAATCAAGAGACAAAGTGATCATTATAATAGATGAGAAATTGATTTCTTAATTGAATAATCGAGAAATCAAGAGTCAAAGTGATCAAGATATTGATTGAGAAATTGAATAGTTAAGGAAGCAAGACAAATAAAACTAGCAATAAGAGAATTGAGTAATCAATACAAAATTTAAGGAATCAATTTTCTAATTGAATATTCAAGGAATCAAAAGAAAAGCAATCAAGGTATTTATTGAGAAATTGAGAAATTAATTTTCTAATTGAATAATCGATTAATCAAGAGACAAAGTGATCATTATAATAGATGAGAAATTGATTTCTTAATTGAATAATCGAGAAATCAAGAGTCAAAGTGATCAAGATATTGATTGAGAAATTGAATAGTTAAGGAAGCAAGACAAATAAAACTAGCAATAAGAGAATTGAGTAATCAATACAAAATTTAAGGAATCAATTTTCTAATTGAATATTCAAGGAATCAAAAGAAAAGCAATCAAGGTATTTACTGAGAAATTGAGAAATTGATTTTCTAATTGAATAATCGATTAATCAAGAGACAAAGTGATCATTATAATAGATGAGAAATTGATTTCTTAATTGAATAATCGAGAAATCAAGAGTCAAAGTGATCAAGATATTGATTGAGAAATTGAATAGTTAAGGAAGCAAGACAAATAAAACTAGCAATAAGAGAATTGAGTAATCAATACAAAATTTAAGGAATCAATTTTCTAATTGAATATTCAAGGAATCAAAAGAAAAGCAATCAAGGTATTTATTGAGAAATTGAGAAATTAATTTTCTAATTGAATAATCGATTAATCAAGAGACAAAGTGATCATTATAATAGATGAGAAATTGATTTCTTAATTGAATAATCGAGAAATCAAGAGTCAAAGTGATCAAGATATTGATTGAGAAATTGAATAGTTAAGGAAGCAAGACAAATAAAACTAGCAATAAGAGAATTGAGTAATCAATACAAAATTTAAGGAATCAATTTTCTAATTGAATATTCAAGGAATCAAAAGAAAAGCAATCAAGGTATTTATTGAGAAATTGAGAAATTAATTTTCTAATTGAATAATCGATTAATCAAGAGACAAAGTGATCATTATAATAGATGAGAAATTGATTTCTTAATTGAATAATCGAGAAATCAAGAGTCAAAGTGATCAAGATATTGATTGAGAAATTGAATAGTTAAGGAAGCAAGACAAATAAAACTAGCAATAAGAGAATTGAGTAATCAATACAAAATTTAAGGAATCAATTTTCTAATTGAATATTCAAGGAATCAAAAGAAAAGCAATCAAGGTATTTACTGAGAAATTGAGAAATTGATTTTCTAATTGAATAATCGATTAATCAAGAGACAAAGTGATCAAGATATTGATTGAGAAATTGAATAGTTAAGGAAGCAAGACAAATAAAACTAGCAATAAGAGAATTGAGTAATCAATACAAAATTTAAGGAATCAATTTTCTAATTGAATATTCAAGGAATCAAAAGAAAAGCAATCAAGGTATTTATTGAGAAATTGAGAAATTAATTTTCTAATTGAATAATCGATTAATCAAGAGACAAAGTGATCATTATAATAGATGAGAAATTGATTTCTTAATTGAATAATCGAGAAATCAAGAGTCAAAGTGATCAAGATATTGATTGAGAAATTGAATAGTTAAGGAAGCAAGACAAATAAAACTAGCAATAAGAGAATTGAGTAATCAATACAAAATTTAAGGAATCAATTTTCTAATTGAATATTCAAGGAATCAAAAGAAAAGCAATCAAGGTATTTACTGAGAAATTGAGAAATTGATTTTCTAATTGAATAATCGATTAATCAAGAGACAAAGTGATCATTATAATAGATGAGAAATTGATTTCTTAATTGAATAATCGAGAAATCAAGAGTCAAAGTGATCAAGATATTGATTGAGAAATTGAATAGTTAAGGAAGCAAGACAAATAAAACTAGCAATAAGAGAATTGAGTAATCAATACAAAATTTAAGGAATCAATTTTCTAATTGAATATTCAAGGAATCAAAAGAAAAGCAATCAAGGTATTTATTGAGAAATTGAGAAATTAATTTTCTAATTGAATAATCGATTAATCAAGAGACAAAGTGATCATTATAATAGATGAGAAATTGATTTCTTAATTGAATAATCGAGAAATCAAGAGTCAAAGTGATCAAGATATTGATTGAGAAATTGAATAGTTAAGGAAGCAAGACAAATAAAACTAGCAATAAGAGAATTGAGTAATCAATACAAAATTTAAGGAATCAATTTTCTAATTGAATATTCAAGGAATCAAAAGAAAAGCAATCAAGGTATTTATTGAGAAATTGAGAAATTAATTTTCTAATTGAATAATCGATTAATCAAGAGACAAAGTGATCATTATAATAGATGAGAAATTGATTTCTTAATTGAATAATCGAGAAATCAAGAGTCAAAGTGATCAAGATATTGATTGAGAAATTGAATAGTTAAGGAAGCAAGACAAATAAAACTAGCAATAAGAGAATTGAGTAATCAATACAAAATTTAAGGAATCAATTTTCTAATTGAATATTCAAGGAATCAAAAGAAAAGCAATCAAGGTATTTACTGAGAAATTGAGAAATTGATTTTCTAATTGAATAATCGATTAATCAAGAGACAAAGTGATCATTATAATAGATGAGAAATTGATTTCTTAATTGAATAATCGAGAAATCAAGAGTCAAAGTGATCAAGATATTGATTGAGAAATTGAATAGTTAAGGAAGCAAGACAAATAAAACTAGCAATAAGAGAATTGAGTAATCAATACAAAATTTAAGGAATCAATTTTCTAATTGAATATTCAAGGAATCAAAAGAAAAGCAATCAAGGTATTTACTGAGAAATTGAGAAATTGATTTTCTAATTGAATAATCGATTAATCAAGAGACAAAGTGATCATTATAATAAATGAGAAATTGATTTCTCAATTGAATAATCAAGAGAAAAGTGATCAAGATATTGATTGAGAAATTGAGTAGTTAAGGAAGCAAGACAAATAAAACTAGCAATAAGAGAATTA
This sequence comes from Orchestes rusci, assembly GCA_958502075.1. Taxonomy (NCBI): domain Eukaryota; kingdom Metazoa; phylum Arthropoda; class Insecta; order Coleoptera; family Curculionidae; genus Orchestes; species Orchestes rusci. Next base: position 113,704,571 of record OY293304.1, on the reverse strand, counting down.
AGGAATCAATAAAGAAATTAAGGAAGACAGTCAAGTAAGAGTTTAGCAATAAGGGAATTTGGGAATCAGTAGCCAAAGAAATCAAGGAATTGATTTCCTGATTGAATAATCGAGAAAACAAGAGCTGAAGGAATCAAGGAATTGATTGATAAATTTAGAAATCAATAAAGCAAGCGAAGTAAGAATTTAGCAATAAGGAAATTAAGCAATCAATGAGTTAACACATCAAGTAATTAAGAATAACACAAAATAAAAAAGTTTAAGATTGAGTGTTCAGAATTGAAAAACTAAGAGCTAAAGAGATTGGGGAATCAGAAAATCACAAAAATTAAATATGTATTGAGAAATTCAGAAATTAAGGTAAGGATATGAGTATGATACTTGAAAAATTCATGAATGAATTGAGAAATTAAGGAATTCAAGAATAACGGTACCAGGATTCAAGGATCCAGAGCAAGTTTGGCCACAATGCAGACGCGTGAACAATGCGTGATCACGCGGTAGCAATAAAATGAACCATTCAATTCCAACTAATTATCACCTATCACCACATTCCATCAATTGTATACAATTGATTAGCAATCAAACTACATACGTAGCCAACGAGTAAAAGGTGACAAAATTGTTTTAATTGGCTGTTAAAGTTGCAGACAAACTTGCTGATAAGTTGATTGAAAGCGCACACTTATTTTATTGCCTATTGCCGTTTTTGCCTTGATTAATTCCACGATCGTATCTAATCTTGAATCTTTATATCGTTTATGGTAAAAGAAAAATGCTGTTGCTGAGGTCTTCATTTGCCTCCCTCGTACAAGTGTGTACAGGGTCAACGTACATGCAAAATAATTTTGTATCCATCGTTAATCTGCGAAGTCAATAATTTATAGGTAATAAACTTTTACATTTTATCGTATAACTAATGTTCCGAACCTACTCGCAATAAATTACCACCATACTCTGTCATTGTTACTGTAGAATGTCGCTGGTTTGCTCATGAAATTGTGATTTGATTGAAGGCAACATTGTTTAAATATTGAATGGGTTTGAGTCGATTGTTTTCTTGGGAAAAATTGGTTTGTCAGGGGTGGACTTAGGCTTTTTCTTCACTGGAGAAAAGATAAGTTCCCATAAAATAAGTCAAACTTCAACTTGATATTTCTCAGAAATTTTTCATATCACTTTATAAGTTTTTTCAATGATTTTTAAAGAGAATTTCATGCAGAATTCTCTGGTGTGAAAATCAAGTCGATATCTCGAACAGTTAAGGAGTTATGTTTTTTTTTTCTAAAACTGTAACGTTTTACTCGTGTTTCCAACAAAGTCAAACTTTAACCCAATTTTTCTCTGTAATTTTCCGTATCACTTTATAAGTTTGTTCAATGATTTTTAAAGAAAATTTCATGCAGAATTCTCTGGTGTGAAAATCAAGTCGATATCTCCAATAGTTAAGGAGTTATGATTTTTTTTCTAAAACTTTGACGTCTTACTCGTGTTTCCAACAAAGTTAAACTTTAACCCAATTTTTCTCTGTAATTTTCCGCATTACTTTATAAGTTTTTTCAATGATTTTTGAAGAGAATTTCATGCAGAATTTGCTGGTGTAAAAATCAAGTTGATATCTCAAACAGTTGGGGAGTTATGATCTTTTTTCTAAAACTATGACGTTTTACTCGAGTTTCCAACAAAGTCAAACTTTAACCCAATTTTTCTCTGTAATTTTCCATATTACTTTATAAGTTTTTCCAATGATTTTTGAAGAGAATTTCATGCAGAATTCGCTGGTGTAAAAATCAAGTTGATATCTCAAACAGTTGGGGAGTTATGATCTTTTTTCTAAAACTATGACGTTTTACTCGAGTTTCCAACAAAGTCAAACTTTAACCCAATTTTTCTCTGTAATTTTCCATATTACTTTATAAGTTTTTCCAATGATTTTTTAAGAGAATTTCATGCAGAATTCGCTGGTGTAAAAATCAAGTTGATATCTCAAACAGTTTGGGAGTTATGATCTTTTTTCTAAAACTATGACGTTTTACTCGAGTTTCCAACAAAGTCAAACTTTAACCCAATTTTTCTCTGTAATTTTCCATATTACTTTATAAGTTTTTCCAATGATTTTTTAAGAGAATTTCATGCAGAATTCGCTGGTGTAAAAATCAAGTTGATATCTCAAACAGTTTGGGAGTTATGATCTTTTTTCTAAAACTATGACGTTTTACTCGAGTTTCCAACAAAGTCAAACTTTAACCCAATTTTTCTCTGTAATTTTCCATATTACTTTATAAGTTTTTCCAATGATTTTTGAAGAGAATTTCATGCAGAATTCGCTGGTGTAAAAATCAAGTTGATATCTCAAACAGTTGGGGAGTTATGATCTTTTTTCTAAAACTATGACGTTTTACTCGAGTTTCCAACAAAGTCAAACTTTAACCCAATTTTTCTCTGTAATTTTCCATATTACTTTATAAGTTTTTCCAATGATTTTTTAAGAGAATTTCATGCAGAATTCGCTGGTGTAAAAATCAAGTTGATATCTCAAACAGTTTGGGAGTTATGATCTTTTTTCTAAAACTATGACGTTTTACTCGAGTTTCCAACAAAGTCAAACTTTAACCCAATTTTTCTCTGTAATTTTCCATATTACTTTATAAGTTTTTCCAATGATTTTTGAAGAGAATTTCATGCAGAATTCGCTGGTGTAAAAATCAAGTTGATATCTCAAACAGTTGGGGAGTTATGATCTTTTTTCTAAAACTATGACGTTTTACTCGAGTTTCCAACAAAGTCAAACTTTAACCCAATTTTTCTCTGTAATTTTCCATATTACTTTATAAGTTTTTCCAATGATTTTTTAAGAGAATTTCATGCAGAATTCGCTGGTGTAAAAATCAAGTTGATATCTCAAACAGTTTGGGAGTTATGATCTTTTTTCTAAAACTATGACGTTTTACTCGAGTTTCCAACAAAGTCAAACTTTAACCCAATTTTTCTCTGTAATTTTCCATATTACTTTATAAGTTTTTCCAATGATTTTTGAAGAGAATTTCATGCAGAATTCGCTGGTGTAAAAATCAAGTTGATATCTCAAACAGTTGGGGAGTTATGATCTTTTTTCTAAAACTATGACGTTTTACTCGAGTTTCCAACAAAGTCAAACTTTAACCCAATTTTTCTCTGTAATTTTCCATATTACTTTATAAGTTTTTCCAATGATTTTTTAAGAGAATTTCATGCAGAATTCGCTGGTGTAAAAATCAAGTTGATATCTCAAACAGTTTGGGAGTTATGATCTTTTTTCTAAAACTATGACGTTTTACTCGAGTTTCCAACAAAGTCAAACTTTAACCCAATTTTTCTCTGTAATTTTCCATATTACTTTATAAGTTTTTCCAATGATTTTTGAAGAGAATTTCATGCAGAATTCGCTGGTGTGAAAATCAAGACGATATCTCCAACAGTTCAGGAGTTATGATTTTTTTTCTAAAACTGTGACGTTTTACTCGTGTTTCCAACAAAGTCAAACTTTAATTCAATTTTTCTCTGTAATTTTCCATATTACTTTATAAGTTTTTTCAATGATTTTTGAAGAGAATTTCATGCAGAATTCGCTGGTGTAAAAATCAAGTCGATATCTCCAAAAGTTCAGGAGTTATGACTTTTTTTCTAAACTTGTGACGTTTTGCACAAGGCCAAATTTTAACATAATTTTTCTCACTTTATACTTTTTCTTTTGACATTTATGGGAAATTTTCATAAGTGTTCAGGATATGCAAGTGAAAAAAAAACACCAGAAAAACGGCCGTGGTGGAAACTGAACGGTATTCAAGCTCCTCCCACTTAATCAGAAAGGTGGGGGTAAGCAATGCTATTGATTCTTCAATGTTGTTGCTAAATTCTCACTTCATTCGCTTCCTTAATTTTTAATTCAATTAATACCTTGATTAATTTAGGTATTGATTCATAAATTTTCACATAACCTCAAAAAATTTGAAATAATAAGAGAGCAACAACCAGACAATTTTTAATACCTGAGTTATTTTTAAACAATGTTAACACAGCAGCTGAAGCAAAATGGTAAAATTGAAACAAACAGAATAAAAAAAAAATAAATTTGTAAAATAAAAAAACTAACAGAAAAATTGACTAAAAATTATTTTGATGATTGTATGTTTTTGCACCTGTCAAGGCTCATAACTTTTTTCAAGTTATGACATGATTTAAGAAGCTCAAATGTAATGTAATCACGAAGATAAAACAAAGGTCGGACGTCCCCTCGGTGGTCCATATAACCTAAACCAACTGGTATGACTTTTCATCCTCTTGATCAGGGCATAATCGAATTGACGTATTAAAAACAATCAAATAATCATACGAGCCTGCAGGCATATTATTAAGAGATTATAAGCTTCCTGATACAAGAGCAACGTCCGTTATCTGGAAGCGCCGAACTAAATCATGAATTACAAGCACGGTACACTCCGAATGACCAATAAAAGTACAGGTAGTCAGTTGGGGATTTAGTACGAGCACATCTGCATAATTTCAAAATTATTAATATATAATTAAGATAAATACGAATTAATTAAACTGGACCGGTTTACTCAAATTGTCCAGTTATAGGAATTAAAAAACAATTAGTTTTACGTTTAATTGCGAGCATTAATACCGGTTTGATGTACGGGGATCAAAAGGTGTGCGTTATAGATTTCAACCTGTTTAGGAAACGGAATTATTAATGAGGCTACGTGAGAAACTACAAGACAAATTTATTCATCATATGCCGACTGAGTCAACTTGTACAGGGCAACGAGATGGAATTTCAAGAGGAATGTATCACGATGTTACGATAAATTGATGACTATCGCGTCCTGCTTGTGGGAACAAGGTTGACCATTCCGGCACGATTCAATTGGGACTCAATTTTTGGATACAATAGAGGGCGACCACTTTAATAATCAACTTTTGTCTTTTTTGAAACAATATCCTTGATTACAGCATCGATTTTGGTCATACAGCAACATTTCAGAAAGGGCGACCGTTTTAATAAAGGGTGACCACTTCAATCAACTCAAGATATTCATTAAAATCAACGAAGAACGTTGTTTCATCACAAATAACGAAATCACGTGCGATACAATAAAGAGCGACTGGTTTAACAATGAATTCAGCAAATTGATGACTTTAAGCTTTGATGTTGATCATAGGACAAGTTTTAGAAAGGGCGACTTCCATATATACTCAAAATACAAAGACAAAAAATAATTCAAGCTCAAGCAACAAGGAAAAGCATTATCGCGATCGATACAAAAAAGGGCGGCCGCTTTAAGAATAAGCTCACTTTCAATCAGGTTATGGCATTCCCAAAAGGGCGACCAATTTTATTTCAATAAAAAAACGTATCAGTAGATGTAGAACCTCAACTTATGAAAAATAACTAAATCACGCTCGGTTCAAAAATAGGCGACCTCTTTAAAAATAGGGTAAGGAAATTGATCACTAATTTTGATATTGCTGAAACAATTTCATCATTTCTCGATAGATCATAACGTTTAAAAAAAACGATCATTTAAGTTGAAGGGCGACCATCTCAAATAGCAACCACTCTAAAAATCAGTTCAAAAATCAGTTTTGATACCTCATACCTCACTCTGGAATGATTCAAAAAAGACGATATTTTCAAATATGTAGACTCACATTACACACAAACATCAATGAACAATGACGACATCAAGAACAGGAAAAAAGGGCGACTACTTTAAACACTGGTTCAGATTCTGAAAGACTTTCATAACATTTTCATGGTTTTGATCAAAGAACGTCTTTAAAAGGGCGACCTTTTCAATAAAAGGAAACCTACTCAAAATACGCATCGAAGTCAACAAAGAATATTGAAAGTACGATTGCTGTATAAAAGGCGACCATTTTAAAAATATGCTCATGAAAACTATAACGAATTATCCTTGAAACAATTTCATGATTTGACCATCAATTTTGATCAGAGAATACGGTTTAAAAAAGGGCGACTATATTAAAAAGAACAAACATCCTGATCTGATCAAACTTCAACAAAGGTTTCAAGAGCCATGAATATGAATGATAAAACCATTACAAACAAAGACGATCCTTACAAAAATTATTGAAATCAATGAGAGATTTTTATTTCAAAAAGGGCGACCATCTTAAATATACTCAAAACATGCATAAAAATCAATCCTGAAGCAATTTCGGGAATTAATCAATATTCTTAATGATAACTACATAGAACGTTTCAAGAAGGGCGACAATTTTAAAAAGGATAGATTTATGAAAAAGGTGACAAACAATCCTTTATAAAGCAGTCAAAACACGAATATAAATCAATTTTGAAACAATTCCAAGAATAAACCATCTTTTTCAACACAAGAACAATGTTCAAAAAGGGGCGACCTTTTTAAAATGACGCAATAAAATAAAATGAGTGTGCAAACAGAACGAACTCAAAACATTAATGACCAACGCGCCATTTCATAAACTCAAGTGTGTCTAATCGGTCAAGAAAAAAGGGCGACCATCTCAAATATATCCATAACACTTCTGAATCTCAATATTGAAGTGATTCCATGTTTTGATCATTGGTTTTTAACAAAAAAAAAGATATTCGGAAAAGGGCGACCAATTTAAAACGATGAGTTTGAATCTATTTTCCATTTCGCATCTATAAAAAATACTAGAGATAAGTGTGTTGTTGTCCCATGCTGAATTTTTAGGGTTTGAAAAAAAACATTGAAGATATCACGAAAGAGCCGCGATTTTAATAAAGGGCGACCATCTTAAATATATCCATAGCACTCCTGAGTCTCAATATTGAAGTGATTCCTTGTTTTAATCATTGGTTTTTAACAAAAAAAAAATTTGAAATCGGGCGACCGTTTTAAAACAATGAGTTTGAATCTATTTTCCATTTCGCATCTTTAAAAAATACAAGAGATAAGTGTGTTGTTGTCTCATGCTGAATTTTTAGGGTTTGAATAAAAACATTGAAGATATCACGAAAGAGCCGCGATTTTAATAAAGGGCGACCATCTTAAATATATCCATAACACTCCTGAGTCTCAATATTAAAGTGTTTCCTTTTTTTTATCAATAGTTTTTAACAAAAAAAAGATATTTGAAATGGGGCGACCGTTTTAAAACGATGAGTTTGAATCTATTTTCCATTCCACCGCATCAAAAAATACTAGAGATGTGCATTGTTGTCTCATGCTGAATTTTTAGGGTTTGAATAAAAACATTGGAGATATCACGAAAGAGCAGCGATTTTGATAAAGGGCGGCCATCTCAAATATATCCATAACACTCCTGAATCTCAATATTAAAGTGATTCCTTGTTTTTATCACTGGTTTTTAACAAAAAAAAGATATTTGAAATAGGGCGACCGTTTCAAACGATGAGTTTGAATCTATTTTCTATTTCACAACATTAAAAAATACTAGAGATGAGTGTGTTGTTGTCCCATGCTGAATTTTTAGGGTTTGAAAAAAAACATTGAAGATATCACGAAAGAGCCGCGATTTTAATAAAGGGCGACCATCTCAAATAAATCCATAACACTCTTGAATCTCAATATTAACGTGATTCCTTGTTTTGATCATTGGTTTTTAACAAAAAAAAAAGATATTTGAAATAGGGCGACCGTTTCAAACGATGAGTTTGAATCTATTTTCCATTTCACAACATCAAAAAATACTAGAGATAAGTGTGTTGTTGTCTCATGCTGAATTTTTGGGGTTTTAATAAAAACATTGAATATATCACGAAAGAGCAGCGATTTTAATAAAGGGCGGCCATCTCAAATATATCCATAACACTCCTGAATCTCAATATTAAAGTGATTCCTTGTTTTTATCACTGGTTTTTAACAAAAGAAAGATATTTGAAATGGGGCGACCGTTTTAAAACGATGAGTTTGGAACAATTTTCCATTTCACAACATCAAAAAATACTAGAGATAAGTGTATTGTTGTCTCATGCTGAATTTTTAGGGTTTGAATAAAAACATTGAAGATATCACGAAAGAGCAGCGATTCTAATAAAGGGCGACCATCTCAAATATATCCATATCACTCCTGAATCTCGATATTAAAGTGATTCCTTGTCTTTATCAATAGTTTTTAACAAAAGAAAGATATTTGAAATGGGGCGACCGTTTTAAAACGATGAGTTTGGAACAATTTTCCATTTCACAACATCAAAAAATACTAGAGATAAGTGCGTTGTTGTCTCATGCTGAATTTTTAGGGTTTAATAAAAACATTGAAGATATCACGAAAGAGCAGCGATTCTAATAAAGGGCGACCATCTCAAATATATCCATATCACTCCTGAATCTCGATATTAAAGTGATTCCATGTTTTGATCAATAGTTTAAAAAAAATAAGATATTTGAATTGGGGCGACCGTTTTAAAACGATGAGTTTGAATCTATTTTCTATTTCACAACATCAAAAAATACTAGAGATAAGTGTGTTGTTGTCTCGTGCTGAATTTTTAGGGTTTGAATAAAAACATTGAATATATCACGAAAGAGCAGCGATTTTAATAAAGGGCGACCATTTTGATAATACAAGAATCAGACCAACCTCAAGCAAACAAAGAATTGCAGAGACGCGATCGATTCAAAAAGGGGAGACAGCTTTAAGGAATAATTCAATTCAATTGATTTTGATAAAAAACAAGGAAATCACTTCAAGAAGTCATTTCTGTCATTTCTGAAACAATTTCGAGGACATTCCAGGGGGGGCGACCACTTTAACAATCAACTCATAAAATTAATTGATTTCATTGAATTAAGTATGAAAATTGATGTATTAAAAAGCGACAATTTCAATAAAGGGCGACCATCTCAGATCTACTTGATATTGAAAATACAAAACCTCTCCACTTTTAATCAAAAGATAACATGTGTAAAGGGCGACCGTTTCAATAAAGGGCAATTTTAAGAAAAAAACAATTCTGAGTGTACTTGTCATTTTTGAAACATTTACATTCATTAGATCGATTGAGGTCATCGTTTAAAAAGGGCGACCATTTCAATGAAGGATGACCATTTCAAATTTAGTAAAAAAACGCATCAAAATCAATTTGAAATTTCAACCTACAAAGAATAACGAAATAACGTTAAGTAATAAAAGGGCAATCGCACGATATTTCCTAGTGTTTGTATGTTCTTGGTGAAATTTAAATCACAAACAGTAATCATCTTGATATTTGGCGAATAACCTTCTACAGATGTTCAAAACAGTTGTTAGCATAATACGAACATTTCCTATTTAGATTTCAAACAGAACCGTCTTAATAAGGCCCCAATTACCACCATTGACCATTTTCAACCATCGGAAAATATCAAATAAAAGTAACCTCTTTTGTCAGCAACACTTCAACCTTATCCGGCCATTAGCACGTTCCCCGTTAGAAGATAATGAACGATATTGTATTTTATTTAAAGCAAACTTTAGTCCGGCTAATGGTCTGTGACATTTATTTTATTTATTCTCCTAGATCCGGTTGTGTGGTGCATATTTGTTGGAAACGGATTACGCCATATTGCGGGGTATTGGAACGGTAACAAATACCTGTAATCGGGTTATGTGAAGCCGCAATTGAGGGATTGACTGCTTCACCATCATATAGGCATAAACTCACACCGTAAGTAATTGTCGTGACCCTATGTTGGAGAATGTGATTTAATTCTGAGATCTTTCACATTCCCACACAATTTGGCAGCTCGTAGATTTACGGCTGTATTTAGTTAATAAATCAATTGATATTCCCATTGATTGGTTCGATTGTCGTAACATGAATGCGCCTATCTGGTGTCATCCATGAATGTGCCAAACATGAAGATGAAAAAGGGCAACAACCTCAATCTTGGCAAAATAAACAATCACTCTTTTAGGAACTTCAATATTTTTGTCCAAAGCTGACATGACGCTTTTGAAACAGTCATAGTAGAACTATTAAAAAGGTCGCCCTTTTTTAAAAAAAGGGTCGTTTTCACAAAATTTATGACTGAATCATGAAATTACTTCAAAATTGATTTTATGGCGTGTTTTGAGCTTATTTAAAACGGTCGCCCTTTATTAAAATGGTCGCCCTTAAATTGATACTCAAATCCTCATGTTGCTTTAGAAACGACAAAAGTGACAAATCATGAATTTGCTCAATAATAATTAATGAGAATTTTTTTAAAAGGGTCGCCCTTTTGTTGTAGCGGTGGTGTTTTCATTATGATGTTCGACATTTATTTGGAAACGTGTTTAAGGTAAAATGAGGATAGTCGCCCATTTTCAAAATGGTCGCTCTTCATTAAAACCACCGCCCTTTTCAAATGTTATCTTCTGATTAAAAGTTAAAATCGCTGAGATTTTCATAATTGACCATCTTTTTCTCAGCTTATTCTTTTCAAGATTTTGATGCGTATTTTCAATTTCAAGTAGATTTGAGATGGACGCCCTTTATTGACGCGTTGTCGCTCTTTTTGATACATCAATTCTGATACACAAATCAATGAAATTACTTCAGAATTGACTCAAATTCTTGGGAGGCATATGGGAAGATTAAGGAGTGACGCTCCAAGGTATTCCATAGAGGAAGGTTTGAAGAGTGATTCATGCGATTTTTAACATTCCAGAGGTCTGTAGTGGTTTCTACAACGCTGTGAATTTTATGGTTATTATTTATACAAACTGTTCCGTGCACTCCTCAATATAAAAATTCTTGTGAGGCATATGGAAAGATTGAGGAGTGGTGCTCTGAAAGTATTTCATAGAGGAAGGTTTGAGGAGTAATTAATGTGATTTTCAACATTTCAGAGGTCTGTAGTGGTATTCTACAACGCTGTGAATTTCATGGTGATTTTTTATACTAACTGTTCCGTGCACTCCTCAATATAAAAATTCTTGTGAGGCATATGGAAAGATTGAGGAGTGGTGCTCTGAAAGTATTTCATAGAGGAAGGTTTGAGGAGTAATTAATGTGATTTTCAACATTTCAGAGGTCTGTAGTGACTTTCTACAACGCTGTGAATTTCATGGTGATTTTTTATACTAACTGTTCCGTGCACTCCTCAATATAAAAATTCTTGGGAGGCTTATGGGAAGATTGAGGAGTGGCGCTTTAAAGGTATTCCATAGAGGAAGGTTTGAAGAGTAATTCATGCGATTTTCAACATTCCAGAGGTCTGTAGTGGTTTCTACAACGCTGTGAATTTTATGGTAATTTTTTATACTAACTGTTCTGTGCACTCCTCAATATAAAAATTCTTTTGAGGGATATGGGAAGATTGAGGAGTGGCGCTCTGAAGGTATTCCATAGAGGAAGGTTTGAAGAGTAATTCATGCGATTTTCAACATTCCAGAGGTCTGTAGTGACTTTCTACAACGCTGTGAATTTTATGGTAATTTTTTATACTAACTGTTCTGTGCACTCCTCAATATAAAAATTCTTTTGAGGGATATGGGAAGATTGAGGAGTGGCGCTCCGAAGGTACTCTATAGAGGAAGGTTTGAAGAGTGATTCATGCGATTTTCAACATTCCAGAGGTCTGTAGTGGTTTCTACAACGCTGTGAATTTTATGGTAATATTTTATATTAACTGTTCCGTGCACTCAATATAAAAATTCTTGGGAGGCATATGGGAAGATTGAGGAGTGACGCTTTGATGGTAGTTCATAGAGGAAGGTTTGAAGAAAAATTCATGCGATTTTCAACATTCCAGAGGTATGTAGTGACTTTCCACAACGCTGTGAATTTTATGGTAATTTTTTATACCAACTGTTCCGTTCACTCCTCAATATAAAAATTCTTGCGAGGTACATGGGAAGATTGAGGAGTGACGCTCCAAAGGTATTCCATAGAGGAAGGTTTGAAGAGTGATTCATGCGATTTTCAACATTCCAGAGGTCTGTAGTGACTTTCTACAACGCTGTGAATTTTATGGTAATTATTTATACAAACTGTTCCGTGCACTCCTCAATATAAAAATTCTTGTGAGGCATATGGGAAGATTGAGGAGTGGCGCTCCTAAGGTATTCTATAGAGGAAGGTTTGAAGAGTAATTCATGCGATTTTCAACATTCCAGAGGTCTGTAGTGGTTTCTACAAAGCTGTCAATTTTATGGTGATTTTTTATACTAACTGTTCCGTGCACTCCTCAATATAAAAATTCATGGGAGGCATATGGGAAGATTGAGGAGTGGCGCTCCGAAGGTACTCTATAGAGGAAGGTTTGAAGAGTGATTCATGTGATTTTCAACATTCCAGAGGTCTGTAGTGGTTTCTACAACGCTGTGAATTTTATGGTAATTTTTTATACTAACTGTTCCGTGCACTCCTCAATATAAAAATTCTTGTGAGGCATATGGGAAGATTGAGTAGTGGTGCTCCGAAGGTACTCTATAGAGGAAGGTTTGAAGAGTAATTCATGCGATTTTCAACATTCCAGAGGTCTGTAGTGGTTTCTACAACGCTGTGAATTTTATGGTAATATTTTATATTAACTGTTCCGTGCACTCCTCAATATAAAAATTCTTGGGAGGCATATGGGAAGATTGAGGAGTGACGCTCTGATGGTAGTTCAAAGAGGAAGGTTTGAAGAGTGATTCATGCGATTTTCAACATTCCAGAGGTCTGTAGTGGTTTCTACAACGCTGTGAATTTTATGGTAATATTTTATATTAACTGTTCCGTGCACTCCTCAATATAAAAATTCTTGGGAGGCATATGGCAAGATTGAGGGGTGACGCTTTGAAGGTATTCCATAGAGGAAAGTTTGAAGAGTGATTCATGCGATTTTCAACATTCCAGAGGTCTGTAGTGGTTTCTACAATGCTGTGAATTTTATTGTAATTTTTTATACAAACTGTTCCGTGCACTCCTTAATATAAAAATTCTTGAGAGGCATATGGGAAGATTGAGGAGTGGCGCTTCGAAGGTATTCCATAGAGGAAAGTTTGAAGAGTGATTCATGCGATTTTCAACATTCCAGAGGTCTGTAGTGGTTTCTACAATGCTGTGAATTTTATTGTAATTTTTTATACAAACTGTTCCGTGCACTCCTTAATATAAAAATTCTTGAGAGGCATATGGGAAGATTGAGGAGTGGCGCTTCGAAGGTATTCCATAGAGGAAAGTTTGAAGAGTGATTCATGCGATTTTCAACATTCCAGAGGTCTGTAGTGGTTTCTACAATGCTGTGAATTTTATTGTAATTTTTTATACAAACTGTTCCGTGCACTCCTTAATATAAAAATTCTTGAGAGGCATATGGGAAGATTGAGGAGTGGCGCTTCGAAGGTATTCCATAGAGGAAAGTTTGAAGAGTGATTCATGCGATTTTCAACATTCCAGAGGTCTGTAGTGGTTTCTACAATGCTGTGAATTTTATTGTAATTTTTTATACAAACTGTTCCGTGCACTCCTTAATATAAAAATTCTTGAGAGGCATATGGGAAGATTGAGGAGTGGCGCTTCGAAGGTATTCCATAGAGGAAAGTTTGAAGAGTGATTCATGCGATTTTCAACATTCCAGAGGTCTGTAGTGGTTTCTACAATGCTGTGAATTTTATTGTAATTTTTTATAAAAACTGTTCCGTGCACTCCTTAATATAAAAATTCTTGAGAGGCATATGGGAAGATTGAGGAGTGGCGCTTCGAAGGTATTCCATAGAGGAAAGTTTGAAGAGTGATTCATGCGATTTTCAACATTCCAGAGGTCTGTAGTGGTTTCTACAATGCTGTGAATTTTATTGTAATTTTTTATACAAACTGTTCCGTGCACTCCTTAATATAAAAATTCTTGTGAGGCATATGGGAAGATTGAGGAGTGACGCTTTGAAGGTATTCCATAGAGGAAGGTTTGAAGAGTGATTCATGCGATTTTCAACATTCCAGAGGTCTGTAGTGGTTTCTACAACGGTGTGAATTTTATGGTAATATTTTATATTAACTGTTCCGTGCACTCCTCAATATAAAAATTCTTGAGAGGCATATGGGAAGATTGAGGAGTGGCGCTTCGAAGGTATTCCATAGAGGAAAGTTTGAAGAGTGATTCATGCGATTTTCAACATTCCAGAGGTCTGTAGTGGTTTTTACAACGCTATGAATTTTATGGTAATTTTTTATACTAACTCTTCCGTGCACTCCTCAATATAAAAATTCTTGGGAGGCATATGGGAAGATTGAGGAGTGGTGCTCCGAGGGTATTCTATAGAGGAAGGTTTGAAGAGTGATTCATGCGATTTTCAATATTCCAGAGGTCTGTAGTGGTTTTTACAACGCTATGAATTTTATGGTAATTTTTTATACTAACTCTTCCGTGCACTCCTCAATATAAAAATTCTTGGGAGGCATATGGGAAGATTGAGGAGTGACGCTTTGAAGGTATTCCATAGAGGAAGGTTTGAAGAGTGATTCATACGATTTTCAACATTCCAGAGGTCTGTAGTGGTTTTTACAACGCTATGAATTTTATGGTAATTTTTTATACTAACTCTTCCGTGCACTCCTCAATATAAAAATTCTTGGGAGGCATATGGGAAGATTGAGGAGTGGTGCTCCGAGGGTATTCTATAGAGGAAGGTTTGAAGAGTGATTCATGCGATTTTCAATATTCCAGAGGTCTGTAGTGGTTTCTACAACGCTGTGAATTTTATGGTAATTTTTTATACTAACTGTTCCGTGCACTTCTCAATATAAAAATTCTTGGGAGGCATATGGGAAGATTGAGGAGTGGTGCTCCGAAGGTATTCCATAGAGGAAGGTTTGAAGAGTGATTCATGCGATTTTCAACATTCCAGAGGTCTGTAGTGGTATTCTACAACGCTGTGAATTTTATGGTAATTTTTTATACTAACTATTCCGTGCACTCCTCAATATAAAAATTCTTGGGAGGCATATGGGAAGATTGAGGGGTGACGCTTTGAAGGTATTCTATAGAGGAAAGTTTGAAGAGTGATTCATGCGATTTTCAACATTCCAGAGGTCTGTAGTGGTTTCTACAAAGCTGTCAATTT
Organism: Orchestes rusci; assembly: GCA_958502075.1. NCBI lineage: Eukaryota > Metazoa > Arthropoda > Insecta > Coleoptera > Curculionidae > Orchestes > Orchestes rusci. Next base: position 113,689,520 of record OY293304.1, on the reverse strand, counting down.
GATGGTAATATTTTATATTAACTGTTCCGTGCACTCCTCAATATAAAAATTCTTGCGAGGCATATGGGAAGATTGAGGAGTGGCGCTCTGAAGGTATTCCATAGAGGAAGGTTTGAAGAGTAATTCATGCGATTTTCAACATTCCAGAGGTCTGTAGTGGTTTCTACAACGCTGTGAATTTTATGGTAATTTTTTATACTAACTGTTCCGTGCACTCCTCAATATAAAAATTCTTGGGAGGCATATGGGAAGATTGAGGAGTGACGCTTTGAAGGTATTCCATAGAGGAAGGTTTGAAGAGTGAATCATGCGATTTTCAACATTCCAGAGGTCTGTAGTGGCTTTCTACAACGCTGTGAATTTTATGGTAATTTTTTATACTAACTGTTCCGTGCACTCCTCAATTTAAAAATTCATGGGAGGCATATGGGAAGATTGAGGAGTGGCGCTTCGAAGGTATTCCATAGAGGAAGGTTTGAAGAGTGGTTCATGCGATTTTCAACATTCCAGAGGTCTGTAGTGGTTTCTACAACGCTGTGAATTTTATGGTAATTTTTTATACTAACTGTTCCGTGCACTCCTCAATATAAAAATTCATGGGAGGCATATGGGAAGATTGAGGAGTGGCGCTTCGAAGGTATTCCATAGAGGAAGGTTTGAAGAGTGATTCATGCGATTTTCAACATTCCAGAGGCCTGTAGTGGTTTGTACAACGCTGTGAACTTTATGGTAATTTTTTATACTAACTGTTCCGTGCACTCCTCAATATAAAAATTCATGGGAGGCATATGGGAAGATTGAGGAGTGGCGCTTCGAAGGTATTCCATAGAGGAAGGTTTGAAGAGTGATTCATGCGATTTTCAATATTCCAGAGGTCTGTAGTGGTTTCTACAACGCTGTGAATTTTATGGTAATTTTTTATACTAACTGTTCCGTGCACTCCTCAATATAAAAATTCATGGGAGGCATATGGGAAGATTGAGGAGTGGCGCTTCGAAGGTATTCCATAGAGGAAGGTTTGAAGAGTGATTCATGCGATTTTCAATATTCCAGAGGTCTGTAGTGGTTTCTACAACGCTGTGAATTTTATGGTAATTTTTTATACTAACTGTTCCGTGCACTCCTCAATATAAAAATTCATGGGAGGTATATGGGAAGATTGAGGAGTGGCGCTTCGAAAGTATTCCATAGAGGAAGGTTTGAAGAGTAATTCATGCAATTTTCAACATTCCAGAGGTCTGTAGTGAAGTCCTATCACCTTGTGATTTTTATAAAAAAAAATAAACTGTCATCATCCAAGCAATTGTCCATAAATCAACCAAAACCCTTCGACCGGATACCAAAAAAAACCCAACAATTACCAACGTGAGAATGTCGAGGACCATAATTTCAAGCAAAAGTGGAAGGTATAATTAGTAAAGCATAAAACATGGTCCGCCTTTCCCATATTTAATTAAAGAAATACAAACGATGAGGCGGTGGCAAAAAAAGCGTACGCGGAAGCCATTTGGTCGGATGATCGTACCACGAAAACCCGCCAAAAAAATCGCGCACTTTTCGGTCCAAAAAAGGCCGCGATGCGCAAAGAGGACCATGGGCGGGGCTTTAATGGTCATTATCTGCTGATCAGTAACGGGTGACAATTGCGACTTTGATGGTCTGCTGTTTCGGACAGGACGACTAGTTTTTGCTGCTGGACCGCCATATTTTTCGGTAATTTAAATTAAATATAGGGGCATGTTGGGTGATAGTGGACGTTGTGTTCGGTATTGCATTTTTATATTCTTTAAAACATTTAGTTTTACTTTAACCTAGTTTTATTAGGTTTTAACTGGTTAATTTCGTATATTTTTATGTTTTTTTTTTATTTCCAATCTATTGTTTTTTTATCGTCTCCCTCCTATATTTTTAATCAATTTTTTTTTATCAGTTGTTAATAATTTTTTTTTCAGTTTTTTGGAGCTGTTTAAAAATTATTTTTTTTGGTTAATTTAAAAATTTGTAATTTTGTTTTGGAGGAATTTGTGTAGATTTCGTGGAGCTTCGAGCAGCTTAAATAAATTGAAACCGGCTTCACAAACAAATCCGCACGTTCCTCCATTTGTAATGGTTCGATTCTGTCGAAGAAATAATGTAAATAGATACACGTGCACTTAGCAAGTTAGCAAGCCATGTAAAGACCATATAATTAGCGCGGTATAAAAACGCTAATTCTCCATAGACGCCAATTAAAAAAAAAACGGGTTTTTATCGTGGGTTTACTTTTGACGCTTTGTCTTGGCTGTAGGGAGGATTTTTGATTATTTACGATGAAAACTCCATCCTGCAAATGCTTTTTTGTTTTCAAATTGGTTACTTTCGCGGATTCTTGATTTTGCGGATCCGGAGTCTTTTACTCTTTCTTCTTGGATTAGCACATTTGCGGATTTTATCTAACCCGCATCATTTTTTTTTAAACCTACGGATTTTACTTTCATGGATTATTCGGATGATTATTCACGCAAATCTGCGGATTTCAATTTTTGCTTCTGCGGATTCTTGGATTTGCGGATCCGGGAGTTTCTGACTTCTCCGGATTCTTGATTTCACAGATCCGCGGATTTTTTATGCCTGAGGATTGTTGGTTTCCCGGATTATTGTTTTGGACGCACGGGTTAAATTTACGTGGATCTTTTTCTTCCGCGGATTCTTGGATTTGCGGATCCGGGAGTTTCTGACTTCTCCGGATTCTTGATTTCGCCGATCCGCGGATTTTGAATGCCTGAGGATTGTTGGTTTTCCGGATTATTGTTTTGGACGCACGGATTAAATTTACGTGGATCTTTTTCTTCCGGGGATTCTTGGATTTGCGGATCCGGGAGTTTCTGACTACTCCGGATTCTTGATTTCACAGATCCGCGGATTTTCAATGCCTGAGGATTGTTGGTTTCCCGGATTATTGTTTTGGACGCACGGATTAAATTTACGTGGATCTTTTCTTTCCGCGGATTCTTGATTTTGCCGATCCGCGAATCTTTTATGCCTGCGGATTCTTGGTTTCCTGGATTATTGTTTTGAACGCACGGATTAAACTTTCGTAGATCTTCTGCTTCCGCGGATTCTTGGATTTGCGGATCCGGGAGTTTCTGACTTCTCCGGATTCTTGATTTCACAGATCCGCGGATTTTTTATGCCTGAGGATTGTTGGTTTCCCGGATTATTGTTTTGGACGCACGGGTTAAATTTACGTGGATCTTTTTCTTCCGCGGATTCTTGGATTTGCGGATCCGGGAGTTTCTGACTTCTCCGGATTCTTGATTTCGCCGATCCGCGGATTTTTAATGCCTGAGGATTGTTGGTTTCCCGGATTATTGTTTTGGACGCACGGATTAAATTTACGTGGATCTTTTCTTTCCGCGGATTCTTGATTTTGCCGATCCGCGAATCTTTTATGCCTGCGGATTCTTGGTTTCCTGGATTATTGTTTTGAACGCACGGATTAAACTTTCGTAGATCTTTTGCTTCCGCTGATTCTTGGATTTGCGGATCCGGGAGTTTCTCACTTCTCCGGATTCTTGATTTCACAGATCCGCGGATTTTGTATGCCTGCGGATTCTTGGTTTCCCGGATTATGGTTTTGAACGCACGGATTAAACTTTCGTAGATCTTTTGCTTCCGCGGATTCTTGGATTTGCGGATCCGGGAGTTTCTGACTTCTCCGGATTCTTGATTTCACAGATCCGCGGATTTTCAATGCCTGAGGATTGTTGGTTTTCCGGATTATTGTTTTGGATGCACGGATTAAATTGACGTGGATCTTTTTCTTCCGCGGATTCTTGGATTTGCGGATCCGGGAGTTTCTGACTTCTCCGGATTCTTGATTTCACAGATCCGCGGATTTTCAATGCCTGAGGATTGTTGGTTTCCCGGATTATTGTTTTGGACGCACGGATTAAATTTACGTGGATCTTTTCTTTCCGCGGATTCTTGATTTTGCCGATCCGCGAATCTTTTATGCCTGCGGATTCTTGGTTTCCTGGATTATTGTTTTGAACGCACGGATTAAACTTTCGTAGATCTTTTGCTTCCGCGGATTCTTGGATTTGCGGATCCGGGAGTTTCTCACTTCTCCGGATTCTTGATTTCACAGATCCGCGGATTTTGTATGCCTGCGGATTCTTGGTTTCCCGGATTATGGTTTTGAACGCACGGATTAAACTTTCGTAGATCTTTTGCTTCCGCGGATTCTTGGATTTGCGGATCCGGGAGTTTCTGACTTCTCCGGATTCTTGATTTCACAGATCCGCGGATTTTTTATGCCTGAGGATTGTTGGTTTCCCGGATTATTGTTTTGGACGCACGGGTTAAATTTACGTGGATCTTTTTCTTCCGCGGATTCTTGGATTTGCGGATCCGGGAGTTTCTGACTTCTCCGGATTCTTGATTTCGCCGATCCGCGGATTTTTAATGCCTGAGGATTGTTGGTTTTCCGGATTATTGTTTTGGACGCACGGATTAAATTTACGTGGATCTTTTTCTTCCGGGGATTCTTGGATTTGCGGATCCGGGAGTTTCTGACTACTCCGGATTCTTGATTTCACAGATCCGCGGATTTTCAATGCCTGAGGATTGTTGGTTTCCCGGATTATTGTTTTGGACGCACGGATTAAATTTACGTGGATCTTTTCTTTCCGCGGATTCTTGATTTTGCCGATCCGCGAATCTTTTATGCCTGCGGATTCTTGGTTTCCTGGATTATTGTTTTGAACGCACGGATTAAACTTTCGTAGATCTTTTGCTTCCGCGGATTCTTGGATTTGCGGATCCGGGAGTTTCTCACTTCTCCGGATTCTTGATTTCACAGATCCGCGGATTTTGTATGCCTGCGGATTCTTGGTTTCCCGGATTATGGTTTTGAACGCACGGATTAAACTTTCGTAGATCTTTTGCTTCCGCGGATTCTTGGATTTGCGGATCCGGGAGTTTCTGACTTCTCCGGATTCTTGATTTCACAGATCCGCGGATTTTTTATGCCTGAGGATTGTTGGTTTCCCGGATTATTGTTTTGGACGCACGGGTTAAACTTTCGTAGATCTTTTGCTTCCGCGGATTCTTGGATTTGCGGATCCGGGAGTTTCTCACTTCTCCGGATTCTTGATTTCGCAGATCCGCGGATTTTTTATGACTGAGGATTCTTGGTATATATCCTGGATTATTGTTTTGAAAGCACGGATTGAACTTTCGTGGATCTTTTTCTTCCGCGGATTCTTGGATTTGCGGATCTGGGTGTTTCTGACTTGTCCGGATTCTTGATTTCGCAGATCCGCGGATTTTTTATGACTGAGGATTGTTGGTTTCCCGGATTATTGTTTTGACCGCACGGATTAAACTTTCGTGGATCTTTTGCTTCCGCGGACTCTTGGATTTGCGGATCCGGGAGTTTCTCACTTCTCCGGATTCTTGATTTCGCAGATCCGCGGATTTTTTATGACTGAGGATTGTTGGTTTCCCGGATTATTGTTTTGAACGCACGGATTAAACTTTCGTGGATCTTTTTCTTCCGCGGATTCTTGGATTTGCGGATCTGGGTGTTTCTGACTTGTCCGGATTCTTGATTTCGCGGATCCGCAGATTTTTTATGCCTGAGGATTGTTGGTTTCCCGGATTATTGTTTTGAACGCACGGATTAAACTTTCGTGGATCTTTTGCTTTCGCGGATTCTTGGATTTGCGGATCCGGGAGTTTCTCACTTCTCCGGATTCTTGATTTCGCAGATCCGCAGATTTTTTATGCCTGAGGATTGTTGGTTTCCCGGATTATTGTTTTGAACGCACGGATTAAACTTTCGTGGATCTTTTGCTTCCGCGGACTCTTGAATTTGCGGATCCGCGGATTTTTTATGCCTGCCGATTCTTGATTTCCCGGATTATTGTTTTGAACGCACGGATTAAACTTTCGTGGATCTTTTGCTTCCGCGGATTCTTGGATTTGCGGATCCGGGAGTTTCTCACTTCTCCGGATTCTTGATTTCGCATATTTGCGGCTTTTATATGCCTGCGGATTGTTGGTTTCCCGGATTATTGTTTTGAACGCACGGATTAAACTTTCGTGGATCTTTTTCTTCCGCGGATTCTTGGATTTGCGGATCTGGGTGTTTCTGACTTGTCCGGATTCTTGATTTCGCGGATCCGCAGATTTTTTATGCCTGAGGATTGTTGGTTTCCCGGATTATTGTTTTGAACGCACGGATTAAACTTTCGTGGATCTTTTGCTTCCGCGGATTCTTGGATTTGCGGATCCGGGAGTTTCTCACTTCTCCGGATTCTTGATTTCGCATATTTGCGGCTTTTATATGCCTGCGGATTGTTGGTTTCCCGGATTATTGTTTTGAACGCACGGATTAAACTTTCGTGGATCTTTTGCTTCCGCGGACTCTTGAATTTGCGGATCCGCGGATTTTTTATGCCTGCCGATTCTTGATTTCCCGGATTATGGTTTTGAACGCACGGATTAAACTTCGTGGATCTTTTGCTTCCGCGGATTCTTGGATATGCGGATCCGGGAGTTTCTGACTTCTCCGGATTCTTGATTTCGCAGATCCGCGGATTTTTTATGCCTGCGGATTGTTGGTTTCCCGGATTATAATTGTTTTCAACCTACGGTTTTTACTCAAGACGATTTTGATCCTCGAGTTATCAAATTCGCAGTCTATTGTTTCCATGAACCTGCGGATTATCTGCTTCCACGGATTCTGGGTTTCATGGATTTTGAGTTATTTTTATTCCCCGGTATTTTGGTTTCGCAAGAAAAAGTAGATCTAATTTGCCAAGTACATAGTGATTCAAAACCTCAAACCAAAGAAGAAAGTCCTCAATAATGAAAAAAAAATCACTCAAGTCACAAAAATATTGATATACAGGGTGTTACAAATTCGAGTGTATGCATGGGGATCTCGTGAACCGTAAGAGATACAGGGTCGGTTAAAATGAAGAAAAGTTGTGTATTTTGATGCTTAACAAAATGCCGTTTTAAAAGCCAAGAAATTCCGACTACGTCCGAAATTATCCGAAAAAAAACGAAATTTTTCAGAATTGTTCTCATTTTTTTCTGACCACATTTGAATAGATATTTTAAAATGAATGAAAATTTTTCATTGCCAATTATAAGATGGCTTTATTGAAATGAAGAGCCAACGTTTCGTCTATGAGCAGCCATCATCAACTTTGTTATTTCAAATACGGTCTTGGATCTTTTATTACGGATTTTAAAATCCTCTAATGTTCCTAAACCAACGATATATCGCAATTATTCAAAAAATTTATATTCATGGATTTTTCCATAAGACCTCATGTGTTAGAGAGAGTCAAAAAATGTATTTTTAATAGGATTCTGAGAGGCTCTTAAGATCAGTAATAAAAAATCCAGGACTGTATTTAAAAACAAAGTTGATGATGGCTGCTCATAGACGAAACGTCGGTTCTTCAATTTAATAACGCTTTTTTGTAAAAGGCAAAAAGTGGCAATGAAAAAGTTCCATTCATTTTGAAATATCTCTTCAAATGGGGTCAGAAAAAAATAAGAACGATTTTGAAAAATGTCGTTTTTTTTTGGATAATTTCGGACGTAGTTGGAATTTCTTGGCTTTCAAAACTAAGCACCAAAATACGCAACTTTGCCTCAATTTGACCAACCTTGTTTTGCTTAAAAGTACCAAATGAGAAAACATTAATAAAGATAATAATCTCAACAACCATGCAGAATAAATTTAATAATAATTAATAAAAATGGAAATTGACCCATTAACGAGAGAGAAAACATTTAATTCCTTGCCTGAGGAAACAAAAGAAAATCCTAGTCTTTTATAGGAGAACATTTGAATATATACAGAACCGTACTAGCTTTATGTTATGAATTATTGTGAATTGAGAAATATTTGTTGATAAAAAAATGTTAAAACCAACACAGGGAGGGTCTCATTATCTCCAATAACAACCAAACACTTAAATCTCATGAATTTATGATTACATCAAGTCAACTAAAAGTTGCAAATTCATGCAGCTGTCTCAAGACTGATTTGCGGAGCGTTGAATCGCAATTAAATAAAATAAACATTTATACGGTTCAAAGTAAACCATCTTGGTACACAAAAAGCACCACGAATGTGAAGACATCTTCTTAAATCAACATTTCGTTGCGGACAAGGATGGAGCAACGTTTCTTCTTTTAGCAAATAAGCTTCTTGTTTGTAAGAAATCTTCTCCCATCATTCTTCAAAATATCACTCTCTTGTCTCCGCTCTTCGGTTTCGAGTGAATCAAATTGTTGAGTAGGAGAGTGTTGAGTGATTGTGGACAGGACATTGGAGTTACGGTACTCCCATGGATACAAAATGTCAAATTTACTTGTTGTTTTATTACGCCCTCTGTAGGAAAAACTGTACACCTTATAGGAAAATGTTTCGAATAGAAGTGATCGGAAATTGAGTTGTCTACAACATTGAGTATGTGAAGTGTTTTGATCAACCTCTGTGTTATTGAGTTATACGTCAAAAACGCCCATGGATACAAAATGACAAATTTACTTGTTGTTATTTAGCGCCCCCTGTAGCAAAAACTGTATACTTTATAGGAAAATGTTTCAAGTAAAACTTGTCAGAAATTATATTGTGTACAACATTGAGTATGTGGAGTTTTGTGATCAACCTCTGTGTTATTGAGTTATACGTCAAAAACTCCCATGGATACAAAATGTCAAATTTACTTGTTGTTATTTAGTGCCCCCTGTAGCAAAAACTGTATACTTTCTAGGAAAATGTTTCAAGTAAAACTTGTCAGAAATTATATTGTGTACAACATTGAGTATGTGGAGTTTTGTGATCAATCTCTGTGTTATTGAGTTATACGTCAAAAACTCCCATGGATACAAAATGTCAAATTTACTTGTTGTTATTTAGCGCCCCCTGTAGCAAAAACTGTATACTTTATAGGAAAATGTCTCAAGTAAAACTTGTCAGAAATTATATTGTGTACAACATTGAGTATGTGGAGTTTTGTGATCAATCTCTGTGTTATTGAGTTATACGTCAAAAACTCCCATGGATACAAAATGTCAAATTTACTTGTTGTTATTTAGCGCCCCCTGTAGCAAAAACTGTATACTTTATAGGAAAATGTTTCAAGTAAAACTTGTCAGAAATTGTATTGTGTACAACATTGAGTCTGTGGAGTTTTGTGATCAATCTCTGCGTTTTTGAGTTATACGTCAAAAACTCCCATGGATACAAAATGTCAAATTTACTTTTTGGTATTTAGCGCCTCCTGTAGCAAAAACTGTACACTTTATAAAAAAATGTTTCAAGTAAAAGTTGTCAGAAATTATGTTGTCCACAACATTGAGTATGTAAACCTATTTGATCAACCTCTGTGTTATTGAGTTACACTTCAAAAACTCCCATGGATACAAAATGTCAAATTTAATTGTTGTTATTTAGCGTCCCCTGTAGCATTAACTATATACTTCATAGGAAAATGTTTTGAATAAAAAATATCGAAAATCGAGTTGTCCACAACATTGAGTATGTGGAGTTTTGTGATCAACCTATGTGTTATTGAGTTATACGTCAGAACCTCCCATGGATACAAAATGTCAAATTTACTTTTTGTTATTTAGCGTCCCCTGCAGCAAAAACTGTACACTCTATAGAAAAATGTTTCAATTAAAAGTTGACAGAAATTATGTTGTCCACAACATTGAGCATGTCGACCTATTTGATCAACCTCTGTGTTATTGAGTTATACGTCAAAAACTCCCATGGATACAAAATGTCAAATTTACTTGTTGCTATTTAGCGCCCCCTGTAGCATTAACTATATACTTTATAGGAAAATGTTCCAAATAAAAGTTATCGAAAATTTTATTGTCTACAAAATTAAGTATGTGGAGTTTTGTGATCAACCTCTGCGTTATTGAGTTATACGTCAAAAACTCCCATGGATACAAAATGACAAATTTACTTGTTGTTATTTAGCGCCCCCTGTAGCATCAACTATATACTTTATAAGAAAATGTTTCAAATGAAAGTTATCGAAAATTCAGTTGTCTACAACATTGAGTATGTGGAGCTCTGTGATCAACCTCTGTGTTATTGAGTTATACGCCAAAAACTCCCATGGATACAAAATGACAAATTTACGTGATGTTATTTAGCGCCCCCTTTAGCAAAAACTGTATACTTTATAGGAAAATGTTTCAAGTAAATCTTGCCAGAAATTATATTGTCTAAAACATTGAGTATGTGGAGTTTTGTGATCAACCTCTGTGTTATTGAGTTATACGTCAAAAACTCCCATGGATCCAAAATGTCAAATTTAGTTGTTGTTATTTAGCGCCCCCTGTAGCAATAACTATATACTTTATAGGAAAATGTTTCAAATGAAGGTTATTGATAATTTAGTTGTCTACAATATTGAGTATGTGGAGTTTTGTGATCAACCTATGTGTTATTGAGTTATACGTCAAAAACTCCCATGGATACAAAATGTCAAATTTACTTGTTGTTATTTAGCGATCCCTTTAGCAAAAACTGTACCCTTTATAGAAACATGTTTCAAGTAAAAGTTGTCAGAAATTATATTGTGTACAACATTGAGTATGTGGAGTTTTGTGATCAATCTCTGTGTTATTGAGTTATACGTCAAAAACTCCCATGGATACAAAATGTTGTTGTTTAGCGCCCCCTGTAGCAAAAACTGTATACTTTATAGGAAAATGTTTCAAGTAAAACTTGTCAGAAATTATATTGTGTACAACATTGAGTATGTGGAGTTTTGTGATCAACCTCTGTGTTATTGAGTTATACGTCAAAAACTCCCATGGTTACAAAATGTCAAATTTAGTTGTTGTTATTTAGCGCCCCCTGTAGCAATAACTACATACTTTATAGGAAAATGTTTCAAATAAAAGTTATCGATAATTTATTTGTCTACAACATTGAGTATGTGGAGTTTTGGGATCAACCTTTGTGTTATTGAGTTATACGTCAAAAACTCCCATGGATACAGAATGTCAAATTTACTTTTTGTTATTGAGCGCCCCCTGTAGCAATAACGATATACTTAATAGGAAAATTTTTCGAATGAAAGTTATCTAAACTCTAGTTGTCTACAACATTGAGTATGTGGAGTTTTGTGATCAACCTCTGTGTTATTGAGTTATACGTCAAAAACTCCCATGGATACAAAATGTCAAATTTAATTGTTGTTATTTAGCGCCCCCTGTAGCATTAACTATATACTTTTTAGGAAAATGTTTCGAACGAATGTTATTAAAATTTAGTTGTCTACAACATTGAGTAAGTGGAGTTTTTTTATCAACCTCTGTGTTATTGAGTTATACGTCAAAAACTCCCATGGATACAAAATGTCAAATTTACTTGTTGTTATTCAGCGCCCCCTGTAGCAAAAACTGTATACTTTATAGGAAAATGTTTTGAGTAAAACTTATCAGAAATTATATTGTGTACAACATTGAGTATGTGGAGTTTTGTGATCAATCTCTGTGTTATTGAGTTATACGTCAAAAACTCTCATGAATACAAAATGTCAAATTTAGTTGTTGTTATTGAGCGCCCCCTGTAGCAATAACTATATACTTTATAGGAAAATTTGTCGAATGAAAGTTATTGAAAATTTAGGTGTCTACAACATTGAGTATGTAAAGTTTTGTGATCAACCTCTGTGTTATTGAGTTATACGTCAAAAACTCTCATGAATACAAAATGTCAAATTTAGTTGTTGTTATTGAGCGCCCCCTGTAGCAATAACTATATACTTTATAGGAAAATTTGTCGAATGAAAGTTATTGAAAATTTAGGTGTCTACAACATTGAGTATGTAAAGTTTTGTGATCAACCTCTGTGTTATTGAGTTATACGTCAAAAACTCTCATGAATACAAAATGTCAAATTTAGTTGTTGTTATTGAGCGCCCCCTGTAGCAATAACTATATACTTTATAGGAAAATTTGTCGAATGAAAGTTATTGAAAATTTAGGTGTCTACAACATTGAGTATGTAAAGTTTTGTGATCAACCTCTGTGTTATTGAGTTATTCGTTAAAAACTCCCATGGATACAAAGTTCAAAAAAATCTTATAGATCATCGAATAAATCTTATAGACAATCAACCATTGATTGGAAAGAAAAATAGCCAACACCCAAAATAAAGGAATCTATTTATATTCCATTTTTGAAAATCTATATCTTATTATTTGCACCTAAAGTTCACCTTTCTTCATTATTTTGACTATTTATCAATTTATCAAAATAAATTGAGAAATAAATGTCAATTATGACATAAAGCGCCATATATCGACAAAACCCCCAACTATTCCAATCCTCACTAAAAAACTGTACTATTTCATGTCAGCTTCGCCTAAAAACCATAAGAGTGCGCTAAAACTCACATCCATAAAAATTCAATCAATACCCGCCATTATCTGAAGAAAAATCAATCTAAACTACACAGAGCCACCTCGTGACAAACCACAGCAACTTGTAATATCAAAGCCTAACTGTAAAATCCATACATCATTAACTGGTTCTATTAATTCTCAGAAGATGTCGCAAGCTGTAGTGTGAACAAAGTAATCTGCAAGGTTGCAAGTTGTGAATGCACAAGTTGCCACTAGATTGTGCCGCCTTCGCAATATTTGTGAATAAAGTAAGGATCTATATGATGTTTGAGTGAGTATTAAGAGATGGCACATGTTCTCGTCAGAGTGATCTATTGGAGGGTGGATCAGTTGATTAGTAAATTGTTTAGTGGGGATGCATGGCGCTATCTCGTGTCAGGTTGTGGAAGTTCAATAATTGAAGCAGTTTTCTTTTCTATTCAAGCTACGTTGTTGAAAATCCTTTTTGTAGAGAATCAGTTCTTTTTTTTTTTTCATCGCATCGTTCAGAGTATATCTCAAAAATACTAAATTGTTAATTTTTTTCTTTATAGGATGGTGAAGGAGGAATAAAAATTAAAATACCCAAAAAGCATTTACCCTAAACAGGACTGCGCCAGCCCAAAAAAAAACACTCTCACACCATAGGACACATTTTTATACATGGAACCATTACAAATTAAATAACCAAATATTTACATGACTAGCAAAAATATACAAAAATCTTTAAAATTAGGAAAATCAGTCTACTTGCTCTGGATAGTTTTACAAATCTCATCCCTTAATTAAATTAACAAAAATAATTCTAATTTCTGGAATACATTGCCGCACACAATCTGAGTTGGAAATCTTTGTAGAGAAGTTTGCCGCCCAAGGGCACTCTGGACAGGAACATGCTTGGCGACATGAGACAAAGGGCTTTGCCGTTCATGAGAAACCGGGAGGAGGGGACCTCCGGGAGATTGTGGAGGGAGGTGATGTGTTGGAGCCATTGGTTCACGTGTTCTCTCGTCCATTGTCTTGGGTCTGAAATGAAAGAGTTAGTTAGGAATTAAGCCCAACAAGCATTGGTAAGGTACTGAGTTGAGATAATATATCACCCACAAGTTATGATTTTTGCCCCACTCAACTTAAGCCCTACAAGTCTCAATAGGGAATTGAAATTGAAACCCTACAAGCCTTTTTCTTTTTCTGCTAAGCTTAATTTGACTGTCAGTGGATTTATCTTAAGCCCCACAAGCCTCAATAGGGAACTGAATTTTTTTCCCTACAAGCCTCAATAGTGAGATTAAGCCTTTTTTTCTGACAAGCTTAATTTCATTCCCCCTATATTTAGCTTAAGCCCCACAAGCCTCAAAAGGGAACTGAGATTTTTGCCCCACAAGCCCTTGATTGTGCCCTACAAGCCTTGGGGTTTAGACTTCAAATGATGATATATTATCCCCACAAGCCAGTTTTTTATTAGGATTATGTTGTTTACAAGCCACTTTTCATTCGAATTTTCAATAAACTTGTTTTTTTTTTCTACAAGCTTTATTCAATCCCCACAAGCCTCAGTGAAAGAAAAATAAAAATAGGAAATCTAATGAAGCGAAAATCTGGAAATTTGAAAAGCCAATAAATTGAAATAAATATGTGTTGACAAATAGATTTTTTACATTTTTTTATAGTATGATTTTTATTTTTGAAATTATATTTTATTTATTTATTCAAAGTTTTTTTACAAATTCATTTTTTAATTTCTTGCCAAATTATCCTGGTAAGTAAAACATTATTTTCATGATCAAGTTTAAACTCATTTTTATTTATTTTTTTTTATACCCTGTATATTTTTATTTCGAATTCTATGGAAATTTTATAGTAAATTTAATGGCACAAAAATTAAAACGATATCTTTTATGGTTAATGAGTTATGGCATTTTTTATAGGATAATGACCTTCCACTTGATTTACATTTTAACAACCCCAAAATTAACCTTGTTTTTAAAAAAGAAATCCATAAGTGCTTGTATATTTTTTCACTAAAATTAATGGAAAATTTTATGGTGAATTCAATGGCACAAAAATCAAAACGATATCTTTTATAGTTTTGTGAGTTATGGAATTTTTTATAGGCTAATGAAGTTTCACTTGATTTTGTAACTTTAATTAAACCTTATTTTGACAAAAAAAAATGCATGTCTCGGTATATTTTTTACTGAATTCTAGGGAAAATGTTATGGGGTGTTTAATGGCACAAAAATCAGAACGATATATTTTATAGTTTGAGAGTTATGGCATGTTTTATAGTATGATTACGTTTCACTTGAAACAAAAAGTATTTTCATTTAGGCAATTGCAACAATTAATTACAAATTCCAATTATTTTGTCGATAGGCAATAAAATAAAAAAAAATAGTACGGTAAGTGGGTACTTACGATAGTTGAATCGAATATACAATAATTGAAAGATCACACATTGAAAAACTGAAGAAATCAAAAATTCAAGACGTCAAAAAAAATTGCCAAAATGAAAAATCAGAAAAAAATCTATTGAACTTTCTCATCATCAATAACATTTTTCAAAAAATCCGTTTATTTCCAAAAAATTGCAAAAAACTCATTCTTGGACCGTATAAAAACACGAATTATTGATGTTTAAACTTTACCCTGTTTTATCTCAAAACCCATCAAAGATACGGAAAAAATCTATGGAACTTATTTATAGCAAATTTCATCTCCTTCAACTTTTAATCAATAACATTTTTCAAAAAACCCAACAGTTTCCAAAATAATTGCAAAAAACCCAATATTGAGGCGTATAAAAAGACAAATTGATTTTTAAACTTTACCCTGTTTTATCTCAAAACCCATCAAAGATACGGAAAAAATCTTTTGAACTTAATTATAGCAAATTTAATCCCCTTCAGCTTTTAATCAATAACATTTTTCAAAAAACCCAACAGTTTCCAAAATAATTGCAAAAAACCCAATATTGAGGCGTATAAAAAGGCAAATTGATGTTTAAACTTTACCCCGTTTTATCTCAAAACCCATCAACGATACGGAAAAAATTTATAGAGCTTATTTATAGCAAATTTCATCACCTTCAACTTTTAATCAATAACATTTTTCAAAAAACCCAACAGTTTCCAAAATAATTGCAAAAAACCCAATATTGAGGCGTATAAAAAGACAAATTGATGTTTAAACTTTACCTTGTTCTATCTCAAGACCCATCAAAGATACGGACAAAATCTATAGAACTTATTTATAGCAAATTTCATCACCTTCAACTTTTAATCAATAACATTTTTCAAAAAACCCAACAGTTTCCAAAATAATTGCAAAAAACCCAATATTGAGGCGTATAAAAAGACAAATTGATGTTTAAACTTTAACCTGTTTTATCTCAAAACCCATCGAAGATACGGAAAAAATATGAAGAACTTTTTTAAAGCAAATTTCATCCTCTTCAACTTTGAATCAATAACATTTTTCAAAAAACCCAACAATTTCCGAAATAATTGCAAAAAACCCAATATTGAGGCGTATAAAAAGACAAATTGATGTTTAAACTTCACTCTGTTCTATCTCAAAACCCATCGAAGATACGGAAGAATTCTATAGAACTTATTTATAGCAAATTTCATCACCTTTAACTTTTATTCAATAACTTTTTTCAAAAAACCCAACAATTTCCAAAATAATTGCAAAAAACCCAATATTGAGGTGTATAAAAAGACAAATTGATTTTTAAACTTTAACCTGTTTTATCTCAAAACCCATCAAAGATATGGAAAAAATATATAGAACTTATTTATAACAAATTTCATCACCTTCAACTTTTATTCCATAACTTTTTTCAAAAAATCCAACAATTTCCAAAATAATTGCAAAAAACCCAATATTGAGGTGTATAAAAAGACAAATTGATGTTTAAACTTTAACCTGTTTTATCTCAAAACCCATCAAAGATACGGAAAAAATCTTTTGAACTTAATTATAGCAAATTTCATCCCCTTCAACTTTTAATCAATAACATTTTTTAAAAAACCCAACAATTTCCGAAATAATGGCAAAAAACCCAATATTGAGGCGTATAAAAAGATAAATTGATGTTTAAACTTTACCCTGTTTTATCTCAAAACCCATCAAAGATACGGAAAAAATATATAGAACTTTTTTGAAGCAAATTTTATCCCCTTCAACTTTTAATCTATAACATTTTTCAAAAACTCCAACAATTTCCGAAATAATTGCAAAAAACCCAATATTGAGGCGTATAAAAAGACAAATTGATGTTTAAACTTTACCCTGTTCTATCTCAAAACCCATCGAAGATACGGAAAAAATCTATAGAACTTATTTACAGCAAATTTCATCACCTTCAACTTTTAATCAATAACTTTTTTCAAAAAACCCATTAATTTCCGACATAATTGCAAAAAACAAAATATATACCTTTGGGCAAAGTGTCATTATCATAAGATCTGGGCGAATGCGAACTTCTATATCCAGAAAATCTGTCCCATTCTGACGCTATGCCATATCTGATTGGTCCTTCTGCCGCTTGTAGTGCCATCTTCAATCTTTTGTCGTAGAAGCCTATTTTGACTATTTGATTAGTCAAAATTTCTAAAAAAAAAAAAAAATTTATTATCAATTTAACAACCCAATCTAAGAAGATATACTTCAAAAAAACCAATAAATTCAATTTATAATCAGGAAAAACTACTCGAACAACATCCGGTCGATTTATAATGTAGATTTGAGCACCCATTCACCTACTTATCAGCTGTAAACCCGGTATTATTGTTTTGATACCCTTTTGTCGTTCACCTTTTGAATGTTTGCTATCGATGCAAATTGAGCCACATCCTGTGGACTATTGACACTTTTGATAACGAAATTCGGTTGAAATGATATTCATTCGTTTCCTCTGTGAATATGAATTATTTCGACGTTTTTGGAAATGATATGGGAAGTTAAAAAAAAAATGTCCTTGGAATTTCGTCGAGGTTTCGTCTTATCACTACTTGTTACAGGAAATTGAAATTACGTGATTTTCATGTTGATGATTCATTTTTTTTTTTAATTTGGCCCTCTTACTTTTGTTGTGACTTTAATATGTAGGTACATACAACCATAACCATTTTTTCAATTTTATTCAACACTATTCAATTTTTTTTTTATCTTGACAAATTTTTCCACTGAGGTAAATTTGGTACAATCATTTATTTTTATTAAGGTTTGTCCACTTGTTTATTCATTGATTTCATATTTTTTTCAGTTTCTTGATTTAATCGATATTCTTTCATTTTGACGTGATTTTTTTTTCTTACTTTTTCTTTAAATATTTTTTTTTATCTGGAAGTTTGGGACAAATCCGGATCATACGGTTATTATTCAAATTTTCACAAATTCTTTAAAACGCTATAACTTTTCAGTGGATTGATCGATTACAATGAGTCTTGTGTCATTTTAAAGGGAATTTAATCTTTTTTCTTCATAATTTTTTTGTGATTTTTCATATCTGAAACTTTGATAGAAATCCGGATTATTTGATTATTTTTTATATTTTCTCAAATTATTTAAAACGCTATAACTTTTCACTGGATTGACCGATTTTGATGAGTCTTGCCTTGCGTAATTTTGAAGGGAATTTGATCTTCTTTCTTTATGAATTTTGGTAAATTTTTCATATCGGATAGTTTGAGATTATTCGTTTTTTTTTTAAATTTTTTCAAAATCTTTAAAACGCTATTACTTTTCAATAGGTTGAGCGATTTTTATGAGTATTGCGTCATTTTCAAGGGAATTTGATCTTATTTCTTCATCAATTTTTGTAATTTTTTTATATCGGATAGTTTGAGAGAAATTCGGATTATTCGATTTTTTTTTTAATTTTTCCAAATTCTTTAAAACGCTATAACTTTTCACTACATTTGCCGATTTTGATGAGTCTTGCGTCATTTTGAAGGGAATTTGATCTTCTTTCTTTATGAATTTTGGTAAATTTTTCATATCGGATAGATTGAGATTATTCGATTATTTTTTTTATTTTTTCAAAATCTTTAAAACGCTATTACTTTTCACTACATTTGCCGATTTTGATGAGTCTTGCGTCATTTTGAAGGGAATTTGATCTTCTTTCTTTATGAATTTTTGTAATTATTTTATATCGGATAGTTTGAGAGAAATTCGGTTTATACGATTTTTTTTTTTTAATTTTTCCAAATTCTTTAAAACGCTATAACTTTTCACTCGATTGACCGATTTTGATGAATCTCACGTCATTTTTAAGAGAATTTGAGCTTCTTTCTTCATGAATTTTTGTGATTTTTTGTATTTGAAAGTTTGAGAGAAATCCGGATTATTCTATTATTTTTCAAATTTTTACGAATTCTTTAAAACGCTATAACTTTTCACTGGATTGACCGATTTTGATGATTCTTGTGTAATTTTGAAGAGAATTTGATCTTCTTTCTTCGTAATTTTTTGTGATTTTTTATATCTGAAAGTTTGAGAGAAATCCGAATTATTCTATTATTTTTCAAATTTTTACGAATTTTTTAAAAGGCTATAACTTTTCACTGGATTGACCGGTTTTGATGAATCTCACGTCATTTTAAAGAGAATTTGAGCTACTTTTTTCATGAATTTTGGTAAATTTTTTATATCGGATAGTTTGAGAGAAATCCGGATGATTCGATTATTTTTTATTTATTTCCAAATTATTCAAAACGCTATAACTTTTCACTGGATTGACCGATTTTGATGAATCTCACGTCATTTTAAAGAGAATTTTAGCTTCTTTCTTCATGAATTTTGGTAAACTTTTTATATCGGATAGTTTGAGAGAAATCCGGATTATTCGATTATTTTTTGTTTTTTCCAAATTATTCAAATTGCTATAACTTTTCACTGGATTGACCGATTTTGATGAGTCTTATGTAATTTTGAAGAGAATTTGATCTTCTTTCTTCATGATTTTTTGTGATTTTTTATATCTGAAAGTTTGAGAGAAATCCGGATTATTCTATTATTTTTCAAATTTTTACGAATTCCTTAAAACGCTATAACTTTACACTGGATTGACCGATTTTGATGAATCTCACGTCATTTTAAAGAGAATTTGAGCTTCTTTCTTCATGAATTTTGGTAAATTTTTTATATCGGATAGTTTGAGAGAAATCCGGATTATTCGATTATTTTTTATTTTTTTCCAAATTATTCAAAACGCTATAACTTTTCACTGGATTGACCGATTTTGATGATTCTTGTGTAATTTTGAAGAGAATTTGATCTTCTTTCTTCATGATTTTTTGTGATTTTTTATATCTGAAAGTTTGAGAGAAATCCGGATTATTCTATTATTTTTCAAATTTTTACGAATTCTTTAAAACGCTATAACTTTACACTGGATTGACCGATTTTGATGAATCTCACGTCATTTTAAAGAGAATTTGAGCTTCTTTCTTCATTAATTTTGGTAAATTTTTTATATCGGATAGTTTAAGAGAAATCCGGATGATTCGATTATTTTTTATTTTTTTCCAAATTATTCAAAACGCTATAACTTTTCACTGGATTGACCGATTTTGATGATTCTTGTGTAATTTTGAAGAGAATTTGATCTTCTTTCTTCATGATTTTTTGTGATTTTTTATATCTGAAAGTTTGAGAGAAATCCGGATTATTCTATTATTTTTCAAATTTTTACGAATTCTTTAAAACGCTATAACTTTTCACTGGATTGACCGATTTTGATGAATCTTACGTCATTTTAAAGAGAATTTGAGCTTCTTTCTTCATGAATTTTGGTAAATTTTTTATATCGGATAGTTTGAGAGAAATCCGGATTATTCGATTATTTTTTATTTTTTTCCAAATTATTCAAAACGCTATAACTTTTCACTGGATTGACCGATTTTGATGATTCTTGTGTAATTTTGAAGAGAATTTGATCTTCTTTCTTAATGATTTTTTGTGATTTTTTATATCTGAAAGTTTGAGAGAAATCCGGATTATTCTATTATTTTTCAAATTTTTACGAATTCTTTAAAACGCTATAACTTTACACTGGATTGACCGATTTTGATGATTCTTGTGTAATTTTGAAGAGAATTTGATCTTCTTTCTTCATGATTTTTTGTGATTTTTTATATCTGAAAGTTTGAGAGAAATCCGGATTATTCTATTATTTTTCAAATTTTTACGAATTCCTTAAAACGCTATAACTTTACACTGGATTGACCGATTTTGATGAATCTCACGTCATTTTAAAGAGAATTTGAGCTTCTTTCTTCATGAATTTTGGTAAATTTTTTATATCGGATAGTTTGAGAGAAATCCGGATTATTCGATTATTTTTTATTTTTTTCCAAATTATTCAAAACGCTATAACTTTTCACTGGATTGACCGATTTTGATGATTCTTGTGTAATTTTGAAGAGAATTTGATCTTCTTTCTTCATGATTTTTTGTGATTTTTTATATCTGAAAGTTTGAGAGAAATCCGGATTATTCTATTATTTTTCAAATTTTTACGAATTCTTTAAAACGCTATAACTTTACACTGGATTGACCGATTTTGATGAATCTCACGTCATTTTAAAGAGAATTTGAGCTTCTTTCTTCATTAATTTTGGTAAATTTTTTATATCGGATAGTTTAAGAGAAATCCGGATGATTCGATTATTTTTTATTTTTTTCCAAATTATTCAAAACGCTATAACTTTTCACTGGATTGACCGATTTTGATGATTCTTGTGTAATTTTGAAGAGAATTTGATCTTCTTTCTTCATGATTTTTTGTGATTTTTTATATCTGAAAGTTTGAGAGAAATCCGGATTATTCTATTATTTTTCAAATTTTTACGAATTCTTTAAAACGCTATAACTTTTCACTGGATTGACCGATTTTGATGAATCTTACGTCATTTTAAAGAGAATTTGAGCTTCTTTCTTCATGAATTTTGGTAAATTGTTTATATCGGAAAATTTTGAGATAAATCATTGAATCTTGCATCATTTTACAGAAAATTTGCTATAAGAAAGTTCCATATATTTTTTCCATATCTACAATGGCTTTTGAGATATTTTGACATCTACCATAAAACAATTTAAGTGTCCTTGCCCAAATTAAAAAAAAAAAACGTGAATTTGTTAGTTGAGTCTACAAAATAATAAAAATAAAATAAAAACAAACTCAAATAAATCACCAATAATTGACTAGACAAACAATAAATCAGAAAACTTGGGGAAACAAACTAAAAATAGCAAATTAAAAGGAAAAACCAAAAATAGGCCACACGCCTAGTCAAACAACCCGATAATAGAGAAATTTATTGTGTGCTAAAAACGGTTCAAGTTAACCGTTAAAACCGTCTTTTGGGGTGAACCTTTTGAAACGTGCAGCCGCCACATCTGTTTTCTGTCTAAACAACTTCCGAAAGGATGCGAAAAAAAATCTATTTTCGGTTGGGTTACCGGAAATGTCAGACTGGACTGGGTTGGGTTTTTTACTTGTGCATGGGTCAAAAAAAAAATTGAAATAGCAGAATTGCATAATGAAAGGGATTATGTCAAAAAGTGTCTGCTTTGAATCTGGTAAATGTTAAACAACGTTTGAACACACACTAAAAAAATTTTTTTTAGTTGAATTGTTGCTCAAAAACTTCAATTATTTGTGATTCAAAACTGAGTGGAAAATAAATAATCTCTAACAAGAACCAGATTTTCCAAAAACTGTCCAAAAGTCACGTTTCCCCGAAACAACTGTGTTTTCCACGTTGATTTATACCGACATTTCGAATTTAAATCTTGTAATTCCGTCGAGTCTAACCAGCTCGTAAGTCTATTTCCAAAAATAAACCCATCATTTGGAAAATGTCCTTAATTTGTGTTTTTATGTCTGTTTTCATTAAAACGTTAGCTGAGAAAACAGGAAGACGTGATTTTCGGAAAAAGCTTTATGGGCCTTTCAGACGTTTCCTTTCAACTTGCCTTCGATGATGGCTAATTAATGTTCATATTATCAAATATTTAAGTTAATTACTGCGAGGATAGATACAGTGTGGGAAGAAAAATTGTACAATTGACCTATGCAACTGGTTGAGCGGCATTCTTGATATCGTTGGAATGTGAGAACTGGTTTTTGTTACATTTCCTGGGTTTCATATATTCATATAGACCAAGAAAGGCAAAGTTAGCACTAAATTTAAAATTAAATTCCATGGCTATTTTAAAATCAAACTTTCACAACTTCCTGTGCATTCAATCAAAGCATTCGCCGAAATGTCATGTGTCAAAATGCCATAATGGCGCTCTTTGATTCGAAAATAGCCCGGGATGTATGAATGGCGGAAACACCCCTTCCTGGGGTTGAATTGTGCCCTTACGGGATATCCTGTTCTAGGGAAATTCTATCAATTCGTTGATTAAATAAAACATTTCCGGTGGCAAAGTGTACCAAATATTATGGGCACTTAAGACGTGTGTTTATTGTAAAATAAACAGAGAAATAAACAAACGCTTCCTGTGGGGTTATTAAAAATTGAAAATTAAAAATATTTGCCAAAGCGTGAAAAATTGCGCTTTAAATTCAAATCTAACGAAATTAAGGAAACGCCTTATGCATTATTTAATAGTAAGGAGTTGGAATTGCCTCTTTTGTTCATTGTATTTTAATTATTTATTTTAAGGATATCCTGTAGCTACTATATTTAGTAATAAGCAAATTCTTAATTAGTTACAGCCACAAACCCACGGAGATATTCCCAAAGGAAGGAAGAAATCAATTTTGCAATTCTATTGTTTTTTGTTCACTTGTTAAGGACAAGCCATTGTTGTTACAGTCGCATGGCATGTGTGCTTTTCATGAAGAACAATGAAGAAACGGGTTTGTCATTGTTTCTTGTCTTGGGGAATTTTCATTGACTTAAATCTGTAAAAAATTACCTCGTACTTTGCGTCATTTAAACTCAATTATTTCCCAAACCACTTTTTTGACAAAAATGAAAATTTACAGGTTCAAAGAAGACACTTTTGACATAATCCTGTTAAAAAATCACCTTGCTATCTTAACTGGTTGTGAAGATATGAATTACAACTTACAAGTTTTTTGATATTTAAAGCCATTGTTGATTTATTCGAAGTCAAATTTTTGGTGATAATTTACAGTTTTTACGCTGACTACATTACCATTGAATATATGCAAAAACTCCTCAAATAAAAGTAGTAGATACTTAAAATGTCTACAACTTTTATGGAAGAAGTTTTTTGTTACGTCCAGTCGTTAATGAAATATTTGTAGTAAATTTAAGACGTCATTTGCTGATATACATCGCGATAGCTCACTTAATATACCAAACATGGCAAAACTCCTCAAATAAAAATTGTAGACAATAATAATTTCTACAACTTTTGTATTACAAGTTTTTTGATATTTGAAGGCGTTGTTGATTTATTCGAAGTCAAATTTTTGGTGACGTCATCACATGGCAATTTACAATTTTTACGCTGACTACATTACCATTGAATATATGCAAAAACTCCTCAAATAAAAGTTGTAGATACTTGAACTGTCTAAAACTTTTATGAAAGAAGTTTTTTGTTACGTCCAGTCGTTAATGAAATATTTGTAGTAAATTTATGACGTAATTTGCTGATATACATCGCGATAGCTCTCTTAATATACCAAACAAGGCAAAACTCCTCAAATAAAAATTGTAGACAATAATAATGTCTACAACTTTTATATTACAAGTTTTTTGATATTTAAAGCCGTTGTTGATTAAATCGGAGTCAAATTTTTGGTGACGTCATCACATGGTAATTTACAATTTTTACGCTGACTACATTACCATTGAATATATGCAAAAACTCCTCAAATAAAAGTTGTAGATACTTGAACTGTCTAAAACTTTTATGAAAGAAGTTTTTTGTTACGTCCAGTCGTTAATAAAATATTTGTAGTAAATTTATGACGTAATTTGCTGATATACATCGCGATAGCTCTCTTAATATACCAAACATGGCAAAACTCCTCAAATAAAAATTGTAGACAATAATAATTTCTACAACTTTTGTATTACAAGTTTTTTGATATTTGAAGGCGTTGTTGATTTATTCGAAGTCAAATTTTTGGTGACGTCATCACATGGCAATTTACAATTTTTACGCTGACTACATCACCATTGAAGATATGCAAAAACTCCTCAGTTAAGAATTGTAGATACTCAAAATATCTATAACTTTTATGGAAGAAGTTTTTTGTTTCGTCCAGTCGTTAATGAAATATTTTTAGTAAATTTATGACGTCATTTGCTGATATACATCGCGATAGCTCTCTTAATATACCAAACAAGGCAAAACTCCTCAAATAAAAATTGTAGACAATAATAATGTCTACAACTTTTATATTACAAGTTTTTTGATATTTAAAGCCGTTGTTGATTAAATCGGAGTCAAATTTTTGGTGACGTCATCACATGGTAATTTACAATTTTTACTCTGACTACATTACCATTGAATATATGCAAAAACTCCTCAAATAAAAGTAGTAGATACTTAAAATGTCTACAACTTTTATGGAAGAAGTTTTTTGTTACGCCCAGTCGTTAATGAAATATTTGTAGTAAATTTATGACGTCATTTGCTGATATACATCGCGATAGCTCTCTTAATATACCAAACATGGCAAAACCCCTCAAATAAAAATTGTAGACAATAATAATTTCTACAACTTTTGTATTACAAGTTTTTTGATATTTGAAGGCGTTGTTGATTTATTCGAAGTCAAATTTTTGGTGACGTCATCACATGGCAATTTACAATTTTTACGCTGACTACATCACCATTGAAGATATGCAAAAACTCCTCAGTTAAGAATTGTAGATACTCAAAATATCTATAACTTTTATGGAAGAAGTTTTTTGTTTCGTCCAGTCGTTAATGAAATATTTTTAGTAAATTTATGACGTCATTTGCTGATATACATCGCGATAGCTCTCTTAATATACCAAACAAGGCAAAACTCCTCAAATAAAAATTGTAGACAATAATAATGTCTACAACTTTTATATTACAAGTTTTTTGATATTTAAAGCCGTTGTTGATTAAATCGGAGTCAAATTTTTGGTGACGTCATCACATGGTAATTTACAATTTTTACTCTGACTACATTACCATTGAATATATGCAAAAACTCCTCAAATAAAAGTAGTAGATACTTAAAATGTCTACAACTTTTATGGAAGAAGTTTTTTGTTACGCCCAGTCGTTAATGAAATATTTGTAGTAAATTTATGACGTCATTTGCTGATATACATCGCGATAGCTCTCTTAATATACCAAACATGGCAAAACCCCTCAAATAAAAATTGTAGACAATAATAATTTCTACAACTTTTATATTACAAGTTTTTTGATATTTAAAGCCGTTGTTGATTTATTCGAAGTCAAATTTTTGGTGACGTCATCACATGGTAATTAACAGTTTTTACGCTGACTACATCGCTATTGAAGATATGCAAAAACTCCTCAAATAAAAGTTGTAGATACTTGAACTGTCTAAAACTTTTATGAAAGAAGTTTTTTGTTACGTCCAGTCGTTAATAAAATATTTGTAGTAAATTTATGACGTAATTTGCTGATATACATCGCGATAGCTCTCTTAATATACCAAACATGGCAAAACTCCTCAAATAAAAATTGTAGACAATAATAATTTCTACAACTTTTTTGAAAGAAGTTTTTTGATATTTAAAGCCGTTGTTGATTTATTCGAAGTCAAATTTTTGGTGACGTCATCACATGGCAATTTACAGTTTTTACGCTGACTACATCACCATTGAAAATATGCAAAAACTCCTTGAATAAAAGTTGTAGATACTTAAAATGTCTACAACTTTTATGGAAGAAGTTTTTTGTTACGTCCTGTCGTTAATGAAATATTTGTAGTAAATTTATGACGTCATTTGCTGATATACATCGCGATAGCTCTCTTAATATACCAAACGTGGCAAAACCTCTCAAATAAAAATTGTAGACAATAATATTTTCTACAACTTTTATATTACAAGTTTTTTGATATTTGAAGCCGTTGTTGATTTATTCGAAGTCAAATTTTTGGTGACGTCATCACATGGCAATTTACAGTTTTTACGCTGACTACATCACCATTGAAAATATGCAAAAACTCCTTGAATAAAAGTTGTAGATACTTAAAATGTCTACAACTTTTATGGAAGAAGTTTTTTGTTACGTCCTGTCGTTAATGAAATATTTGTAGTAAATTTATGACGTCATTTGCTGATATACATCGCGATAGCTCTCTCAATATACCAAACATGGCAAAACCTCTCAAATAAAAATTGTAGACAATAATATTTTCTACAACTTTTATATTACAAGTTTTTTGATATTTGAAGCCGTTGTTGATTTATTCGAAGTCAAATTTTTTGGTGACGTCATCACATGGCAATTTACAGTTTTTACGCTGACTACATCACCATTGAAAATATGCAAAAACTCCTCGAATAAAAGTTGTAGATACTTAAAATGTCTACAACTTTTATGAAAGAAGTTTTTTGTTACGTCCTGTCGTTAATGAAATATTTGTAGTAAATTTATGACGTCATTTGCTGATATACATCGCGATAGCTCTCTTAATATACCAAACATGGCAAAACCCCTTAAATAAAAATTGTAGACAATAATAATTTCTACAACTTTTATATTACAAGTTTTTTGATATTTAAAGCCGTTGTTGATTTATTCGAAGTCAAATTTTTGGTGACGTCATCACATGGCAATTTACAATTTTTACGCTGACTACATTACCATTGAAGATATGCAAAAACTCCTCAAATAAGAATAATTGTAGATACTTAAAATATCTACAACTTTTATGAAAGAAGTTTTTTGGTACGTCCAGTCGTTAATGAAATATTTGTATTAAATTTATGACGTCATTTGCTGATATACATCGCGATAGCTCTCTTTATATACCAAACATGGCAAAACCCCTTAGATAAAAATTGTAGACAATAATAATTTCTACAACTTTTATATTATAAGTTTTTTGATATTTGTAGCCGTTGTTGATTTATTCTAAATCAAATTTTTGGTGACGTCATCACATGGTAATTTACAATTTTTACGGTGACTACATCATCATTGAAGATATGCAAAAACTACTCAAATAAAAGTTGTAGATATTTAAAATGTCTACAACTTTTATGAAAGAAGTTTTTTGTTACGTCCAGTCGTTAATGAAATATTTGTAGTAAATTTAAGACGTCATTTGCTGATATACATCGCGATAGCTCACTTAATATACCAAACATGGCAAAACCCCTTAAATAAAAATTGTAGACAATAATAATTTCTACAACTTTTATATTACAAGTTTTTTGATATTTAAAGCCGTTGTTGATTTATTCGAAGTCAAATTTTTGGTGACGTCATCACATGGCAATTTACAATTTTTACGCTGACTACATTACCATTGAAGATATGCAAAAACTCCTCAAATAAGAATAATTGTAGATACTTAAAATATCTACAACTTTTATGAAAGAAGTTTTTTGGTACGTCCAGTCGTTAATGAAATATTTGTATTAAATTTATGACGTCATTTGCTGATATACATCGCGATAGCTCTCTTTATATACCAAACATGGCAAAACCCCTTAGATAAAAATTGTAGACAATAATAATTTCTACAACTTTTATATTATAAGTTTTTTGATATTTGTAGCCGTTGTTGATTTATTCTAAATCAAATTTTTGGTGACGTCATCACATGGTAATTTACAATTTTTACGGTGACTACATCATCATTGAAGATATGCAAAAACTACTCAAATAAAAGTTGTAGATATTTAAAATGTCTACAACTTTTATGAAAGAAGTTTTTTGTTACGTCCAGTCGTTAATGAAATATTTGTAGTAAATTTAAGACGTCATTTGCTGATATACATCGCGATAGCTCTCTTAATATACCAAACAAGGCAAAACTCCTCAAATAAAAATTGTAGACAATAATAATGTCTACAACTTTTATATTACAAGTTTTTTGATATTTAAAGCCGTTGTTGATTAAATCGGAGTCAAATTTTTGGTGACGTCATCACATGGTAATTTACAATTTTTACGCTGACTACATCACCATTGAAAATATGCAAAAACTCCTTGAATAAAAGTTGTAGATACTTAAAATGTCTACAACTTTTATGGAAGAAGTTTTTTGTTACGTCCTGTCGTTAATGAAATATTTGTAGTAAATTTATGACGTCATTTGCTGATATACATCGCGATAGCTCTCTTAATATACCAAACATGGCAAAACCTCTCAAATAAAAATTGTAGACAATAATAATTTTTACAACTTTTATATTACAAGTTTTTTGATATTTAAAGCCGTTGTTGATTTATTCGAAGTCAAATTTTTGGTGACGTCATCACATGGTAATTTACAATTTTTACGCTGACTACATTATCATTGAAGATATGCAAAAACTCTTTAAATAAAAGTTGTAGATACTTAAAATGTCTACAACTTTTATAAAAAAAGTTTTTTGTTACGTCCTGTCGTTAATGAAATATTTGTAGTAACTTTATGACGTCATTTGCTGATATACAGCGCGATAGCTCTCTTAATATACCAAACATGGCAAAACCCCTCAAATAAAAATTGTAGACAATAATATTTTCCACAACTTTTATATTACAAGTTTTTTGATATTTGAAGCCGTTGTTGATTTATTCGAAGTCAAATTTTTGGTGACGTCATCATATGGTAACTTACAATTTTTACGCTGACTACATTACCATTGAAGATGTGCAAAAACTCCTCAAATAAAAGTTGTAGATACTTAAAATGTCTACAACTTTTATGAAAGAAGTTTTTTGTTACGTCCTGTCGTTAATGAAATATTTGTAGTAACTTTATGACGTCATTTGCTGATATACAGCGCGATAGCTCTCTTAATATACCAAACATGGCAAAACCCCTCAAATAAAAATTGTAGACAATAATATTTTCCACAACTTTTATATTACAAGTTTTTTGATATTTGAAGCCGTTGTTGATTTATTCGAAGTCAAATTTTTGGTGACGTCATCATATGGTAACTTACAATTTTTACGCTGACTACATTACCATTGAAGATATGCAAAAACTCCTTAAATAAAAGTTGTAGATATTTGAAATGTCTACAGCTTTTATGAAAGAAGTTTTTTGTTTCGTCCAGTCGTTAATGGAATATTTGTAGTAAATTTATGACGTCATTTGCTGATATACATCGCGATAGCTCTCTTAATATACCAAACATGGCAAAACTCCTCAAATAAAAATTGTAGACAATGATAATGTCTACAACTTTTATATTACAAGTTTTTTGATATTTGAAGCCGTTGTTGATTTATTCGAAGTCAAATTTTTGGTGACGTCATCACATGGTAATTTACAATTTTTACGCTGACTACATCACCATTGAAGATATGCAAAAACTCCTTAAATAAAAGTTGTAGATATTTGAAATGTCTACAGCTTTTATGAAAGAAGTTTTTTGTTTCGTCCAGTCGTTAATGGAATATTTGTAGTAAATTTATGACGTCATTTGCTGATATACATCGCGATAGCTCTCCTAATATACCAAACATGGCAAAACCCCTTAAATAAAAATTGTAGACAATAATAATTTCTACAACTTTTATATAAGAAGTTTTTTGATATTTAAAGCCGTTGTTGATTTAATCGAAGTCAAATTTTTGGTGACGTCATCATATGGTAATTTGCAATTTTTACGCTGACTACATTACCATTGAATATATGCAAAAACTCCTCAAATAAAAGTTGTAGATACTTAAAATATGTAAAACTTTTATGAAAGAAGTTTTTTGTTACGTCCAGTCGTTAATGAAATATTTGTAGTAAATTTATGACGTCATTTGCTGATATATATCGCGATAGCTCTCTTAATATACCAAACATGGCAAAACTCCTCAAATAAAAATTGTAGACAATAATAATTTCTACAACTTTTGTATTACAAGTTTTTTGATATTTGAAGGCGTTGTTGATTTATTCGAAGTCAAATTTTTGGTGACGTCATCACATGATAATTTACAATTTTCACGCTGACTACATTACCATTGAATATATGCAAAAACTCCTCAAATAAAAGTTGTAGATACTTGAACTGTCTAAAACTTTTATGAAAGAAGTTTTTTGTTACGTCCAGTCGTTAATGAAATATTTGTAGTAAATTTATGACGTAATTTGCTGATATACATCGCGATAGCTCTCTTAATATACCAAACAAGGCAAAACTCCTCAAATAAAAATTGTAGACAATAATAATGTCTACAACTTTTATATTACAAGTTTTTTGATATTTAAAGCCGTTGTTGATTAAATCGGAGTCAAATTTTTGGTGACGTCATCACATGGTAATTTACAATTTTTACGCTGACTACATCACCATTGAAAATATGCAAAAACTCCTTGAATAAAAGTTGTAGATACTTAAAATGTCTACAACTTTTATGGAAGAAGTTTTTTGTTACGTCCTGTCGTTAATGAAATATTTGTAGTAAATTTATGACGTCATTTGCTGATATACATCGCGATAGCTCTCTTAATATACCAAACATGGCAAAACCTCTCAAATAAAAATTGTAGACAATAATAATTTTTACAACTTTTATATTACAAGTTTTTTGATATTTAGAGCCGTTGTTGATTTATTCGAAGTCAAATTTTTGGTGACGTCATCACATGATAATTTACAATTTTCACGCTGACTACATTACCATTGAATATATGCAAAAACTCCTCAAATAAAAGTTGTAGATACTTGAACTGTCTAAAACTTTTATGAAAGAAGTTTTTTGTTACGTCCAGTCGTTAATGAAATATTTGTAGTAAATTTATGACGTAATTTGCTGATATACATCGCGATAGCTCTCTTAATATACCAAACAAGGCAAAACTCCTCAAATAAAAATTGTAGACAATAATAATGTCTACAACTTTTATATTACAAGTTTTTTGATATTTAAAGCCGTTGTTGATTAAATCGGAGTCAAATTTTTGGTGACGTCATCACATGGTAATTTACAATTTTTACGCTGACTACATCACCATTGAAAATATGCAAAAACTCCTTGAATAAAAGTTGTAGATACTTAAAATGTCTACAACTTTTATGGAAGAAGTTTTTTGTTACGTCCTGTCGTTAATGAAATATTTGTAGTAAATTTATGACGTCATTTGCTGATATACATCGCGATAGCTCTCTTAATATACCAAACATGGCAAAACCTCTCAAATAAAAATTGTAGACAATAATAATTTTTACAACTTTTATATTACAAGTTTTTTGATATTTAGAGCCGTTGTTGATTTATTCGAAGTCAAATTTTTGGTGACGTCATCACATGGTAATTTACAATTTTTACGCTGACTACATTATCATTGAAGATATGCAAAAACTCTTTAAATAAAAGTTGTAGATACTTAAAATGTCTATAACTTTTATGGAAGAAGTTTTTTGTTACGTCCAGTCGTTAATGAAATATTTGTAGTAAATTTATGACGTAATTTGCTGATATACATCGCGATAGCTCTCTTAATATACCAAACATGGCAAAACCCCTGAAATAAAAGTTGTAGACAATAATAATTTCTACAACTTTTATATTACAAGTTTTTTGATATTTAAAGCTGTTGTTGATTTATTCGAAGTCAAATTTTTGGTGACGTCATCACATAGTAATTTACAGTTTTTACGCTGACTACATCACCATTGAAGATATGCAAAAACTCCTCAAATAAAAGTTGTAGATACTTAAACTGTCTAAAACTTTTATGAAAGAAGTTTTTTGTTACGTCCAGTCAGTGATGAAATATTTGAAGTAAATTTATGACGTCATTTGCTGATATACATCGCGATAGCTCTCTTAATATACCAAACATGGCAAAACCCCTCAAATAAAAATTGTAGACAATAATATTTTCTACAACTTTTATATTATAAGTTTTTTGATATCTATAGCCGTTGTTGATTTATTCGAAGTCAAATTTTTGGTGACGTCATCACATGGTAATTTACAATTTTTACTCTGACTACATTACCATTGAATATATGCAAAAACTCCTCAAATAAAAGTAGTAGATACTTAAAATGTCTACAACTTTTATGGAAGAAGTTTTTTGTTACGTCCTGTCGTTAATGAAATATTTGTAGTAAATTTATGACGTCATTTGCTGATATACATCGCGATAGCTCTCTTAATATACCAAACATGGCAAAACCTCTCAAATAAAAATTGTAGACAATAATATTTTCTACAACTTTTATATTACAAGTTTTTTGATATTTGAAGCCGTTGTTGATTTATTCGAAGTCAAATTTTTGGTGACGTCATCACATGGCAATTTACAGTTTTAACGCTGACTACATCACCATTGAAAATATGCAAAAACTCCTTGGATAAAAGTTGTAGATACTTAAAATGTCTACAACTTTTATGAAAGAAGTTTTTTGTTACGTCCAGTCGTTAATGAAATATTTGTATTAAATTTATGACGTCATTTGCTGATATACATCGCGATAGCTCTCTTAATATACCAAACATGGCAAAACCCCTTAAATAAAAATTGTAGACAATAATAATTTCTACAACTTTTATATAAGAAGTTTTTTGATATCTAAAGCCATTGTTGATTTAATCGAAGTCAAATTTTTGGTGACGTCATCACATGGCAATTTACAATTTTTACGCTGACTACATTACCATTGAAGATATGCAAAAACTCCTCGAATAAAAGTTGTAGATACTTAAACTGTCTAAAACTTTTATGGAAGAAGTTTTTTGTTACGTCCAGTCGTTAATGAAATATTTGTAGTAAATTTAAGACGTCATTTGCTGATATACATCGCGATAGCTCTCTTAATATACCAAACATGGCAAAACCCCTCAAATAAAAATTGTAGACAATAATAATTTCTACAACTTTTATATAAGAAGTTTTTTGATATCTAAAGCCATTGTTGATTTAATCGAAGTCAAATTTTTGGTGACGTCATCACATGGCAATTTACAATTTTTACTCTGACTACATTACCATTGAATATATGCAAAAACTCCTCAAATAAAAGTAGGAGATACTTAAAATGTCTACAACTTTTATGGAAGAAGTTTTTTGTTACGTCCAGTCGTTAATGAAATATCTGTAGTAAATTTATGACGTCATTTGCTGATATACATCGCGATAGCTCTCTTAATATACCAAACATGGCAAAACCCCTCAAATAAAAGTTGTAGACAATAATATTTTCTACAACTTTTATATTACAAGTTTTTTGATATGTGTAGCCGTTGTTGATTTATTCGTCACGTTAGCGGAAAAGTTGACCAAAAACCGAACCAAATCAAGCACACCCGAAAACCATTAACCAGGACAGTATTTTTACATACTAATCATGGTAGTGCGTATAGCGCACACCGAAAGGACATGGACAACACCGGTACACAGGATATCCGTATCCTTGGTTACATAAAAGCGGCATAAACCATCCAAAACAGGAAAAGGAAATATATTATCGGTCGATTTTCAATGGCGCTTCCATTCACTATGCAACTGCAAAAATCCTGTGTTTTTCGTTTGAAATGATAATGATAGCCCATTACGTGCTAATCAATAATTCAAGGAAAATTCAAAAAGGATGTGGCCGGTTAATTTCCGTTTTTTTTTTATTTTGTTACTCATTTGATTTCGATACACTTTCTCCGTATTTTGCTTGATGCAGACATAATATCAATTTCCTTGCCGCACGTCTAATATTAGACGATGGCGCACCGGAAACTATTAGGAAATGAATATTTATTCGTATTTAAGTAGCTCAGTAATTTGTTGCTGATATTTTATTAATTGGATGCCCTCGAGAAGAGAAAATCAACTTGATATTTGGCAAGATAACTTCAAATTTTAGTTTTTGGTTCATAACTCAAAAATAACTGAAAATTTTGAAAAACTATATGAGGATTTTTTGAAGACAAGATAATTATCTACAACTTTTATTTGAAGTATTTTATTCTATGACTGTCCAATTTCAATGTACATGGTATCAAAAACAAAAAATTGAACGTGGGTCCAAGGTCATATCGCAGTTTTTTGTATATACCTCAAAAATTATGAACATTTTGGAAAAATAACAAGAGAACTTTTTTGAAGACGACAAAATTATCTACAACTTTTATCTGAACAATTTTCCTCCATGATGGACTAGTTTGAATGTACAGGGTTTTAAAATTTAAATCAATGAAAAGTAGTGAAATCATCGATCACAATGCAGTTTTTAGTGTATAACTCAAGAACAACAAAGATTTTTGAAAAATCGCAAGATAACTTTTTTAAAGAAAACAAAATTCTCCACAACTTTTATCTAAACAATATTTCTCCATGATGAACTATAGTTCCAATATACAGGGTCTTAAAAATGATAATCGTCCCAGTAAACACCCCGATCAATAAATCAATTCTGCTTACCGTATATCAAACCAGCCAGCAGCAATATTCCTGCAATTTCTTGCTCCACTCAACAATGCAAAATATACCGGTAAATACAAATAACTGTATCAAAAAATAAACGTTAAGTACCACCTGTCGATGTCTAGAATAAGTCAGAGAAGTCTAGACTGGGTGATGTTCGCGCAAACAACACGTGCTCAAGACTGACGTGATTGTGACGTTTGGTGTGGTTTTGTTATTCCACGCAAGTTGATGATGGTGGGGGTAGAAACGTCTGCCGGCAGGGGTGGCTTTCTTGTTATGATTTTGGCGCCTGATCTAGTTCTAAGACGTGGAATTTTCAAATAATTCCGGAATTAGTTGTTACTTTCAATTTTTTCTTCAGGTACAGAATGAGGCATTTCTTGGAAAATACCTTATAAATAATGCTGGGAATTATAGTTTTTAAATAGTGTTGTCAAAAGATTATAGAATTACATAAAATAATAATAAAATAAATCCCCGAACACTATTTTATTGATGGCAAAGAATTATCGTTTTTGGTTTGGTAATTCCATTCTGATTAGTAACGGTGAGGATAATTTCCTGGAAAAAAAATATTTTCATGTAGATGGGGAAAATACTAAAATAGTCTACCTACATATAGGTAGGCTAAACTTTTGGAATAACTGTTTCAATTGAACATCCTAAAAATACTGATCTTTTGAGAACATTAATTCCAGCTAATATTTTGGGAATTAGTTTTTTGAGGGAGTAATCGTGGGATTTACAGAAAAATACCACTCTTCCTAAAACTCAATTATCGCAAGGAATTATACTCTTGGAATTACCGCGTATTTTAATTATTACCAATAATGTCCCAAGATACTTTACTATGGAATTCAAATTGCGGAATTACTGTCTTTTATAAATAGTTATTGTTTCATGTAATTCCGAAATGAACAATGAAACTGTTACATTAAAATAATTGTCCAATCATAAAAAATTCGATATTTTGGGAATTAATTTAATTATACAACGATAAACATCAATGCCTTTTCTCCTGAAACTATGTAGGATTATAATTTTGAAATGTTTATTGAGTTCTATATAGTAATTCTGGAATTAGTTCTTTGCAAGCGGCGATAATTTCTAGTCTCCATAAAGGGTGATAATTATCGAAGATTTTTTTGGAATTATTGAAAATGCCAATTCCTTGACAATGACTGACAAAATATTTGAGATTAGTGAAATTATTCATTTTTGGCAACATTTCTAATTTTATAATTCCGGAATTAGTTCATGTAAGTGGTGATAATGCCCTTAAACAAATCCACTGAATCTTGCGATAGTTTTGTTAGACATGGAATTAACTAGTTGAAGAATAATTTCGAAATTTATTGTAAGTTTTTATTTTTTCCACCATAATAATAATTTCCGATATCCTTGGAATTATCGTTTGTGGGTTGATAATTCCAGAATTAGTTTTTAGAAGCGGTGATGATGATTTTCTGAAAACAAGAATTTTCATTAGTGTAGTTAAAAATACTAGAACAGATATAAGATATAATTCCTATGAATATTTTGAATAAATAATGCTTTAGTGAGTCTAGAATTAGTAATTATCAATGGTGATAATTATCAATTCTACAGGTCTTTTGAAAATAATAATACCAGCTAATATTATGGGAATTAGTTTTTTGAGGAAGTGATCGCTGGAATTATAGAACAATGAAAATGGATGCCTCTTTTAATAAAACTCAATATATAGGAATTATATTCTTGGAATTACTGTTCACTGTTAATTATTACCAATAACTCAATTTGTCTCAATAAGAGACAATCAAATCAATATTGTGGAATTACTGGTTTTTATCATATATATGTTCATATACCTAATTCCGGAATTAGTTACTGTAAATAAACAGTGAAGTTGATACAATAAAATAATTCCACAATCATAAAAAAAATATATAATTTTTTGAAAATAGTAGTTCCATCCGATATTTGAGAAATGAGCAAAATTGCTCAAAATAATAGAACGATAAACGTTAATGCCTCTCCTCTTGGAAACTACTATAAATAATAATTCCGGCATTACCGTTTATTGTGTTCTACAGGGTCATTATTATTGCGAAAAAATTCAGAGTGAGCTTCCCCACTTAAAAATAATAAGAAAACTTCATATAGAGGTGTTTCCGGAAATGCTTCGTTACAGAGCTACAGGGTGTTGAAGTTTTGTTTTCATTTTTGTTTTTTCTAAATAATATTTGAACCAATGTCTATATTTTTATAAAAATCGGTATTTGAGGGTTTCTTTTTATGCGGAATTCGAATTTTATCTCAGTTTGGCTCTAACTTGTGGAGGGCGCCACCTACACTCATTTGTCTTGACATGTACAGCCATAACTTTTTTGGACGTAACCGTATGACATATTTGAGTGAAAAAACATATTTCTCCTTTATTTTTATGCAAAAAAGGCATACTTGTTAGACGTCGCTACGTGCCACCATTTTCGAGATATTTAGATTTGAAATAATTAATACATGGGATTTTGAAATTATGGCCGAGCATTGTGTTTCATTGATAGTGTCAAAAATACAGGATAAGTTTCCTCAGTTAAAAATAAAAAGAAAATTTCATATAAAGATGTTTCCGGAAATGCTTCGTTACAGAGCTACAGGGTGTTGAAGTTATTATTTAATTTATTTTTTTTCAGTTTTTTTATTTGTTTTTGTTTAAATAATATTTGCATGAAAGTTGTTGATAACATCACACACAAGTCGACTTTTATCTTTTTCACTGAAAATATGAAGCATTAATGCGTAATATGTTATAACTTTTAGCAGGTTACCTTCGCCATAATTTCAAAATCCCATGTATTAATTATTTCAAATCCAAATATCTCGAAAATGGTTCCACGTAGCGACTTCTAACAAGTATGCCTTTTTTGCATAAAAATAAAGGAGAAATATGTTTTTTCACTCAAATATGTCATACGGTTACGTCCAGAAAAGTTATGGCTGTACACGTCAGGACAAATGAGTGTAGGTGGCGCCCTCTACAAGTTAGAGCCAAACTGAGATAAAATTCGAATTCCGCATCAAAAGAAACCCTCAAATACCGATTTTTATGGAAATATAGACATTGGTTCAAATATTTATTTAGAAAAAACAAAAATAAAAATAAAACTTCAACACCCTGTAGCTCTGTAACGAAGCATTTCCCACCCTGAATTGTTTCGCAATATTAATGAGACACCCTGTATAATAGTATTATCGGAATTAGTTTTTGCAAGGGTAATAATATAAAAGTAATAATATTATTTAAAAAAATACTTCATAAATTAAAATGTGGACCTTTGACTAGTCTACAACTGGCGCAAACCCCCATCTCCCACACTCCAACCCAAAATGTTTGTATTTAACCCAGATGCTTCCGGATCCATCACAAAAGAACACTAAACCGGTAAAAGGACAATACAAAGGCAAACTTCCTCTGCACCTCCGACAAATCCTTCCTTGGCTGTTGTAAATCTATTAAAAAAAAATACAGGCTTAACTCCAACATCTGTCATGCAATGATATGACTACAATGTTGTTATTTGCATTTGGCACCTCTCTAATCCTCTTGGGTCTTGAGTAAATATTTTCAAAATTCTCAAAAAGGTAAAAATTCCTATAACGTGAGATAAT
Source organism: Orchestes rusci (assembly GCA_958502075.1). Lineage (NCBI taxonomy): Eukaryota > Metazoa > Arthropoda > Insecta > Coleoptera > Curculionidae > Orchestes > Orchestes rusci. Next base: position 113,650,886 of record OY293304.1, on the reverse strand, counting down.
ATCAGGTTCTTTTGTATTGTACAAACATTTTTTTGATACCCTGTATATTAAAACTGGAGCCTCATAGAGGAAAACACTTTAAATAAAAGTTGCAGGAAATTTTCTTGTCTTTAAAAAACTTTTACAAATTGTGTGTTATTTTTGAGTTATACACCAAAAATTGCAAGATTTTGATTTTTTTTGTTGTTAAACAACATATATCAACCGTCATGGAACGACTGTTTAATCTTCGAAAAATGATTTATTAATAGATTGAGCCGGAAACACTACAGATTTCTTAATAGGTTTCCGCTTTCTGGCAATTAAAGAGCCCTTAAAAATTTAATTGCCTACACACAGGTTGGCACGTCCAACATTACTGGAGGGTGTTAAAAACTAATTAATGATTTTTCCATTAATTATTGACCCCCCACAAGTTCAACCCATTGTCTGCGCACACAGAGAGCCTCTTGTTGGGTGTTTTAGAGCGACTTCCTTAACATCCCCGGAATATTAATGGGCTCATCAATTTCTTCTTCTTTTGACCGTGATAAACAGTATCCGGCAGACGGGGAACACATTCTGCTCTTTTTGGCTGCAGAGGAATTTTGTCGACAAACGACGAACGCCCCTGCCGGATGTCCTACAGCCTACAGCGAATATTTTGTTCTTGTCGATTTGATTTATGTCAGCTTTGACCTATAGGGTTTTTTTTATGTTCAAAAAGATGTTAGACATGGAGATGAGTAATTCCTGGATTAGTAATTAAGATTCCTGATTTTTTTTTTCAGCCACAAATATTGAATGGAATTTATATTTTCAAGGAATTAACATTTATCTTTGATTGTAGAATTATTTTGGTGCATCATTCAGGTACAAGAAATAATTCCGGAATTACTTGAAACAACATCGATAAGAAACTGTAATTCCAACATTTTAATTCCAAATAGAGAATATTGAGACAAAGGGAATTATTCGCAAATTACTAATTCCAGAATTATTATTGATATCGTAATTCTCAACGAACAGCAAGTTCAAAAATACAGGGTGTCTCACGGTCTATGGTACGTTGGACGTTTACGGAAAACTAGACATAGGATCGATCTGAAAATTTGGCTGAGCCCATAATCGAGTATGATCTATATTTTAAAAATATTTTCAGTCTTGCAGTGTTGCCGCTTCTTTCCAAAAGTCGTGGCAACTTTCTTATTTTAAATGGACCACCTTGTATATTATTATGTTTTTGGATTCCTTGACTGATTCTAATCACTTTTGCTTGATATACTCCTATACCTATCGGCAGCGGTTTTCGAGATATAAATTAATTTATAATATTTTTGTCGTAAAACAGAGTGGATTGAGTTCAATAATTTCGTACTTGAAAACGGTGGAGAGTTGAAATTGCTATGCCGACTAGAGGAAGGTAGATTTATATGGTTCCAATGGAGAAACCGATCTGTAAATATACAGGGTGCTCCAAATTAATTAATCTTTTTCTTATACACAAAAATGATAAAAAAGCTATTTTTTCAAATGGAACCCCCTGTATATTACTTGAAAAATGAAAAGGCCAATAAATTTCCTTTCAAATGGTATTCCATGTTCCTATACCTAAACCTTCAGGATCTACAAGAAAAATGCATTTTACTAAAAAATAAATTATCTTCAACTACTTTCAAAGATTTACCATTTTATATGATTGTGGAATGTATGTATCATTATCATTATTTAGGTTAAAAAACTAATTCCGGAATTACTTGAAACATCATTTATAAACAACAGTAATTTCATAGATGAGTTAAGACAAAAGGAATTGGAAGTCCGAATAACGGTAATTCCGAGAAAATTACTGTGATGATTCCCTAAATGCCTCAAAAACTAATTTCTAGAATATTAGCTAGAATAACTATTTTCAAAGAATTAGCATTTTATATGATTGTACAATTATTTTAATGTATCATTATCACCATTTTTGAGAACTTATTCCGGAATTATGCAAAACAACGGTAAAAAAAAATTATTAAAAAACGGTAATTTCAAGGAAATTAATTTTTTAAATTAAAGTTTTAGAAAAAAAGGTATTTTTCTTTAATTTCTGCGATAATTCCCCAAATACCTAATTCCGGAACTACTTCAAACAATATTAATTAAAAAATGAACATAATTCCCAAATTGTATTTTCATAGGAATTATTGGCAAAGTATACTTAATCCAGAATTACCAGTATCGTGATTTCCAATCAATTTAAAAAACAGTAATGCCACTTTTTGGTAAAATGAGAACTATTAGAGCATTATTTTACACAGCTCCAATGAAATTATCAGATAAATTTAGTAGATACCCAGCCATTCATTGTCGAGGAATCAGTATTTCCTATAATTCCAGTGAAATTATCACCGTTTATAAAAACTTATTCAGGAATTACCAGTCCAGAAACGAGTTTGATTATTATTTTACGTAATTCCATCGCATTATCAAAAAACGGAGTTCATCATTTCCAAGGAAATTGACGTAATTCCGGAATTATTGGAAAATCAGTTATTCCATTACTAAGCAAATTACCTATATTTGAGCATTAAATCCTCAGATTCATCGAAAATACTAATAAAAGAATATTGCAAGATAGATTTGTTAACATTTTGAGGGTATAATCATGTACTTTTTACATGAACTAATTCCGGAATTAATACTTGTGAGTAGAAATGTTCTCAAAAAATGAACAATTTTTCAACTGATGCGACAGTCATAAATCTCAGATATTTAGCCAGTTACTGTCAAGCAACCAGGAATTAGCACTTTTTGTAATTCCGGCGAGATCTACACATATCACAGTTTATGCGAACTAATTCCGGAATTACGTATTTATAGAAACATTCTCAAAAATGAATAATTCCACTTAAGTGGTGGTAATGAATCTCGGATATTTATAGCCAGTCATTGTCAAGGAATTAGCACTTTTTGTAATTCCGGCGAGATCTACACATATCACAGTTTATGCAAACTAATTCCGGAATTACGTACTTATATAGAAACATTCTCAAAAATGAATAATTCCACTAAAGTGGTGGATATTTATAGCCAGTCATTGTCAAGGAATTAGCACTTTTTGTAATTCCGGCGAGATCTACACATATCACAGTTTATGCAAACTAATTCCGGAATTACGTACTTATATAGAAACATTCTCAAAAATGAATAATTCCACTAAAGTGGTAGATATTTATAGCCAGTCATTGTCAAGGAATTAGCACTTTTTGTAATTCCGTCGAGATCTACACATATCACAGTTTATGCAAACTAATTCCGGAATTACGTACTTATAGAAACATTCCCAAAAATAAATAATTCCACTAAAGTGGTGGTAATGAATCTCGGATATTTATTGCCAGTCATTGTCAAGGAATTAGCACTTTTTGTAATTCCGTCGAGATCTACACATATCACAGTTTATGCAAACTAATTCCGGAATTACGTACTTATATAAACATTCTCAAAAATGAATAATTCCAGTAAAGTGGTGGTAATAAATCTTGGATATTTATAGCCAGTCATTGTCAAGGAATTAGCACTTTTTTTAATTCCGGCTAAATCTACACATATCACAGTTTATGCAAACTAATTCCGGAATTACGTACTTATATAAACATTCTCAAAAATGAATAATTCCAGTAAAGTGGTGGTAATAAATCTTGGATATTTATAGCCAGTCATTGTCAAGGAATTAGCACTTTTTTTAATTCCGGCTAAATCTACACCTATCACAGTTTATGCAAACTAATTCCAGAATTACGTACTTATATAAACATTCCCAAAAATAAATAATTCCAGTAAAGTGGTGGTAATAAATCTTGGATATTTATAGCCAGTCATTGTCAAGGAATTAGCATTTTTTGTAATTCCAGCGATATCTACACCTATCACAGTTTATGCAAACTAATTCCGGAATTACGTACTTATATAAACATTCTCAAAAATGAATAATTCCATTAAAGTGGTGGTAATAAATCTTGGATATTTATAGCCAGTCATTGTCAAGGAATTAGCACTTTTTGTAATTCCGGCGAGATCTACGCACATATCACAGTTTATGCAAACTAATTCCGGAATTACGTACTTATATAAAAATTCTCAAAAATGAATAAATTAGCATTTTCAGTAATTCCGTCGAAATATATCTAATAATTCTCAATAAACGGTAATTCCAAGAGAATAAATTTTCATGAATGTTATCAAGCGAAAGATGTGGCTATTGACCTATCGCGATAATTCCTCAATTATCAAATCTTAATGTCAATAATTCGCATTTTTTATGATAGTAGGATTATTTATTTTAGATCATGGATCACTGATTCCGGAATAACTTGAAATAATATTATTTATAAAAATCAGTAATTCCGTAGATGTGACGTGACACAAAAAATAATTTGCAATAACTATTCCCAATAAAAGGATATTATTATAAGCTTTGGAAAAAACAGCATTGATTTTGATTTTTTTTTTTTTAAATTCAATAAATTTACAGGAAAAATTGGGGTAAAAATCAATTGAAAGTTGAACATTTTTAATTTTTTTCCAAACATCAAGATTTCATAAATGTTTTTTAATTCAATCAATCTATTGTAAGTAATTTTTTTTTTGATCACGTAATTTAATGATTTTTATTTGATTAAATTATAAATGAGTAAAATAAGCAAAGCAGTTTTTGAATTAAAATCTGGTGATTTTTATGGTTTCGAATAATTGATCAATTAATCAGAATGTGTTCTGATTAAAAGAACCGCTGGCGACATAACCAACAACCTCACTCATCACTTCCTCTTCATTTCTATCACCTCTGCTTTTCGACAGGTGTCAAACGTGCAGCAACACTTTGTCGGTTTGCGCCGCAATTCGTTGCGACGAAACAAAAATAGAAGAAGGAAGATATTGAAAAGATATTAGGCACATCGTCGGAAGTGACAATTAGTGACGGATATGCCACATCTTGTCCCAAACGTGACTACAAAATTGAAATGTCGATGAAGGGTATGGTACTGTTAACATGTGGCTTTTATGGGGGGTAATAATAATTTTGATTTTACACTTATTGAACAAAGAAGGGGATGTTTATGATTTTCCATTAGTTTGGCTCTGGTTTTTATTTGTGCGTTGTCCGTTTGAAAAATAATACAATTTTTCATCAATAAACCATCTTTTTAAATCGTCTCGTTTCCTGTGCACAGGGAATTAAATAAAAATTATCCCGGAAGACGATCGAAGCGAATTACTGTAAAAAAAATTTTAAAAGTCGTAATTTTTGAAAAAAGGTGGCAAATTTGGTGATCGTTGTCTTCAAAAATAACTTGGAATTCCTGGAAAAATGTAATAATTCCGTTTGAATAATGTCGAAATGCTTTAATTCCCGGGAAAATCCTATAAATTCCTTTTGGAGAATTGATAATTTCATCAGAGCAATGAAGAGATTACATGAATAAATTCGTGATAACGAGGGAATCTTGAAAATGTCAACAAAAAAATGTGATTTCGGAAGACGATCACGATAAAAAAATAGTCATTCCCTCAAAATGTCGTAATTTTTAGAAAAAGGTAGTAATTTCGGTGATCGTAATCTTCAAAAATATCAAGAAATTTCTGGAAAGAAGTACGTAGATAATAATTCCATTTGTCGAAATGATTTGAAAAAGTCGTAATTCCCGGAAAAATTCTAGATTTTTTTTGATAGAATTGATTCCAAAGATATGTTGAAATTACTTGAATAAATTCGTAATCGTGAAACTTAAAAATTCCTGAAAACATAAATAAAAAATTAAATTTCTGAAAAAATGAAAAAAAAAATCAGAAAACGATCATGAATATTCGTGTAATAGTTATTTACGTTACTAAGGCGGTAAATAATTTTTTAAATTACGAGTCTAGATGTTTATGGACGAGGCGACGAAGGAGCCGAGTCTGGAATTTCTAGACGAGTAGTTCATAGACTAATTGGAGTAGTTTAATGACATTTAACGGCTGTGTATCGTACATTGTTTTGTTTCATACTGTAATAACTATTTTTAATCGGTTCAAAGTTTCTCAAACCACACACTTAGGGTGGCAGTCCACCTCACATTCGTATCATGAGATGGCGCCAGCCAAACCGTGTTACCATGTTACCAATGCAATTTCACAGTCTTTGATGATGCAAAATGTCATTTTTGGAGTAGTCAAGTAATTATTTTTTACAGTCTCTGATGATGTAGAGTATCATTTACCGGACTGGTTTTGGGTCCGGTAAATGATACTTTACGGTACAGTATGAAATAAAAAATATTAATTTCCTCTGAAAAAATCAATATCTTCGAAAATTTCCTACCAGTCAATTCTAACCAATCATAGGCTTGCATTTTATTATGTTGCTATGGCAACGACCTAATTTTATCGGAAATCACCCTGCTCATAATCACGTGACTGAAAGATTAATGAGTGGAAATCTCCCTGGCTTTGCATCTGGATGTAGCTCACATATGATTACAGTGTTGCCGTCCCCACTCTCCCTAACAATCCCAACCCAACCCAAATTTCACAGACAGAGATAAGGCAAACGGCAACACTGTGGTTGGTGCATGGGAGCTACATCCAGCCGCGAGTGCTTGACAGCTGTTAAACACAAATATTTTTGATAAATGATTTATTTTCAACTTCCAATACAAAGTTGCAATGTTATCAATTATGGACAAGATTGGTTATAACTTCCAAGTGTTTTATAAAATCCTGATTCCCTTCTTTCTTCCTCAATGGCGAGTAGAGTAAGGAGCCGTTGGTTTCTTCCACTAAATGCGAGGTGAGTCCAGCCGCTACTATTAAATCTTCTCAAATAGTCTTGGCATGAAATTTTCTTGCCGAATCTCCCTAGCGCTCGAATTAATACTCCGGAAATTTGTTCTCGTTGCGAATTTTTCAAGAAAATTTCCCTCGGCTTGCGCAACTCGACAAAATTTCCGGAAATAATTCGAGCTCCGGGGAGATTCGGCAAGAAAATTTCATGCCAAAACTGATCATCAGAAAAAACATAACCCATGACTCACCTCGCATTTAGTGGAAGAAACCAACGGCTCCTTACTCTACTCGCCATTGAGGAAGAAAGAAGGGAATCAGGATTTTATAAAACATTTGAAAGTTATAACCAATCTTGTCCATAATTGATAACATTGCAACTTTGTATTGGAAGTTGAAAATAAATCATTTATCAAAAATATTTGTCAGTGTTTTCAACAACTGTCAAGCACTCGCGGCTGGATGAAACTCCCATGCACCAACCACAGTGTTGCCGTTTGCCTTATCTCTGTCTGTGAAAGTTGGGTTGGGTTGGGATTGTTAGGGAGAGTGGGGACGGCAACACTGTAATCATATGGGAGCTACATGCAAAGATGCAAAGCCAGGGAGATTTCCACTTATCAATCTTTCAGTCACGTGATTATGAGCAGGGTGATTTCCGATAAAATTAGGTCGAAGCAACATAATAAAATGCAAGCCTATGATTGGTTAGAATTGACTGGTAGGAAATTTTCTTGCCGAATCTCCCTAGAGCTCGAATTAAAAATCCGGAAATTTGTTGCCGGAAATAATTCGAGCTCTAGGGAGATTATGAGTGAAAATATCTAGGAATTCCTGGAAAGAAGTAATAATTCCGTAACATCGAAATTCTTTGACAAATTCGTAATTCCTTTAGGAATTAATCCCCGGATACTTCTACCGAAATCGTGTTTCAAAAGTAATAATTCTGCAACAACGATGCCAGAATTCCTTGAATAAAGTCGTAATTCCTGAAAAAAAAACAAAGAATTCCAAATATTGACGTATTCTTATTAAATTGTATTTTGGAGAGTGGAGAGATCCTGTATCTATAAATTTTAGCGTTAAACTGATGTGCCCTTATCAACATCAAAGACATTGACGAAAACCAGATCTACAACTTGTGAGGTCTGTTAAGTGACATTTTGTAGCCACTTGAACTATCTAAGAGGCTGTGTTATTCTATACCAGGACCATAAAATTTAATGAGGATAAGAAAAATTATTCTCACTATTCCCAACAACCTCGCCTACTTTCTTGGACGATTTACACAAGTCGGGAATAAGAATATCCGTTTCCTGTTTTCAGCTTCACTAACAATCAGTTTCCGCTTTACGTGTTGTGTCCGATCTTTCGGGATATTAGCATTATTAGCAGACCTCCCCCAAGAGCCGGACGCTCTTGTTAAGGGTAGCTTCCGGCACAAGCAATTGTTACGCTTTAACGTTTATTTATCTTTAATTGTGTTCAGGTTTGGAATGGATTATATGCTTCAGTTATGCTGTTATTGTCCTTTTTGGCTTTGTTAGTATTTTTGTTTCCTGTTTATATAGTGGAACATTGATTTGGATATATTGAAGAAAACCTTAATTTTATCTGAAGAGTACTTGAGCAATGCTTGAGAAAAAAAATTGAGGTTATGCTATGTTATCAACGTTATTATTTGCTTGATGATTTGTCACAGAAACTTGAGCCTTGACTGAGCATGACTCAAGTATTCATGAACGATTGACGTTTTGACGATAAAGCGTGGTGAGGAGGAGTTTTTGAGGATGCTTTTTTGATTGGTGATATTTACGGAAATGTCAAAGTGACATTAGAATGACAAAATATATATTATATTTTGAAAATTATTTTTTTTGGTGTGCTATCAATAGATTGTCAAGTTTCAATTTTTTTTGTTCCTGAATTTTTTTTGATAATATCGAAAATAACAGCGCTAGAAGCAATTTGAAAAATTGATGACGTGGCATATTTTCCAAAATCAAAACTCAATATTTCAAGACCAAAATACACAATATTTCGAAAATTATTTTTTTACGATGTGCTATATGGATAGATTGTCATATTTCAAGACATTTTCGTTCATAGAATTTTTTTTTAAATATCGAAAATAACAGCGGTAGAATCAATTTAGGAAATTGATGGCGTGGCATATTTTCCAAAAATCAAAATTCAATATTTCATGAACGGTTGAGATTTTGACAGTGAAATTTGGTGGAAAGGGGTTTTTGAGGATGCTTTTTCGATTGGTGATATTTTCGAAAATGTCAAAGTGACAATTCAAGGTATTATACCCAATATTTTGGAAATTATTTTTTTTTTCATTATGCTATGGATAGATTGTCATATTTCAAGGCATTTTTGTTCCTGAAAAAAGTTTGGAAATATCGAAAATAACAGCCGTAGAAGCAATGTAGGGAATTGATGACGTGGCATATTTTCCAAAAATCAAAATTCAATATTTCATGAACGGTTGAAATTTTAACAGTGAAATTTGGTGGAAAGGGGTTTTTGGGGATGCTCTTTCGATTGGTGATATTTTCAAAAATGTCAAAGTGACAATTCAAGGTTAAAATACCCAATATTTTGGAAATTATTTTTTTTTCAATATGCTATGGATAGATTGTCATATTTCAAGACACTTTTGTTCTTGGAAAAAGTTTGAAAATATCGAAAATAACAGCGCTAGAAGCAATATAAGGAATTGATGACGTGGCATATTTTCCAAAAATCAAAATTCAATATTTCATGAACGGTTGAAATTTTAACAGTGAAATTTGGTGGAAAGGGGTTTTTGGGGATGCTCTTTCGATTGGTGATATTTTCGAAAATGTCAAAGTGACAATTCAAGGTTGAAATACCCAATATTTTGGAAATTATTTTTTTTTCAATATGCTATGGATAGATTGTCATATTTCAAGACATTTTTGTTCTTGGAAAAAGTTTAAAAATATCGAAAATAACAGCGCTAGAAGCAATGTAAGGAATTGATGACGTGGCATATTTTCCCAAATAAAAATTTAATATTTCATGAACGGTTAAAATTTTGACAGTGAAATTTGGTGGAAAGGGGTTTTGGGAATGCTCTTTCGATTGGTGATATTTTCGAAAATGTCAAAGTGACAATTGAAGGTTAAAATACCCAATATTTTGGAAATTATTTTTTTTTTTCATTATGCTATGGATAGATTGTCATATTTCAAGACATTTTTGTTCTTGGAAAAAGTTTAAAAATATCGAAAATAACAGCGCTAGAAGCAATGTAAGGAATTGATGACGTGGCATATTTTCCCAAATAAAAATTTAATATTTCATGAACGGTTAAAATTTTGACAGTGAAATTTGGTGAAAAGGGGTTTTGGGAATGCTCTTTCGATTGGTGATATTTTCGAAAATGTCAAAGTGACAATTCAAGGTTAAAATATCCAATATTTTGGAAATTATTTTTTTTTTCAATATGCTATGGATAGATTGTCATATTTCAAGACACTTTTGTTCTTGGAAAAAGTTTGAAAATATCGAAAATAACAGCGCTAGAAGCAATATAAGGAATTGATGACGTGGCATATTTTCCAAAAATCAAAATTCAATATTTCATGAACGGTTGAAATTTTGACAGTGAAATTTGGTGGAAAGGGGTTTTTGAGGATGCTTTTTCGATTGGTGATATTTTCGAAAATGTCAAAGTGACAATTCAAGGTATTATACCCAATATTTTGGAAATTATTTTTTTTTTCATTATGCTATGGATAGATTGTCATATTTCAAGTCATTTTTGTTCCTGAAAAAAGTTTGGAAATATCGAAAATAACAGCCGTAGAAGCAATGTAGGGAATTGATGACGTGGCATATTTTCCAAAAATCAAAATTCAATATTTCATGAACGGTTGAGATTTTGACAGTGAAATTTGGTGGAAAGGGGTTTTTGGGGATGCTCTTTCGATTGGTGATATTTTCGAAAATGTCAAAGTGACAATTCAAGGTTAAAATACCTATTTTGGAAATTATTTTTTTTCCAATATGCTATGGATAGATTGTCATATTTCAAGACATTTTTGTTCCTGATAAAAGTTTGAAAATATCGGAAATAACAGCGCTAGAAGCAATGTAAGGAATTGATGACGTGGCATATTTTCCAAAAATCAAAATTCAATATTTCATGAACGGTTGAGATTTTGACAGTGAAATTTGGTGGAAAGGGGTTTTTGGGGATGCTCTTTCGATTGGTGATATTTTCGAAAATGTCAAAGTGACAATTCAAGGTTAAAATACCCAATATTTTGGAAATTATTTTTTTTTCAATATGCTATGGATAGATTGTCATATTTCAAGACATTTTTGTTCTTGGAAAAAGTTTAAAAATATCGAAAATAACAGCGCTAGAAGCAATGTAAGGAATTGATGACGTGGCATATTTTCCCAAATAAAAATTTAATATTTCATGAACGGTTAAAATTTTGACAGTGAAATTTGGTGGAAAGGGGTTTTGGGAATGCTCTTTCGATTGGTGATATTTTCGAAAATGTCAAAGTGACAATTGAAGGTTAAAATACCCAATATTTTGGAAATTATTTTTTTTTTTCATTATGCTATGGATAGATTGTCATATTTCAAGACACTTTTGTTCTTGAAAAAAGTTTGAAAATATCGAAAATAACAGCGCTAGAAGCAATATAAGGAATTGATGACGTGGCATATTTTCCAAAAATCAAAATTCAATATTTCATGAACGGTTGAAATTTTGACAGTGAAATTTGGTGGAAAGGGGTTTTTGCGGATGCTCTTTCGATTGGTGATATTTTCGAAAATGTCAAAGTGACAATTCAAGGTTAAAATACCCAATATTTTGGAAAATATTTTTTTTTCAATATGCTATGGATAGATTGTCATATTTCAAGACATTTTTGTTCTTGAAAAAAGTTTGAAAATATCGAAATTAACAGCGCTAGAAGCATTTTAAGGAATTGATGACGTGTCATATTTTTAGACAGTGCTCCTTGTATTGGTTGGATTCACAATAAAATATGCTAGTTTAGTATGGATTTTTGCATTTTGGATTGATTATGAAGATTATTGAAATTTTGACAGTGAAATTTGGTGGAAAGGGGTTTTTGCGGATGCTCTTTCGATTGGTGATATTTTCGAAAATGTCAAAGTGACAATTCAAGGTTAAAATACCCAATATTTTGGAAAATATTTTTTTTTCAATATGCTATGGATAGATTGTCATATTTCAAGACATTTTTGTTCTTGGAAAAAGTTTAAAAATATCGAAAATAACAGCGCTAGAAGCAATGTAAGGAATTGATGACGTGGCATATTTTCCCAAATAAAAATTTAATATTTCATGAACGGTTAAAATTTTGACAGTGAAATTTGGTGGAAAGGGGTTTTGGGAATGCTCTTTCGATTGGTGATATTTTCGAAAATGTCAAAGTGACAATTCAAGGTTAAAATATCCAATATTTTGGAAATTATTTTTTTTTTCAATATGCTATGGATAGATTGTCATATTTCAAGACACTTTTGTTCTTGGAAAAAGTTTGAAAATATCGAAAATAACAGCGCTAGAAGCAATATAAGGAATTGATGACGTGGCATATTTTCCAAAAATCAAAATTCAATATTTCATGAACGGTTGAAATTTTGACAGTGAAATTTGGTGGAAAGGGGTTTTTGAGGATGCTTTTTCGATTGGTGATATTTTCGAAAATGTCAAAGTGACAATTCAAGGTATTATACCCAATATTTTGGAAATTATTTTTTTTTTCATTATGCTATGGATAGATTGTCATATTTCAAGTCATTTTTGTTCCTGAAGAAAGTTTGGAAATATCGAAAATAACAGCCGTAGAAGCAATGTAGGGAATTGATGACGTGGCATATTTTCCAAAAATCAAAATTCAATATTTCATGAACGGTTGAGATTTTGACAGTGAAATTTGGTGGAAAGGGGTTTTTGGGGATGCTCTTTCGATTGGTGATATTTTCGAAAATGTCAAAGTGACAATTCAAGGTTAAAATACCTATTTTGGAAATTATTTTTTTTCCAATATGCTATGGATAGATTGTCATATTTCAAGACATTTTTGTTCCTGATAAAAGTTTGAAAATATCGGAAATAACAGCGCTAGAAGCAATGTAAGGAATTGATGACGTGGCATATTTTCCAAAAATCAAAATTCAATATTTCATGAACGGTTGAGATTTTGACAGTGAAATTTGGTGGAAAGGGGTTTTTGGGGATGCTCTTTCGATTGGTGATATTTTCGAAAATGTCAAAGTGACAATTCAAGGTTAAAATACCCAATATTTTGGAAATTATTTTTTTTTCAATATGCTATGGATAGATTGTCATATTTCAAGACATTTTTGTTCTTGGAAAAAGTTTAAAAATATCGAAAATAACAGCGCTAGAAGCAATGTAAAGAATTGATGACGTGGCATATTTTCCCAAATAAAAATTTAATATTTCATGAACGGTTAAAATTTTGACAGTGAAATTTGGTGGAAAGGGGTTTTGGGAATGCTCTTTCGATTGGTGATATTTTCGAAAATGTCAAAGTGACAATTGAAGGTTAAAATACTCACTATTTTGGAAATCATTTTTTTTTTCAATATGCTATGGATAGATTGTCATATTTCAAGACATTTTTGTTCTTGAAAAAAGTTTGAAAATATCAGAAATAACAGCGCTAGAAGCAATGTAAGGAATTGATGACGTGGCATATTTTCCAAAAATCAAAATTCAATATTTCATGAACGGTTGAGATTTTGACAGTGAAATTTGGTGGAAAGGGGTTTTTGGAGATGCTCTTTCGATTGGTGATATTTTCGAAAATGTCAAAGTGACAATTCAAGGTTAGAATACCCAATATTTTGGAAATTATTTTTTTTTCAATATGCTATGGATAGATTGTCATATTTCAAGACATTTTTGTTCTTGATAAAAGTTTGAAAATATCGGAAATAACAGCGCTAGAAGCAATGTAAGGAATTGATGACGTGGCATATTTTCCAAAAATCAAAATTCAATATTTCATGAACGGTTGAGATTTTGACAGTGAAATTTGGTGGAAAGGGGTTTTTGGGGATGCTCTTTCGATTGGTGATATTTTCGAAAATGTCAAAGTGACAATTCAAGGTTAAAATACCCAATATTTTGGAAATTATTTTTTTTTCAATATGCTATGGATAGATTGTCATATTTCAAGACATTTTTGTTCTTGATAAAAGTTTGAAAATATCGGAAATAACAGCGCTAGAAGCAATGTAAGGAATTGATGACGTGGCATATTTTCCAAAAATCAAAATTCAATATTTCATGAACGGTTGAGATTTTGACAGTGAAATTTGGTGGAAAGGGGTTTTTGGGGATGCTCTTTCAAATGGTGATATTTTCGAAAATGTCAAAGTGACAATTCAAGGTTGAAATACCCAATATTTTGGAAATTATTATTTTTTTCAATATGCTATGGATAGATTGTCATATTTCAAGACATTTTTGTTCTTGGAAAAAGTTTGAAAATATCGGAAATAACAGCGCTAGAAGCAATGTAAGGAATTGATGATGTGGCATATTTTCCCAAGTCAAAATAAAATATTTTATGAACGGTTGAAATTTTGTCATTCAAGGTTAAAATACCCAATATTTTGGAAATTATTTTTTTTTCAATATGCTATGGATAGATTGTCATATTTCAAGACATTTTTGTTCTTGAAAAAAGTTTGAAAATATCGGAAATAACAGCGCTAGAAGCAATGTAAGGAATTGATGATGTGGCATATTTTCCCAAGTCAAAATAAAATATTTTATGAACGGTTGAAATTTTGTCATTCAAGGTTAAAATACCCAATATTTTGGAAATTATTTTTTTTTCAATATGCTATGGATAGATTGTCATATTTCAAGACATTTTTGTTCTTGATAAAAGTTTGAAAATATCGGAAATAACAGCGCTAGAAGCAATGTAAGGAATTGATGACGTGGCATATTTTCCAAAAATCAAAATTCAATATTTCATGAACGGTTGAGATTTTGACAGTGAAATTTGGTGGAAACGGGTTTTTGGGGATGCTCTTTCGAATGGTGATATTTTCGAAAATGTCAAAGTGACAATTCAAGGTTGAAATACCCAATATTTTGGAAATTATTTTTTTTTTCAATATGCTATGGATAGATTGTCATATTTCAAGACATTTTTGTTCTTGGAAAAAGTTTGAAAATATCAGAAATAACAGCGCTAGAAGCAATGTAAGGAATTGATGACGTGGCATATTTTCCAAAAATCAAAATTCAATATTTCATGAACGGTTGAGATTTTGACAGTGAAATTAGGTGGAAAGGGGTTTTTGGGGATGCTCTTTCGATTGGTGATATTTTCGAAAATGTCAAAGTGACAATTCAAGGTTAAAATACCCAATATTTTGGAAATTATTTTTTTTCCAATATGCTATGGATAGATTGTCATATTTCAAGACATTTTTGTTCTTGATAAAAGTTTGAAAATATCGGAAATAACAGCGCTAGAAGCAATGTAAGGAATTGATGACGTGGCATATTTTCCCAAATAAAAATTTAATATTTCATGAACGGTTGAAATTTTGACAGTAGAATTTGGTGAAAAGGGGTTTTTGGGGATGCTCTTTCGATTGTTGATATTTTCGAAAATGTCAAAGTGACAATTCAAGGTATTATACCCAATATTTTGGAAATTATTTTTTTTTTCATTATGCTATGGATAGATTGTCATATTTCAAGGCATTTTTGTTCCTGAAAAAAGTTTGGAAATATCGAAAATAACAGCCGTAGAAGCAATGTAGGGAATTGATGACGTGGCATATTTTCCAAAAATCAAAATTCAATATTTCATGAACGGTTGAGATTTTGACAGTGAAATTAGGTGAAAAGGGGTTTTTGGGGATGCTCTTTCGATTGGTGATATTTTCGAAAATGTCAAAGTGACAATTCAAGGTTAAAATACTCAATATTTTGGAAATCATTTTTTTTTCAATATGCTATGGATAGATTGTCATATTTCAAGACATTTTTGTTCTTGGAAAAAGTTTGAAAATATCGAAAATAACAGCGCTAGAAGCAATGTAAGGAATTGATGACGTGGCATATTTTCCCAAATCAAAATTCAATATTTCATGAACGGTTGAGATTTTGACAGTGAAATTTGGTGGAAAGAGGTTTTTGGGGATGCTCTTTCGATTGGTGATATTTTCGAAAATGTCAAAGTGACAATTCAAGGTTAAAATACCCAATATTTTGGAAATTATTATTTTTTTCATTATGCTATGGATAGATTGTCATATTTCAAGACACTTTTGTTCTTGGAAGAAGTTTGAAAATATCGAAAATAACAGCGCTAGAAGCAATGTAAGGAATTGATGACGTGGCATATTTTCCCAAATAAAAATTTAATATTTCATGAACGATTGAAATTTTGACAGTGAAATTTGGTGGAAAGGGGTCTTTGGGGATGCTCTTTCGATTGGTGATATTTTCGAAAATGTCAAAGTGACAATTCAAGGTTAAAATACCCAATATTTTGGAAATTATTTTTTTTCCAATATGCTATGGATAGATTGTCATATTTCAAGGCATTTTTGTTCTGTTTGAAAATATCGAAATTAACAACGCCAGAAGCATTTTAAGGAATTGATGACGTGTCATATTTTCAAACAGTGCTCCTTGTATTGGTTAGATTCACAATAAAATATGCTAGTTAAGTATGGATTTTTGCATTTTGGATTGATTATGAAGATTATGGTTGATTTAGGACCAAAATCATCAATGGATCCGGTGAAGTCGACCCCAAATTGGCAAATTTCTGATTGTATTTTTTTTTGCTTATTCTGCATTATGAGACTTCAGTGGATCTGGTGAGATCGACTTTTGTAATTTATCATTTTGACGTACTGAAAGTGACATGTTTGATTGATTTTCGATCTTGAATGGATCCTATGAGATCGACCCCAATCATCCTACTTTGATGATATCTGATTGTGAATTTGTATCTCGTCAAGCGACACTGACAAAATTTAATATCAAAACGAGAACATCGGTGGATCGAATGAGATCGACTTCTCTTGAATCATAATGTCGAACCGATAGCGACAAGATTGTCTAGTTTTATAGATTTTTAGTTTTTTGGCAAATTTTGGATCAACATCATCAGTGGATCCGGTGAGGTCGACCCAAACAATTATCCCACTTTCGTCACTATTTGAATCGAAAACATCTATGGATCCAGTGAGATCGACCTTATGATCGGTTTTTTATTGATTTGTGTGAGTTGTGAGTGGTTTTCGATCCAAAACATCATCACTAGTAGATCCAGTGAGATCGACCTTTTTTTAAGTCATTATTTTGACGTATTATGAGCCAGATGATCGGTTTTTCATTGATTTTTGAAGTAGTTTTGGATTCATAACATCATTATCAGTAGATCCAGTGAGATCGACCTTCTTCAAAATTCGTCATTTTGAGATTTCCTGGATCATTATTATTGGATGTAAAACATCAAAATCAATGGATCCGGTAAGATCGACCTTTTTTTTAATTCTTCATTTTGACGTAAGGTAAAACAAAATTGGTTTTGCTTGATTGATTTTGAAAGTTATGACTGTTTAAAGATCCAATGAGATCGACCCCAACTACTATTTTTTTAATTGGTAACCTACTTTGTGATGCGATTCTGACGCCACCATGCGGAAAATAAATCTATTTTGTAACAGGCACATCAGTGGATCCGATAAGATCGACTCTGATTACCTTACTTTGGTGAATTCTATATTAGTTACTCATTTTGTGAAGCGATTTACATAATAACGGGGAAAATTGAATAATTAGTGGATCTGGTGAGATCGACCATATCCCGTCAGATTTTTGGCGCCCAACCTGGGGCTGATTTGAAAAAGTCAACTGAGCTATAAATGTTCACTTTTGTCAAAAATGTTGTTTCAGAGATAATTCATTGACAATAAATGACGCAATGTACTTATAGAGTCTTGACGATGAACAAATTTCAAAAATTCATATCTCCACAACCAGTTGAGATAGCCCGGTGATTTTGTAACAGGACTATGTCAAAAAGTGTCTACTTTAAACCTGTAAATTTTTAATTTTGTCAAAAATGTTGTTTGAAAGATAATTGACAATAAATGACGCAATGTACTTATAGTGTCTTGACGATGAACAAATTTCAAAAATTTATATCTCCACAACCAGTTGAGATAGCCCGGTGATTTTTCAACAGGACTACGTCAAAAAGTGTCTTCTTTGAACCTGTAAATTTTTAATTTTGTCAAAAATGTTGTTTGAAAGATAATTGACAATAAATAACGCAATGTACTTATAGTGTCTTGACGATGAACAAATTTCAAAAATTTATATCTCCACAACCAGTTGAGATAGCCCGGTGATTTTGTAACAGGACTATGTCAAAAAGTGTCTACTTTAACCCTGTAAATTTTTAATTTTGTCAAAAATGTTGTTTGAAAGATAATTGACAATAAATGACGCAATGTACTTATAGTGTCTTGACGATGAACAAATTTCAAAAATTCATATCTCCACAACCAGTTGAGATAGCCCGGTGATTTTGTAACAGGACTATGTCAAAAAGTGTCTACTTTAAACCTGTAAATTTTTAATTTTGTCAAAAATGTTGTTTGAAAGATAATTGACAATAAATAACGCAATGTACTTATAGTGTCTTGACGATGAACAAATTTCAAAAATTTATATCTCCACAACCAGTTGAGATAGCCCGGTGATTTTGTAACAGGACTATGTCAAAAAGTGTCTACTTTAACCCTGTAAATTTTTAATTTTGTCAAAAATGTTGTTTGAAAGATAATTGACAATAAATAACGCAATGTACTTATAGTGTCTTGACGATGAACAAATTTCAAAAATTCATATCTCCACAACCAGTTGAGATAGCCCGGTGATTTTGTAACAGGACTATGTCAAAAAGTGTCTACTTTAAACCTGTAAATTTTTAATTTTGTCAAAAATGTTGTTTGAAAGATAATTGACAATAAATAACGCAATGTACTTATAGTGTCTTGACGATGAACAAATTTCAAAAATTTATATCTCCACAACCAGTTGAGATAGCCCGGTGATTTTGTAACAGGACTATGTCAAAAAGTGTCTACTTTAAACCTGTAAATTTTTAATTTTGTCAAAAATGTTGTTTGAAAGATAATTGACAATAAATAACGCAATGTACTTATAGTGTCTTGACGATGAACAAATTTCAAAAATTTATATCTCCACAACCAGTTGAGATAGCCCGGTGATTTTGTAACAGGACTATGTCAAAAAGTGTCTACTTTAACCCTGTAAATTTTTAATTTTGTCAAAAATGTTGTTTGAAAGATAATTGACAATAAATAACGCAATGTACTTATAGTGTCTTGACGATGAACAAATTTCAAAAATTTATATCTCCACAACCAGTTGAGATAGCCCGGTGATTTTGTAACAGGACTATGTCAAAAAGTGTCTACTTTAACCCTGTAAATTTTTAATTTTGTCAAAAATGTTGTTTGAAAGATAATTGACAATAAATAACGCAATGTACTTATAGTGTCTTGACGATGAACAAATTTCAAAAATTCATATCTCCACAACCAGTTGAGATAGCCCGGTGATTTTGTAACAGGACTATGTCAAAAAGTGTCTACTTTAAACCTGTAAATTTTTAATTTTGTCAAAAATGTTGTTTGAAAGATAATTGACAATAAATAACGCAATGTACTTATAGTGTCTTGACGATGAACAAATTTCAAAAATTTATATCTCCACAACCAGTTGAGATAGCCCGGTGATTTTGTAACAGGACTATGTCAAAAAGTGTCTACTTTAAACCTGTAAATTTTTAATTTTGTCAAAAATGTTGTTTGAAAGATAATTGACAATAAATAACGCAATGTACTTATAGTGTCTTGACGATGAACAAATTTCAAAAATTTATATCTCCACAACCAGTTGAGATAGCCCGGTGATTTTGTAACAGGACTATGTCAAAAAGTGTCTACTTTAAACCTGTAAATTTTTAATTTTGTCAAAAATGTTGTTTGAAAGATAATTGACAATAAATGACGCAATGTACTTATAGTGTCTTGACGATGAACAAATTTCAAAAATTTATATCTCCACAACCAGTTGAGATAGCCCGGTGATTTTTTAACAGGACTACGTCAAAAAGTGTCTTCTTTGAACCTGTAAATTTTTAATTTTGTCAAAAATGTTGTTTGAAAGATAATTGACAATAAATAACGCAATGTACTTATAGTGTCTTGACGATGAACAAATTTCAAAAATTTATATCTCCACAACCAGTTGAGATAGCCCGGTGATTTTGTAACAGGACTATGTCAAAAAGTGTCTACTTTAACCCTGTAAATTTTTAATTTTGTCAAAAATGTTGTTTGAAAGATAATTGACAATAAATAACGCAATGTACTTATAGTGTCTTGACGATGAACAAATTTCAAAAATTTATATCTCCACAACCAGTTGAGATAGCACGGTGATTTTGTAACAGGACTATGTCAAAAAGTGTCTACTTTAACCCTGTAAATTTTTAATTTTGTCAAAAATGTTGTTTGAAAGATAATTGACAATAAATGACGCAATGTACTTATAGTGTCTTGACGATGAACAAATTTCAAAAATTCATATCTCCACAACCAGTTGAGATAGCCCGGTGATTTTGTAACAGGACTATGTCAAAAAGTGTCTACTTTAAACCTGTAAATTTTTAATTTTGTCAAAAATGTTGTTTGAAAGATAATTGACAATAAATAACGCAATGTACTTATAGTGTCTTGACGATGAACAAATTTCAAAAATTCATATCTCCACAACCAGTTGAGATAGCCCGGTGATTTTGTAACAGGACTATGTCAAAAAGTGTCTACTTTAAACCTGTAAATTTTTAATTTTGTCAAAAATGTTGTTTGAAAGATAATTGACAATAAATGGCGCAATGTACTTATAGTGTCTTGACGATGACCAAATTTCAAAAATTCATATCTCCACAACCAGTTGAGATAGCCCGGTGATTTTTTAACAGGACTATGTCAAAAAGTGTCTACTTTAAACCTGTAAATTTTTAATTTTGTCAAAAATGTTGTTTGAAAGATAATTGACAATAAATGGCGCAATGTACTTATAGTGTCTTGACGATGAACAAATTTCAAAAATTTATATCTCCACAACCAGTTGAGATAGCCCGGTGATTTTTTAACAGGACTATGTCAAAAAGTGTCTACTTTAAACCTGTAAATTTTTAATTTTGTCAAAAATGTTGTTTGAAAGATAATTGACAATAAATGACGCAATGTACTTATAGTGTCTTGACGATGAACAAATTTCAAAAATTTATATCTCCACAACCAGTTGAGATAGCCCGGTGATTTTTTAACAGGACTATGTCAAAAAGTGTCTACTTTAAACCTGTAAATTTTTAATTTTGTCAAAAATGTTGTTTGAAAGATAATTGACAATAAATGACGCAATGTACTTATAGTGTCTTGACGATGAACAAATTTCAAAAATTTATATCTCCACAACCAGTTGAGATAGCCCGGTGATTTTTTAACAGGACTACGTCAAAAAGTGTCTTCTTTGAACCTGTAAATTTTTAATTTTGTCAAAAATGTTGTTTGAAAGATAATTGACAATAAATGGCGCAATGTACTTATAGTGTCTTGACGATGAACAAATTTCAAAAATTTATATCTCCACAACCAGTTGAGATAGCCCGGTGATTTTGTAACAGGACTATGTCAAAAAGTGTCTACTTTAAACCTGTAAATTTTTAATTTTGTCAAAAATGTTGTTTGAAAGATAATTGACAATAAATAACGCAATGTACTTATAGTGTCTTGACGATGAACAAATTTCAAAAATTCATATCTCCACAACCAGTTGAGATAGCCCGGTGATTTTGTAACAGGACTATGTCAAAAAGTGTCTACTTTAAACCTGTAAATTTTTAATTTTGTCAAAAATGTTGTTTGAAAGATAATTGACAATAAATGGCGCAATGTACTTATAGTGTCTTGACGATGAACAAATTTCAAAAATTTATATCTCCACAACCAGTTGAGATAGCCCGGTGATTTTTTAACAGGACTATGTCAAAAAGTGTCTACTTTAAACCTGTAAATTTTTAATTTTGTCAAAAATGTTGTTTGAAAGATAATTGACAATAAATAACGCAATGTACTTATAGTGTCTTGACGATGAACAAATTTCAAAAATTTATATCTCCACAACCAGTTGAGATAGCCCGGTGATTTTGTAACAGGACTATGTCAAAAAGTGTCTACTTTAAACCTGTAAATTTTTAATTTTGTCAAAAATGTTGTTTGAAAGATAATTGACAATAAATGACGCAATGTACTTATAGTGTCTTGACGATGAACAAATTTCAAAAATTTATATCTCCACAACCAGTTGAGATAGCCCGGTGATTTTTTAACAGGACTACGTCAAAAAGTGTCTTCTTTGAACCTGTAAATTTTTAATTTTGTCAAAAATGTTGTTTGAAAGATAATTGACAATAAATAACGCAATGTACTTATAGTGTCTTGACGATGAACAAATTTCAAAAATTTATATCTCCACAACCAGTTGAGATAGCCCGGTGATTTTGTAACAGGACTATGTCAAAAAGTGTCTACTTTAAACCTGTAAATTTTTAATTTTGTCAAAAATGTTGTTTGAAAGATAATTGACAATAAATGGCGCAATGTACTTATAGTGTCTTGACGATGACCAAATTTCAAAAATTCATATCTCCACAACCAGTTGAGATAGCCCGGTGATTTTTTAACAGGACTATGTCAAAAAGTGTCTACTTTTAACCTGTAAATTTTTAATTTTGTCAAAAATGTTGTTTGAAAGATAATTGACAATAAATGGCGCAATGTACTTATAGTGTCTTGACGATGAACAAATTTCAAAAATTTATATCTCCACAACCAGTTGAGATAGCCCGGTGATTTTTTAACAGGACTATGTCAAAAAGTGTCTACTTTAAACCTGTAAATTTTTAATTTTGTCAAAAATGTTGTTTGAAAGATAATTGACAATAAATGACGCAATGTACTTATAGTGTCTTGACGATGAACAAATTTCAAAAATTTATATCTCCACAACCAGTTGAGATAGCCCGGTGATTTTTTAACAGGACTACGTCAAAAAGTGTCTTCTTTGAACCTGTAAATTTTTAATTTTGTCAAAAATGTTGTTTGAAAGATAATTGACAATAAATGACGCAATGTACTTATAGTGTCTTGACGATGAACAAATTTCAAAAATTTATATCTCCACAACCAGTTGAGATAGCCCGGTGATTTTTTAACAGGACTACGTCAAAAAGTGTCTTCTTTGAACCTGTAAATTTTTAATTTTGTCAAAAATGTTGTTTGAAAGATAATTGACAATAAATGACGCAATGTACTTATAGTGTCTTGACGATGAACAAATTTCAAAAATTTATATCTCCACAACCAGTTGAGATAGCCCGGTGATTTTTTAACAGGACTATGTCAAAAAGTGTCTACTTTAAACCTGTAAATTTTTAATTTTGTAAAAATGTTGTTTGAAAGATAATTGACAATAAATAACGCAATGTACTTGTAGCGTCTGGATGTTGAACAAAACTTAAAAATTCATATCTCTATGGATAGCCCGGTGATTTTTTCGCATGATTATGTCAAAAAGTGTCTTTTTTTCAGTAAATGCAGTAATTTTGCTCACTTCACACTTCAACAGAATACAGAATGTGAAAAATTCCACGAACAAAAAGCTCCGACAAGAATTCCTCAAATTCCACCCATAATCGATCCATTCTCAAGAGCATTTCTGGTGTAACAAAGCCCTGACATCTGCCCATCATTTGTCTTCTAAAGGCACACGTCTTACGCAACATATACCCGCACAAAGCGTATCAAGTTTCGGTGAATTTTGAGAAAATAAGGGCATTGTGAAGGGATCCTGTTTACCTGAGTGACCACTACAAGAGTCGATTATTAGATTTCTAGCAGATGCTTTCGAATCCTTTTGTTATAATTTCAGCTGCTGATTGATGAGAAACTTCCGTTGAAAACATCATTAAAAAAAAATACTATAACATCCGAAAAGGTTTGGAAAAATCTGTTACAGTTACGTAATAATTTAAATAAAAATACGCAAAAAATAAATTAAAATGTGCTTATTTTTAGAAGCTTATCCAGTTTGTTTATGCAGCACTAAATCCTGTTTACACAAAATAAATGAATTTTTATACGAAAACCAAACAATCCGAATATTATTGAGGATTATCGGGGGCGACATCCTGTCAGACGTGGGATTCTATGGGTCGTAAAAAAATATACACAAATCCATGTTGTGTGGTCAGTGTCGGAAATCTGCCACCATTTATTTTTATTTGGGTTTTACAACTTCCTGTATATGTCAATAAAATGGATTTTTCACCAAATTATTCATGTAACAGAGTTTAATAAGCTATGTATTTTTGGAACACCCCGTACGTACATAGCGCATAGGTTTACTCTCAAAGAAAATTATTGTTAAATTTGAAGTTGATATCTCAGTTAGCTTATTACTGCATCATTTATTTGATCACCTGTTTTAATTTTGCATCCTTGAAGTTGATATCACAACTGGTTTGTTCAGGGCACAATAATAAAAAAAAAATTGCATGCCAATTTTCAAAAATTCACGATTTTTTTATGACGAGTGTTTCAACGGTTTTGCGCATGTCAATTGAAAGAGTATAATTCAAAGGACATTATAGCTAAATTTGAGGTTGATATCTCAGCCATTTTGTTTACTACAGCGTATTTCATTTGACAATCTCTTATATAAAATTGCATCCAAATTTTTAAAAATTCACAAATTATTTTTGACATCAATTTCAAAATGTGTATGCATGTCAACTGGGAGACTATAGTGTGAGTACATCATATCAAAATTTGAAGTTGATATCACAACTGGTTTGTTCAGGACAGCTTTTCCAAAAAAAATTATTAGACAAAGCTTTTTTTTATTTCCATCTAAATTTTCAAAAATTCACAATTGTTTTTTGCCATGAATTCCAAAATTTTTGCGCATGTCAACTCGAAGACTATTGTCTAGAGTATATCATATCCAAATTTGAAGTTGATATACCTAACATCTAGTTTGTTCAGGACAGCCTCATAAATTTCTCGATTAATTTTTTAAAATTTGAATCACAATTTTCAAAAATAAACAATTTTTGTATGACAAGAATTTCGACTGTTCTGCGCATGTCAAGTGAAAGATTATAGTCAAAAGGTACATAACAGCCAAATTTTAAGTTGATGATTCAGTAAGTTTGTTCAGGACAGCGTCGTTTATTTGACAATCAGTTTTTTCAAATTTGCATCAAAATTTTGAAAAATTCAATTTTTTTTATTTATTACAAGTTTTTTACGCCTGGCAACTGGCAGACCAGTCTAGAGTACATACTAACTAAATTTCAAGTTGATATCCCAAAGTTTAGCTACGACAGCGTCATCAAAGAAATTTGCATTCCAATTTTCAAAATTTCATATTTTTTTTATAAGTGGACAGTTGTGCGAATGTCAAATGAAAGAGTATGGTCCAAAGTACATCATAGTCAAATTTGAAGTTGATATCTACACTAGTTTGTCTGAGCCAGTGTGATTAATTTGGCTAACATTTTTTCAAAATTTCCCAATCCCAATATTCAAAAATTCACAATTTTTTGACATCCTTTGAAAAACTGTAGTCTAAAGTACATCTTGACCAAATTTGAAGATGATATCTCAGTTTGTTCATTACTGCATCATTTATTTGATCACCTGTTTTAATTTTGCATCCTTGAAGTTGATATCACAACTGGTTTGTTCAGGGCACAATAATCAAAAAAAAATTGCATGCCAATTTTCAAAAATTAACGATTTTTTTATGATGAGTGTTTCAACGGTTTTGCGCATGTCAATTGAAAGAGTATAATTCAAAGGACATTATAGCTAAATTTGAGGTTGATATCTCAGCCATTTTGTTTACTACAGCGTATTTCATTTGACAATCTCTCTTATAAAATTGCATCCAAATTTTTAAAAATTCACAAATTATTTTTGACATCAATTTCAAAATGTGTATGCATGTCAACTGGGAGACTATAGTGTGAATACAAAATATCCAAATTTGGAGTTGATATCACAATAGCTTTTTTTTATTTCCATCTAATTTTTCAAAAATTCACAATTGTTTTTTGCCATCAATTCCAAAATTTTTGCGCATGTCAACTCGAAGACTATTGTCTAGAGTACATACTAGCCAAATTTCAAGTTGATATCCCAAAGTTTAGCCACGACAGCGTCATCAAAGAAATTTGCATTCCAATTTTCAAAAATTCATATTTTTTTTATAAGTGGACAGTTGTGCGAATGTCAAGTGAAAGAGTATGGTCCAAAGTACATCATAGTCAAATTTGAAGTTGATATCTACACTAGTTTGTCCGAGCCAGTGTGATTAATTTGGCTAACATTTTTTCAAAATTTCCCAATCCCTATATTCAAAAAATCACAATTTTTTGACATCCTTTGAAAAACTGTAGTCTAAAGTACATCTTGACCAAATTTGAAGATGATATCTCAGTTTGTTCATTACTGCATCATTTATTTGATCACCTGTTTTAATTTGGCATCCTTGAAGTTGATATCACAACTGGTTTGTTCAGGGCACAATAATCAAAAAAAAATTGCATGCCAATTTTCAAAAATTCACGTTTTTTTTATGACGAGTGTTTCAACGGTTTTGCGCATGTCAATTGAAAGAGTATAATTCAAAGAACATTATAGCTAAATTTGAGGTTGATATCCCAGCCATTTTGTTTACTACAGCGTATTTCATTTGACAATCTCTCTTATAAAATTGCATCCAAATTTTTAAAAATTCACAAATTATTTTTGACATCAATTTCAAAATGTGTATGCATGTCAACTGGGAGACTATAGTGTGAGTACATCATATCCAAATTTGAAGTTGATATCAACTGGTTTGTTCAGGACAGCTTTTCCAAAAAAAATTATTAGACAATAGCTTTTTTTTATTTCCATCTAAATTTTCAAAAATTCACAATTGTTTTTTGCTATCAATTCCAAAATTTTTGCGCATCTCAACTCGAAGACTATTGTCTAGAGTACATACTAGCCAAATTTCAAGTTGATATCCCAAAGTTTAGCCACGACAGCGTCATCAAAGAAATTTGCATTCCAATTTTCAAAAATTCATATTTTTTTTATAAGTGGACAGTTGTGCGAATGTCAAGTGAAAGAGTATGGTCCAAAGTACATCATAGTCAAATTTGAAGTTGATATCTACACTAGTTTGTCTGAGCCAGTGTGATTAATTTGGCTAACATTTTTTCAAAATTTCCCAATCCCTATATTCAAAAAATCACAATTTTTTGACATCCTTTGAAAAACTGTAGTCTAAAGTACATCTTGACCAAATTTGAAGATGATATCTCAGTTTGTTCATTACTGCATCATTTATTTGATCACCTGTTTTAATTTGGCATCCTTGAAGTTGATATCACAACTGGTTTGTTCAGGGCACAATAATCAAAAAAAAATTGCATGCCAATTTTCAAAAATTCACGTTTTTTTTATGACGAGTGTTTCAACGGTTTTGCGCATGTCAATTGAAAGAGTATAATTCAAAGAACATTATAGCTAAATTTGAGGTTGATATCCCAGCCATTTTGTTTACTACAGCGTATTTCATTTGACAATCTCTCTTATAAAATTGCATCCAAATTTTTAAAAATTCACAAATTATTTTTGACATCAATTTCAAAATGTGTATGCATGTCAACTGGGAGACTATAGTGTGAATACAAAATATCCAAATTTGGAGTTGATATCACAATAGCTTTTTTTTATTTCCATCTAATTTTTCAAAAATTCACAATTGTTTTTTGCCATCAATTCCAAAATTTTTGCGCATGTCAACTCGAAGACTATTGTCTAGAGTACATACTAGCCAAATTTCAAGTTGATATCCCAAAGTTTAGCCACGACAGCGTCATCAAAGAAATTTGCATTCCAATTTTCAAAAATTCATATTTTTTTTATAAGTGGACAGTTGTGCGAATGTCAAGTGAAAGAGTATGGTCCAAAGTACATCATAGTCAAATTTGAAGTTGATATCTACACTAGTTTGTCCGAGCCAGTGTGATTAATTTGGCTAACATTTTTTCAAAATTTCCCAATCCCTATATTCAAAAAATCACAATTTTTTGACATCCTTTGAAAAACTGTAGTCTAAAGTACATCTTGACCAAATTTGAAGATGATATCTCAGTTTGTTCATTACTGCATCATTTATTTGATCACCTGTTTTAATTTGGCATCCTTGAAGTTGATATCACAACTGGTTTGTTCAGGGCACAATAATCAAAAAAAAATTGCATGCCAATTTTCAAAAATTCACGTTTTTTTTATGACGAGTGTTTCAACGGTTTTGCGCATGTCAATTGAAAGAGTATAATTCAAAGAACATTATAGCTAAATTTGAGGTTGATATCCCAGCCATTTTGTTTACTACAGCGTATTTCATTTGACAATCTCTCTTATAAAATTGCATCCAAATTTTTAAAAATTCACAAATTATTTTTGACATCAATTTCAAAATGTGTATGCATGTCAACTGGGAGACTATAGTGTGAGTACATCATATCCAAATTTGAAGTTGATATCAACTGGTTTGTTCAGGACAGCTTTTCCAAAAAAAATTATTAGACAATAGCTTTTTTTTATTTCCATCTAAATTTTCAAAAATTCACAATTGTTTTTTGCTATCAATTCCAAAATTTTTGCGCATCTCAACTCGAAGACTATTGTCTAGAGTACATACTAGCCAAATTTCAAGTTGATATCCCAAAGTTTAGCCACGACAGCGTCATCAAAGAAATTTGCATTCCAATTTTCAAAATTTCATATTTTTTTTATAAGTGGACAGTTGTGCGAATGTCAAGTGAAAGAGTATGGTCCAAAGTACATCATAGTCAAATTTGAAGTTGATATCTACACTAGTTTGTCTGAGCCAGTGTGATTAATTTGGCTAACATTTTTTCAAAATTTCCCAATCCCAATAATCAAAAATTCACAATTTTTTGACATCCTTTGAAAAACTGTAGTCTAAAGTACATCTTGACCAAATTTGAAGATGATATCTCATATAGTTTTTTCAGGATCTAGTTTTTAATTTGGATTAGTTTGAGTTAATGCGATTAATTTCGATGATAATTTTCAAAAATCCACAATCTTTTTTGAATATAGGTTCCAAAATGCGCATGTCAAGTAAAAGAATATAGTTCAAAATACATCATTGCCAAATTTCCAGGAAATCAATGATAGCAGGAATCAATTTTTGATAATTTTTCACTACCTTCACTAATTATTTTGTGGAGCTAAATTGAGGTTTACATGGGACACTCTGTATATTATTTTATATTTTTACGATAATTGTGGAGTATTTTGAGTGTATTTCCACCCAAGGAAATTGATGACAGCAGAAATCAATTTTTAATCACTTCGCTAATTATTTTGTGGGACAAAATTGAGGTTTACACTCTGTATATTTCTTCATAAAAAAAGAATATCAATCAAAAATTTATTCCTCATCAAATCATCCTTTTTTCAACAAAGTTTTCTTCCCCTCATCCTCCTCCACCATCAAACAACCAGGCAACAATCCATTGTTAGCATCAGCAATCACCTTCCTCAACTCCTTCCCTCCAACCACTCCCACCAACCTCCCAATGGCTGTAACATAGGCAGTCTGGAGGTGCATCATGGAGAACAACGAATGGACCTTCAACAACGACGTCCGCTCCACCAACTGGAACGGAGCTGGATCAACGTGGCAGCAACTAAAGTCAGCTTCCTCACTGAGCTGACTCTGCTCCCATGACTCCTGGTCTGTTTTGGACAAGTCACAGATCCTCGTTGCCAGCAGCTGTTGTCTGATCAGATTCTTCTTCTTCCCACCCATTTCGTTAAGGTTGTACTTGTTGAAGATTCTGTTCCGCAGCTCGTCCTTGGTGTCCTGCAATTTTTTATCATCAATGAGGACAATTGAAGATATATGTACCTCTTCATTGTCAGGAGTGATGATATCTTCATTTGACGCAGTTTCTTGCACTTTTCTTACAATTTGCATGCGAGCATGGCAGCCGATTTTTTGTTCTACCAGCTCAACCAGCTCAGTTCTGGCAATGCTGCCCAGCAGGATCATGTTATGGGCGTTGTCTACCAGTGGGAACATTTTAATGTTTTTATTGAGCTTCAGCAGGGTTTTTAGGTCGTGGTAGGACATTCCTAGGTTGATGAATTTAACGTCTTTCACCATAAAGTCTTCGACGAATGTCTGGTAGATTGCTGCAAGGACCATGAGCAAATTGATTTATGTTTTTGCACCTGCGAAAGCTCATAACTTTTTTATTTTTTTAAATATCGAGATGAAATTTGATATTCTCAATTTTTTTTTTCTCGTTAGTGGGTTAGTTGCTCATTAATCATCAATAATTATTATTGATCAACAACTAAAGAAAATTAGCAAAATTTATCAAAAAGACAATAAAAAAAGGGAAAAAACAGTATGATTATGTGGAAATTAATCAAAATGAGAAAAACATCAACACTCTAGCAACAATTCCCAAGAAAATTAGCAAAATAAATAAATAAAATTAAAATTAACCAAAAAATTCGCAAAAACAAAAAAAAACAGCAAATAACTTGTTCCAAATTGTGCGGAAATTCATTGGAATCAGCAAAAACATCAACAAGTTAGCAACAAGGCCCAAGAAAATTAGCAAAATTTATAAAAAAAAAAGATAAAACAAAGACAAAAAAACAGTATGATTATGCGAAAATTGATCAAAATCAGAAAAAAATCAACACTCTAGCAACAAAGTCCAAGAAAATTAGCAAAATTTACCAAAAAATTGATAAAAAAAGTGAAAAAAAAAACAGTATAATTTGTTCCAAATATGTGGAAACTGAGCAAAATCAGCAAAAACATGAACACGCTAACAAAAAAGTCAACGAAAATTGGCAAAATTTTCCAATAAATTGATAAAAAAAAACAGTATAATTTGTTCCAAATATGAGGAGACTGATCAAAATCAGCAAAAACATGAGCACGCTAGCAACTAAGTCCAAGAAAATCAGCAAAATTAACCAAAAACTTTGCAAAGACAAAAAGAAATAGCATAACTTATTCCAAATTATGCGGAAAATTATCGAAATCAGCAAAAACATCAACAAGTTAGCAACAAGACAAAAAAAAATCAGCAAAATTCACCAAAGAATTGATGAAAAAAAGAAAAAAAACAGTATGATTTGTTCCAAATATGTGAAAAATGAACGAAATCAGCAAAAACATGAATAAGTTAGCAACAAGGCCCAAGAAAATTAGCAAAATTTACCAAAAAATTGATAAAAAAAAAGAAAAGAAAACAGTATGATTTGTTCCAAATAACGAAATCAGCAAAAACATGAACACATTAGCAACAAGGCCCAAGAAAATTAGCAAAATTTACCAAAAAAATGATAAAAAAACAGTATCATTTGTTCCAAATATGTGGAAATTGATCAAAATCAGCAAAAACATGAGCACACTAGCAACTAAGTCCAAGAAAATCAGCAAAATCAACCAAAAACTTTACAAAGACAAAAAGAAACAGCATAACTTATTCCAAATTATGCGGAAAATTATCGAAATCAGCAAAAACATCAACAAGTTAGCAACAAGACAAAAAAAAATCAGCAAAATTCACCAAAGAATTGATGAAAAAAAGAAAAAAAACAGTATGATTTGTTCCAAATATGTGAAAAATGAACGAAATCAGCAAAAACATGAATAAGTTAGCAACAAGGCCCAAGAAAATTAGCAAAATTTACCAAAAAATTGATAAAAAAAAAGAAAAGAAAACAGTATGATTTGTTCCAAATAACGAAATCAGCAAAAACATGAACACATTAGCAACAAGGCCCAAGAAAATTAGCAAAATTTACCAAAAAAATGATAAAAAAACAGTATCATTTGTTCCAAATATGTGGAAATTGATCAAAATCAGCAAAAACATGAGCACACTAGCAACTAAGTCCAAGAAAATCAGCAAAATCAACCAAAAACTTTACAAAGACAAAAAGAAACAGCATAACTTATTCCAAATTATGCGCAAAATTATCGAAATCAGCAAAAACATCAACAAGTTAGCAACAAGACAAAAAAAAATCAGCAAAATTTACCAAAAAATTGATAAAAAAAAGAAAAAAAAAACAGTATGATTTGTTCCAAATATGTGAAAAATGAACGAAATCATAAAAACATGAATAAGTTAGCAACAAGGCCCAAGAAAAATAGCAAAATTTACCAAAAAAATGATAAAAAAGCAGAAAAAACTGTATGATTATGCGAAAAATGATCAAAACCAGATAAAAAATCAACACTCTAGCAACAAATCCCAAGAAAATTAGCAAAATTGACCAAGAAATTCGCAAAAACGAAACGAAACAGCATATAACTTGTTCCAAATTATGCGGAAATTCATTGAAATCAGCAAAAACATCAACAAGTTAGCAACAAGTCCCAAGAAAATTAGCAAAATTAACCAAAAACTTTGCAAAGACAAAAAGAAACAGCATAACTTATTCCAAATTATGGGGAAAATTATCGAAATCAGCAAAAACATCAACAAGTTAGCAACAAGACAAAAAAAAATCAGCAAAATTCATCAAAGAATTGATGAAAAAAAGAAAAAAAACAGTATGATTTGTTCCAAATATGTGAAAACTGGACGAAATCAGCAAAAACATGAACACGTTAGCAACAAGGCCCAAGAAAATTAGCAAAATTTACCAAAAAAATGATAAAAAAGCAGAAAAAACTGTATGATTATGCGAAAAATGATCAAAACCAGATAAAAAATCAACACTCTAGCAACAAATCCCAAGAAAATTAGCAAAATTGACCAAGAAATTCGCAAAAACGAAACGAAACAGCATATAACTTGTTCCAAATTATGCGGAAATTCATTGAAATCAGCAAAAACATCAACAAGTTAGCAACAAGTCCCAAGAAAATTAGCAAAATTAACCAAAAACTTTGCAGACAAAAAGAAACAGCATAATGATCGAAATCAGCAAAAACATCAACAAGTTAGCAACAAGACAAAAAAAAATCAGCAAAATTCACCAAAGAATTGATGAAAAAAAGAAAAAAAACAGTATGATTTGTTCCAAATATGTGAAAACTGGACGAAATCAGCAAAAACATGAACACGTTAGCAACAAGGCCCAAGAAAATTAGCAAAATTTACTAAAAAAATGATAAAAAAGCAGAAAAAACTGTATGATTATGCGAAAAATGATCAAAACCAGAAAAAAAATCAACACTCTATCAACAAATCCCAAGAAAATTAGCAAAATTGACCAAGAAATTGATAAAAAAAGGGAAAAAAAACGGTATGATTTGTTCCAAATATGTGGAAATTGATCAAAATCAGCAAAAACATGAGCACACTTGCAACAAAGTCCAAGAAAATTAGCAAAATTAACCAAAAACTTTGCAAAGACAAAAAGAAACAGCATAACTTATTCCAAATTATGGGGAAAATTATCGAAATCAGCAAAAACATGAACAAGTTAGCAACAAGACAAAAAAAATCAGCAAAATTCATCAAAGAATTGATGAAAAAAAGAAAAAAAACAGTATGATTTGTTCCAAATATGTGAAAACTGGACGAAATCAGCAAAAACATGAACACGTTAGCAACAAGGCCCAAGAAAATTAGCAAAATTTACCAAAAAAATGATAAAAAAGCAGAAAAAACTGTATGATTATGCGAAAAATGATCAAAACCAGATAAAAAATCAACACTCTAGCAACAAATCCCAAGAAAATTAGCAAAATTGACCAAGAAATTCGCAAAAACGAAACGAAACAGCATATAACTTGTTCCAAATTATGCGGAAATTCATTGAAATCAGCAAAAACATCAACAAGTTAGCAACAAGTCCCAAGAAAATTAGCAAAATTAACCAAAAACTTTGCAGACAAAAAGAAACAGCATAATGATCGAAATCAGCAAAAACATCAACAAGTTAGCAACAAGACAAAAAAAAATCAGCAAAATTCACCAAAGAATTGATGAAAAAAAGAAAAAAAACAGTATGATTTGTTCCAAATATGTGAAAACTGGACGAAATCAGCAAAAACATGAACACGTTAGCAACAAGGCCCAAGAAAATTAGCAAAATTTACTAAAAAAATGATAAAAAAGCAGAAAAAACTGTATGATTATGCGAAAAATGATCAAAACCAGAAAAAAAATCAACACTCTATCAACAAATCCCAAGAAAATTAGCAAAATTGACCAAGAAATTGATAAAAAAAGGGAAAAAAAACGGTATGATTTGTTCCAAATATGTGGAAATTGATCAAAATCAGCAAAAACATGAGCACACTTGCAACAAAGTCCAAGAAAATTAGCAAAATTAACCAAAAACTTTGCAAAGACAAAAAGAAACAGCATAACTTATTCCAAATTATGCGGAAAATTATCGAAATCAGCAAAAACATCAAAAAGTTAGCAACAAGACAAAAAAAAATCAGCAAAATTCACCAAAGAATTGATGAAAAAAAGAAAAAAAACAGTATGATTTGTTCCAAATATGTGAAAACTGGACGAAATCAGCAAAAACATGAACACGTTAGCAACAAGGCCCAAGAAAATTAGCAAAATTGACCAAGAAATTGATAAAAAAAGGGAAAAAAAACGGTATAATTTGTTCCAAATATATGGAAACTGATCAAAATCAGCAAAAACATGAGCACGCTAGCAACTAAGTCCAAGAAAATCAGCAAAATTAACCAAAAACTTTGCAAAGACAAAAAGAAACAGCATAACTTATTCCAAATTATGCGGAAAATTATCGAAATCAGCAAAAACATCAACAAGTTAGCAACAAGACAAAAAAAAATCAGCAAAATTTACCAAAAAATTGATAAAAAAAAGAAAAAAAAACAGTATGATTTGTTCCAAATATGTGAAAAATGAACGAAATCAGCAAAAACATGAACACGTTAGCAACAAGGCCCAAGAAAATTAGCAAAATTTACCAAAAAATTGATAAAAAAAGCAAAAAACAGTATAATTTGTTCCAAATACGTGAAAACTGATCAAAATCAGCAAAAACTTGAGCACGCTAGCAACTAAGTCCAAGAAAATCAACAAAATTTACCAATAAATTGATAAAAAAAAAGGAAAAAAAAACAGTATCATTTGTTCCAAATATGTGAAAACTGATCAAAATCAGCAAAAACATGAGCACACTTGCAACAAAGTCCAAGAAAATTAGCAAAATTAACCAAAAACTTTGCAAAGACAAAAAGAAACAGCATAACTTATTCCAAATTATGGGGAAAATTATCGAAATTATCGATTATTATCAACAAGTTAGAAACAAGACAAAAAAAAAATCAGCAAAATTCATCAAAGAATTGATGAAAAAAAGAAAAAAAACAGTATGAGTTGTTCCAAATATGTGAAAAATGAACGAAATCAGCAAAAACATGAATAAGTTAGCAACAAGGCCCAAGAAAATTAGCAAAATTTACCAAAAAATTGATAAAAAAAGGAAAAAACAGTATAATTTGTTCCAAATACGTGGAAATTGATCAAAATCAGCAAAAACATGAGCACGCTAGCAACTAAGTCCAAGAAAATCAGCAAAATTAACCAAAAACTTTGCAAAGACAAAAAGAAACAGCATAACTTATTCCAAATTATGGGGAAAATTATCGAAATTATCGATTATTATCAACAAGTTAGAAACAAGACAAAAAAAAAATCAGCAAAATTCATCAAAGAATTGATGAAAAAAAGAAAAAAAACAGTATGAGTTGTTCCAAATATGTGAAAAATGAACGAAATCAGCAAAAACATGAATAAGTTAGCAACAAGGCCCAAGAAAATTAGCAAAATTTACCAAAAAATTGATAAAAAAAGGAAAAAACAGTATAATTTGTTCCAAATACGTGGAAATTGATCAAAATCAGCAAAAACATGAGCACGCTAGCAACTAAGTCCAAGAAAATCAGCAAAATTAACCAAAAACTTTGCAAAGACAAAAAGAAACAGCATAACTTATTCCAAATTATGCGGAAAATTATCGAAATCAGCAAAAACATCAACAAGTTAGCAACAAGACAGAAAAAAATCAGCAAAATTTACCAAAAAATTGATAAAAAAAAGAAAAAAAAACAGTATGATTTGTTCCAAATATGTGAAAAATGAACGAAATCAGCAAAAACATGAATAAGTTAGCAACAAGGCCCAAGAAAATAAGCAAAATTTACCAAAAAAATGATAAAAAAACAGTATCATTTGTTCCAAATATATGGAAACTGATCAAAATCAGCAAAAACATGAGCACGCTAGCAACTAAGTCCAAGAAAATCAGCAAAATTAACCAAAAACTTTGCAAAGACAAAAAGAAACAGCATAACTTATTCCAAATTATGCGGAAAATTATCGAAATCAGCAAAAACATCAACAAGTTAGCAACAAGACAGAAAAAAATCAGCAAAATTTACCAAAAAATTGATAAAAAAAAGAAAAAAAAACAGTATGATTTGTTCCAAATATGTGAAAAATGAACGAAATCAGCAAAAACATGAATAAGTTAGCAACAAGGCCCAAGAAAATAAGCAAAATTTACCAAAAAATTTATAAAAAAAAAGAAAAGAAAACAGTATGATTTGTTCCAAATAACGAAATCAGCAAAAACATGAACACATTAGCAACAAGGCCCAAGAAAATTAGCAAAATTTACCAAAAAAATGATAAAAAAACAGTATCATTTGTTCCAAATATGTGAAAAATGAACGAAATCAGCAAAAACATGAATAAGTTAGCAACAAGGCCCAAGAAAATAAGCAAAATTTACCAAAAAATTGATAAAAAAAAAGAAAAGAAAACAGTATGATTTGTTCCAAATAACGAAATCAGCAAAAACATGAACACATTAGCAACAAGGCCCAAGAAAATTAGCAAAATTTACCAAAAAAATGATAAAAAAACAGTATGATTTGTTCCAAATATGTGAAAAATGAACGAAATCAGCAAAAACATGAATAAGTTAGCAACAAGGCCCAAGAAAATTAGCAAAATTTACCAAAAAATTGATAAAAAAAGCAAAAAACAGTATAATTTGTTCCAAATACGTGAAAACTGATCAAAATCAGCAAAAACTTGAGCACGCTAGCAACTAAGTCCAAGAAAATCAACAAAATTTACCAATAAATTGATAAAAAAAAAGGAAAAAAAAACAGTATCATTTGTTCCAAATATGTGAAAACTGATCAAAATCAGCAAAAACATGAGCACACTTGCAACAAAGTCCAAGAAAATTAGCAAAATTAACCAAAAACTTTGCAAAGACAAAAAGAAACAGCATAACTTATTCCAAATTATGGGGAAAATTATCGAAATTATCGATTATTATCAACAAGTTAGAAACAAGACAAAAAAAAAATCAGCAAAATTCATCAAAGAATTGATGAAAAAAAGAAAAAAAACAGTATGAGTTGTTCCAAATATGTGAAAAATGAACGAAATCAGCAAAAACATGAATAAGTTAGCAACAAGGCCCAAGAAAATTAGCAAAATTTACCAAAAAATTGATAAAAAAAGGAAAAAACAGTATAATTTGTTCCAAATACGTGGAAATTGATCAAAATCAGCAAAAACATGAGCACGCTAGCAACTAAGTCCAAGAAAATCAGCAAAATTAACCAAAAACTTTGCAAAGACAAAAAGAAACAGCATAACTTATTCCAAATTATGGGGAAAATTATCGAAATTATCGATTATTATCAACAAGTTAGAAACAAGACAAAAAAAAAATCAGCAAAATTCATCAAAGAATTGATGAAAAAAAGAAAAAAAACAGTATGAGTTGTTCCAAATATGTGAAAAATGAACGAAATCAGCAAAAACATGAATAAGTTAGCAACAAGGCCCAAGAAAATTAGCAAAATTTACCAAAAAATTGATAAAAAAAGGAAAAAACAGTATAATTTGTTCCAAATACGTGGAAATTGATCAAAATCAGCAAAAACATGAGCACGCTAGCAACTAAGTCCAAGAAAATCAGCAAAATTAACCAAAAACTTTGCAAAGACAAAAAGAAACAGCATAACTTATTCCAAATTATGCGGAAAATTATCGAAATCAGCAAAAACATCAACAAGTTAGCAACAAGACAGAAAAAAATCAGCAAAATTTACCAAAAAATTGATAAAAAAAAGAAAAAAAAACAGTATGATTTGTTCCAAATATGTGAAAAATGAACGAAATCAGCAAAAACATGAATAAGTTAGCAACAAGGCCCAAGAAAATAAGCAAAATTTACCAAAAAATTTATAAAAAAAAAGAAAAGAAAACAGTATGATTTGTTCCAAATAACGAAATCAGCAAAAACATGAACACATTAGCAACAAGGCCCAAGAAAATTAGCAAAATTTACCAAAAAAATGATAAAAAAACAGTATGATTTGTTCCAAATATGTGAAAAATGAACGAAATCAGCAAAAACATGAATAAGTTAGCAACAAGGCCCAAGAAAATAAGCAAAATTTACCAAAAAAATTATAAAAAAAAGAAAAGAAAACAGTATGATTTGTTCCAAATAACGAAATCAGCAAAAACATGAACACATTAGCAACAAGGCCCAAGAAAATTAGCAAAATTTACCAAAAAAATGATAAAAAAACAGTATCATTTGTTCCAAATATGTGAAAACTGAACGAAATCAGCAAAAACATGAACACATTAGCAACAAGGCCCAAGAAAATTAGCAAAATTTACCAAAAAAATTATAAAAAGGCAGAAAAAACTGTATGATTATGCGAAAAATGATCAAAACCAGATAAAAAATCAACACTCTAGCAACAAATCCCAAGAAAATTAGCAAAATTGACCAAGAAATTCGCAAAAACGAAAAGAAACAGCAAATAACTTGTTCCAAATTATGCGGAAATTCATTGGAATCAGCAAAAACATCAACAAGTTAGCAACATGGCCCAAGAAAATTAGCAAAATTTACCAAAGAATTGATTGAAAAAAAAAAGGGAAAAAAAACAGTATTTGTTCCAAATATTGTGGAAACTGATCAAAACCAGCAAAAACATGAACACGCTAGCAAGAAAATTAGCAAAATTTACCCAAAATTGTTTAAAACAACCAAAAAACGGTATAATTAGTTTCAAATTAGGTACTAATCGTAACTGCTCAAGAAGATTAGCAACATTTTTAAAAAAATTGCAAAAAAAGGAAAAAAATTACATAATTCGTGCTAAATAGATAAAAATGGCTAAAAATAAGGGACGCTCACAAAAAAACAGCAAAACTTACTAAAAAATGTTCAAAAGTAGAATCCAGCATGATTCATTCGAAATAAGTGAATATTGTTAAAAATCAGCAAAACCTTCAACCATGTTGGTAGAATGCCAAAAAAAACAGCAAAATTCACTTAAATTCAGCAAAATTCATTCGAAATAACATTGGTATTAATAATAAGTTTATCCAATAGAAATCAGCAACATTTTCCAAAGAACTAGCAAAAAGCGTATAGTAGGGGATCCGAATTACATTAAAAAATCAGCAAACTCATAAACAAGTTGACAAAAACGCTGCAAAATTTTATAATCCACAAAAACAAATAAAATAGCAATAATTCTAAGAAAGTGGAAATTGGTCAGCTTGGATGTCATCAATTCAAAACTTAACATAACTTAAAAATAATTATTCTCGTTTTAAACATACAAAAAGTTATTTTCCAATTAAATCAAAAAAAGTTGCGAGACAATTTTGAAAATCCGTTTCAATATTTTTCAAACCACTTTGTTTCAAAAGTTATGGTTTTTAGTGGGTTACTTTGGGTTAGTTTTTTCTACAAATGGTGAGTATATAGAAAAAAATGGGGTTTTTGCTCCATTTTACGGTACTGAGTTGAAAATGAGGTGAAATGGCAATTCAGTTTTTTAGTATGTTTTGGAATAATTTAAAGTTTTGTCGATGTTCAAATTGACATTTTTCAATTTTTTTCTGGTTTATTCATTCTTGAAAAAAACCATCTAATTTTTATTTGCCAACCCGATTTATTTTTTTTCGAGTTTTCTATAATTTTTTTTTTATCTGTCTTATTTTATTTAATATTATTATTATTATTAATTTTGATTTTTTTAATTAATTTTTTTGTGCTCCAATTCATCTGGTTTTTCAGGTTACTTATCAATGACAACTTGATGGAAGATGGATATAGATCAGAAAAATTAAGAAATAATAAAAACTAATAGAAAAATGATTTCCTTTAAATTTGTATTTTTATTCCCAATATATTTTATTATCTAATTTAATTTTTTTATCTGGCTTTAAAGAGGTTAGTCATTGTAAGATAAATTAGAACAATGGAAGAATTAATAACAAAAATGGAAATACATATACCTGAAGCAATTTTTTATAAAACTTGGTTAAAAAAAAATAAAAAGATGGAAATGAAAAAAAAATATTGTTGTTGTAGGTATACCTATTTCGATTGTATTCTTTTTCGTCCATAACTTTTTAAATCGATTGTTGAAATGATAAAAAAGAGCGATGGATTAAAAAATAATAAAGATGGAGAAAATTGAAAAGTTAAAGTCGTTAAAGATTTTGAAAAATGTTAATTTGCTTCCATTTATGTACCTACGTCATTTTTTTATGTTTGTTAATATTAAATTTTTGTATGATTTGATGAGAAAATTGACGTATAAAAGTAGAAACATAAATGAGCAGATCTTATACAATAGTATTTTTTTTACAGTCTCTGATGATGTAAAGTGTCATTTACCGGACTGGTTTTTGATCCAACGTTTCTGTCTGTTGGAAGAATGATACATACCTATTTGTTATATGTACATATTTTTAGATATGTATACCACTGTATTTTATAGTTTTTGTAATATTAATAACTCAATAATAGTAGTAAAAAAATTGAGAAAAAGTAAAATAAATGAATTTCCAGATTGGAACAACTCAACTGTAAAAGGACAAGAATAATTAAACAAAAAAAATAAGTAGAAAGAAAAACAAAGTTCAACAAGTGAATACAATCATCACTAAAAATAAAACAAACAAAAAGTAAGTATTAATAAAATATATATAATAAAACAGTGAAAAAAAAACAAAAATAATGGGGAAGTACTTGGAACCTAAGAAAAAAGGAAATTGAAAATAGTCATTGATAAATTGATAAAAAGTGGAGCAAAATGAAGAGGAATATGGACAAAAAAGAAATTGAAAAATTACAAAATAAAGAAATTGAAAAAAGTATAAAAATAGTAATGCTAAACAAAAAATTAAAATGCGAAGAAAAATGTAAATAAACTGGAAATAAAAAATAGTTAAAACAATGAAGAAAGTTATAAATTTGTGAGTAAACAATTAGATAGATTTCCTAAAATGAAATATAATTTTTTTTATAATAATTTTTTTTTTAAATGAAATATGAATAAATTCCTTTTGTTTAGGATGTTGGGTACGCCATTTTTTTTACAAAATTTAACAGCAGTTGTATCGAAAACCAAAACAATCAAAGAACTCTTTGAATAAAACTTGTTAGATCTTATAGAAATTGAGCTGCAAATTCAGATAAAAAAAATAAAAAAAATATAATTATCTCTGGCACTCACCACTACTACTGGGCAACAAATCAGGCAAAAAAGGCAAGTTTCCTTCTTGTATAGCCAAGTCGTAGATGCTAGGAGTGAAAAACCGGGCAACCCCATTGGCAATCAAATTGGAAATCAACACAGGAATCACATGGGTGATCTGTGACGTCATTTCAAATAAAATCACACTAGTGGACAAAGTGTGAGTGACCGCCCCACTCCAGGCTGCCGCCCCCACTATAGCGTAAGCCCCAGGCACTATCTTAACCATGCGCCCTTTGTAGCGAACCCCATAGGGAAACCACATGGCCATCAACTCCCCTACAATTCTACCCAGTGCAGCTCCTGCTCTGAAATTGGGTATAAAAGACCCAGCTGGTATGGGCATGGATGATGCTAAAATCGACGCTAGACACTGATAACAAATAAACACCACCAAGTTGGTGTACACTCCTGACCATTTGGTGGTCCAGTGGGTTAAAATTTGTTGCTGGGCAACAGTGTGGTTGCCTTGGGTCCACGTGAAGTTACTAAATAGCTCTACCACTTGGTCTTTTGGTGTTAATGACGCAGCCATGAACTGGCCAGTACCAGGGGGCCAGGTCATGGTGCTGATGAGCAGTACCACACTGAGTGGGTAAATAAAGCGGCTGGTCTTATTGATCCATTTAATCCTGTTGCTGGATTTCAACGTCCGGCTGAAGGCCCGTTTTAGGGCTATGTAAAGGGAGCCACACCCTCCGCAGATTAGGCTGTAATTACGTCAATCAATGAGTAATCATTTCAATTGCAGACTTGAGTCGTGCTCAGCTCAAGTAGGATCCGAACTTGAGTACGCCTCAAGTTTCAAGTTTTCCTCACTTTTTAACAATAATGTGGCTATGTGAGTGTTATTTATAAAATTGTTGCATATTACATGACACGTTTGGCGCCCGAGGAAAACTTTAAACGTCCATAAAACCCGTGACTTTTGGGATATAAGTATGATTTCTGCTTCATCAACATAAAGAGTGATCAGAAGAGACAAGATTGATATTTAAAACGTTTTTTTCAAGAATTACAAAGTTTGGCGCCCGAGGAAAACTTGAAACCTCCATAAAACTCATGTCTTTCCAAAATTTTTGCTTTTTTCTAAAGAGTGATCAGCGTAGAGTTTTGAGATTCTTCATTTAAATTCAAATTTCTTTCAAAAATTGCCACGTTTGGCGCCCGAGGAATCCCTGAAACGTTCATAATAGATCCCGGAGCTTTTGCGAATAATTATGAATATTTTTGGTTAATTCTTTACCAATCCAAAAACTCCCTTCCACCAAGTTTTACTGTTAAAATGTCCGTTCATGAAATATTAAATTTTCATTTTTGAAAATATGCCACGTCATTTGATTCTGGCGCTGTTATTTTTGATATTCTCACATTTTTTTAAAGAACAACAATGTCTGGAAATATTCATATCTATCCGTAGCACATCGCAAAAAATTGAAATTAAAAAATATTCTGTATTTTGACCTTG
The DNA here is from genome assembly GCA_958502075.1 of Orchestes rusci. Classification (NCBI taxonomy): domain Eukaryota; kingdom Metazoa; phylum Arthropoda; class Insecta; order Coleoptera; family Curculionidae; genus Orchestes; species Orchestes rusci. Next base: position 113,607,747 of record OY293304.1, on the reverse strand, counting down.
AAACGTCACTTTGACAGTTCCAAAAATGTCACCAATTTAAAGAGCATCCTCAAAAACCCCTTTCCACTAAATTTCGCTGTCTAAAGGTCAACCGTTTATGAAATATTGATTTTATATTTTTGAAAAATGTGCCACGTCATCAGTTACTTAAATTGCATCTGGCGCCGTTATTTTCGATATTTTCAAAACTTTTTCAAGTACAATAATGTCTTGAAATATAGCGATCTATCCATAGCACAAAGTAAAAAAAAATATTTTCAAAATCTTGTGTATTTTGGCCTTGAAATGTCACTTTGACAGTTGTAAAAATGTCACCAATCGAAAGAGCATCGCCAAAAACCCCTTACTCCTAAATTTCGCTGTCTAAATGTCAACCGTTCATGAAATATTTGATTTTGATTTTGGAAAATGTGCCACGTCGTCAATTCCTTAAATTGCTTCTAGCGCCGTTATTTTTAATATTTTCAAAATTTTTCCAATTATAAAAATAACTTAAAATATGGCAATATTTCCACACCACATCGTAAAATATTGAATTTCCAAAATATTGTGTATTTTGACCTTGAAATGTCACATTGACAGTTCCAAAAATGTCACCAATCGAAAGAGCATCCGCAAAAACCATCACCCACCAAATTTTACCAACAAAATTTCAACTGTTCATAAAATATTGAATTTTGATTTTGGAAAATATGGCACGTCATCAATTCATTAATCTGCTTCTAGCGCTGTTATTTTTGATATTTTCAAAATTTTTCCAATCATAAAAATAACTTAAAATATGACAATATTTCCATAGCACATCGAAAAATATTGAATTTTCAAAATATTGTGTATTTTGACCTTGAAATGTCACATTGACAGTTCCTAAAATGTCACCAATCGAAAGAGCATCCGCAAAAACCCCCACCCACCAAATTTTACCAACAAAATTTCAACTGTTCATGAAATATTGAATTTTGATTTTGGAAAATATGGCACGTCATCAATTCATTAATCTGCTTGTAGCGCTGTTATTTTTGATATTTTCAAAATTTTTCCAAGAAAGAAAATGACTTGAAAAATAACAATCTATCCATTGCACATCATAGAAAAATAATTTCGGGAATATTGCGTATTTTGACCTTGAAATTTCACTTTGACAGATTCGAAAATGTCACCAATCGAAAGAGCATCGCCAAAAACCCCTTTCCACTAAATTTAGCTGTCTAAATGTCAACCTTTCATGAAATATTTGATTTTGATTTTGGAAAATGTGCCACGTCATCAATTCTTTAAATTGCTTCCAGCGCCGTTATTTGTAATATTTTCAAAATTTTTCCAATCACAAAAATATCTTAAATTATGACAATATATCCATATCACATCGAAAAATATTGAATTTTCAAAATATTGTGTATTTTTACATTGAAATGTCACTTTGACAGTTGCAAAAATGTCACCAATCGAAAGAGCATCCGCAAAAGCCCCCACCCACCAAATTTTACTCACAAAATTTCAACTGTTCATGAAATATTCAATTTTGATTTTGGAAAATATGCCACGTCATCAATTCCTAAAATTGCTTTTAGCGCTGTTATTTTTAATATTTTCAAATTTTTTCCAATCACAAAAATGTCTTCAAACATGACAATACATCCATAGCACATCAAAAAATATTGAATTTCCAAAATATTGTGTATCTTGACCTTGAAATGTCACATTGACAGTTCCAAAAATGTCACCAATCAAAAAAACCCCTCCCTGCCAAAGTTTATTGTCAAGATGTCAACCGTCTCAAGCCTAAGATCAACTCAAGTCTCGACAACGAGCAAATGCTTACCCAAGTATGGCAAAGGAAATCAGCTCCATAGAATCATAAGGAAAGTCGTTAATGAAGCTGGTACCAAAGACAACCCTAATGGTGTCAACTCCATCTATCCACACATACAGAAGTCGATACACTGTTGCACCCCACACAGCTGCAAAAAAACCACGCCAATAATTACGCACAGCGTAGTAAGCTGTGGATATTTCCACGCTAAACAGCACTCCTCCTATTGGCGCATTAAAAGTACAGGCCACCCCCACTGCGTAAGCTGCCCCAATCAGCTCCAGCTTCTTATTTTCGTTCAAGTAAACACTCTTGAAGCTGGACACGTATTTGCTCATCTTGGTCACCAAAATGCTGGACATCTGGATCAATGGACCTTCTTTGCCGAGGGGCATACCACTGCCTAAAGTTGCCATAACCCCCAACCACTTGGCTATAAGGACGCGCAAGGTGAGGAAGTCGTTGAGGTACACTCCACGGAGGCAGGTTTTGATTTGAGGTATACCTGAGCCTGTAAGAGAGGCTGGAGGTCTAGTTATTAGGTTACCATACATACCAACAGCCTTGGGGGCTATTAAGGATGTAATCCCTACATCCCACATTATCAGTAAGCAAGGAAGGCACACCCATGCCACCCATTTGGTAAACCAACCATGGGATAGTTCGGTGAATAACATACCACGAGCTTTGTTACACATGGTGGCCCCTTGGTCTATGGTGTAGCTGATTATAGCTACAAATATACCAAGGGCAGCTAGGAAGAGCCAGTCTTCGCCGAAATGGCCGAAGGTGTTGCGCCAGGTTTTGGCGCAGATTCTGTATAGTTTTCCTGGGAAATGTTCAATGAGGGGGTAGAGGAGAGTGGGGAGGTACCTTGGTAGGCGTCAAACTCTCTGCGTCTGGCCTTTTCCATTTGTTTCAGTCTGCGTTTGTCGGCCATGTTTTTTTCGCGGAGGGTTTCGTAGAGGTCCTCCAACGATTTGTTGTAGTACTGGAAAATGTTGTTTGCCCTTTTTTATGTTATTCTTATTTTATGATTTTTAGCTTTTTTACGGGACTCAATAATTATCAAGTCAAAATTTCAAACGGTTTTAAAGTTACAGTTTGTCAGCTGTATTTTTTGAAAATCAACTTTTTCAACCTGTAGAAAATTTTCGAGACGGTGCCTTCTGGATTTGTATATACAGGATGCTCAAATAAACATCTAACTATGACAGGATTATTTAATTTTGAAAATCGGCCACAAATTAGAGCTATGACAATTTTTTTTAAATCAACTTTTTGGTTGAAAATGGTACAGAATTCTACTCATCACCCTGTAGAACATTTCCGCGAAGGCGCCACGTTCAGTTTTATATACAGGGTGACCAAATAAACATTTAACTATAGCAAGATTATTTAATTTTGGAAATCTACCTCAAATTAGAGCAGTAACAAATTTTTTGTTTCAAAATGTTACAGAATTCCACTAATCACCCTGTAGAAAATTTCCAAGAAAGAGCCCCGTGAATTTTTATATACAGGGTGACCAAATAAACATTCAACTATGACAAGATTATTTAATTTTGGAAATCTACCTCCAATCAGAGCAGTAACAAATTTTTTGAAAATCTTCTTTTTGTTTCAAAATTTTACAGAATTCCACTCATCACTCTGTAGAAAATTTTCAAGTAAGAGCCCCGTAGATTTTTATATACAGGGTGATCAAATTAACATTTAACTATGGCAAGATTATTCAATTTTGGAAATCTGCCCCAAATAAGAACTGTGACAATTTTTTTTAAATCAGCTTTTTGGTTGAAAATGGTACAGAATTCTACTCATCACCCTGTAGAAAATTTCCGCGAAGGCGCCACGTTCAGTTTTATATACAGGGTGACCAAATAAACATTTAACTATAGCAAGATTATTTAATTTTGGAAATCTACCTCAAATTAGAGCAGTAACAAATTTTTTGTTTCAAAATGTTACAGAATTCCACTAATCACCCTGTAGAAAATTTCCAAGAAAGAGCCCCGTGAATTTTTATATACAGGGTGACCAAATAAACATTCAACTATGACAAGATTATTTAATTTTGGAAATCTACCTCAAATTAGAGCAGTAACAAATTTTTTGAAAATCTTCTTTTTGTTTCAAAATTTTACAGAATTCCACTCATCACTCTGTAGAAAATTTTCAAGTAAGAGCCCCGTAGATTTTTATATACAGGGTGATCAAATTAACATTAAACTATGGCAAGATTATTCAATTTTGGAAATCTGCCCCAAATAAGAACTGTGACAATTTTTTTAAAATCAGCTTTTTGGTTGAAAATGGTACAGAATTCCACTCATCAACCTGTAGAAAATTTTCTAGAAGGCGTCACGTGGATTTTTTTATACAGGGTGAGCAAATTAACATTTACTTATGGCAAAATTATATAATTTTGGAAATCGGCCTCAAATTAGAGCTGAAACAATTTTTTTGAAAATCAACTTTTTGGTTCAAAATGTCACGAAATTTCACCTATTACCCTGTAGAAAATTTCCATGAAAGAGCTTCGTACATTTTTATACACAGGGTGATCAAATAAACATTTAACTATAGCAAGATTATTTAATTTTGGAAATCTACCTCAAATTAGAGCAGTAACAAATTTTTTGTTTCAAAATGTTACAGAATTCCACTTATCACCCTGTAGAAAATTTCCAAGAAAGAGGTTCGTAAATTTTTATATACAGGGTGATCAAATAAACATTTAACTTTAGCAAGAATATTCAATTTTGGAAATCTACATCAAATCAGAGCTGTAACTATTTTTTTTTAAATCAATTTTTTGTTTCAAAATGTTACAGAATTCCACTCATCACCCTGTAGAAAATTTCCAAAAAAGAGCCCCGTAAATGTTTATATACAGGGTGATCAAATAAACATTTAACTATGGCAAGATTATTCAAATTTGGAAATCTACATCAAATTAGAGCAGTAACAAATTTTTTGAAAATCAACTTTTTGTTTCAAAATGTTACAGAATTCCACTAATCACCCTGTAGAAAATTTCCAAGAAAGAGCCCCGTGAATTTTTATATACAGGGTGACCAAATAAACATTCAACTATGACAAGATTATTTAATTTTGGAAATCTACCTCAAATTAGAGCAGTAACAAATTTTTTGAAAATCTTCTTTTTGTTTCAAAATTTTACAGAATTCCACTCATCACTCTGTAGAAAATTTTCAAGTAAGAGCCCCGTAGATTTTTATATACAGGGTGATCAAATTAACATTAAACTATGGCAAGATTATTCAATTTTGGAAATCTGCCCCAAATAAGAACTGTGACAATTTTTTTAAAATCAGCTTTTTGGTTGAAAATGGTACAGAATTCCACTCATCAACCTGTAGAAAATTTTCTAGAAGGCGTCACGTGGATTTTTTTATACAGGGTGAGCAAATTAACATTTACTTATGGCAAAATTATATAATTTTGGAAATCGGCCTCAAATTAGAGCTGAAACAATTTTTTTGAAAATCAACTTTTTGGTTCAAAATGTCACGAAATTTCACCTATTACCCTGTAGAAAATTTCCATGAAAGAGCTTCGTACATTTTTATACACAGGGTGATCAAATAAACATTTAACTATAGCAAGATTATTTAATTTTGGAAATCTACCTCAAATTAGAGCAGTAACAGATTTTTTTTAAATCAACTTTTTGTTTCAAAATGTTACAGAATTCCACTTATCACCCTGTAAACAATTCCAAGAAAGAGCCCCGTAAATTTTTATATACAGGGTGATCAAATAAACATTTAACTATGGCAGGATTATTCAAATTTGGGAATCTACATCAAATTAGAGCAGTAACAGATTTTTTTTAAATCAACTTTTTGTTTCAAAATGTTACAGAATTCCACTTATCACCCTGTAGAAAATTTCCAAGAAAGAGCCCCGTAAATTTTTATATACAGGGTGATCAAATAAACATTTAACTATGGCAGGATTATTCAAATTTGGGAATCTACATCAAATTAGAGCAGTAACAGATTTTTTTTAAATCAACTTTTTGTTTCAAAATGTTACAGAATTCCACTTATCACCCTGTAAACAATTCCAAGAAAGAGCCCCGTAAATTTTTATATACAGGGTGATCAAATAAACATTTAACTATGGCAAGATCATTCAATTTTGGAAATCTACCTCCAATTAGAGCAGTAACAAATTTTTTGAAAATCAACTTTTTGTTACAAAATGTAACAGAATTCCACTTATCACCCTGTAGAAAATTTCCAAGAAAGAGCCTCGTAGATTTTATACAGGGTGATCAAATTAACATTTAACTATGGCAAGATTATTAAAATTTGGAAATCTACATCAAATTAGAGCAGTAACAGATTTTTTGAAAATCAACTTTTTGTTTCAAAATGTTACAGAATTCCACTTATCACCCTGTAGAAAATTTCCAGGAAAGAGCCCCATAAATTTTTATATACAGGGTGACCAAATAAACATTTAACTATGGCAAGATCATTTAATTTTGGACATCTACCTCCAATCAGAGCAGTAACAAATTTTTTGAAAATCAACTTTTTGTTTCAAAATTTTACAGAATTCCACTTATCACCCTGTAGAAAATTTCCAAGAAAGAGCCCCGTAAATGTTTATATACAGGGTGACCAAATAAACATTTAACTATGGCAAGATCATTTAATTTTGGACATCTACCTCCAATCAGAGCAGTAACAAATTTTTTGAAAATCAACTTTTTGTTTCAAAATTTTACAGAATTCCACTTATCACCCTGTTTCGTCCATTTCCTTGGATCATCATCAGACAATTTCAAGTTCTTACCTGCATTGGAGTATACTGAGCATCATAAAGCTGCGAACTGGGCAAGTATTTGCCTCTGCCACTCATAACGAACCAACCCAATCACCACAACCACAACCACCATACTATGAACAATTCCAACAGCAATAAAGCTATTGCGTCTATGTACCCAACACAAATAGAATTTATAAACCTACAGCCATAAAACCATAAACAGGAGTATAATTAATTGGTCAAATATTTATAAGAGCAAAACATAACATGGTACCGAATTTTGTCCAAAATAACCGGATCTGTTCCAGCTATTAGTAGACACTAGGTACACTGATGGACAAAACTAAAGCAACCTAAACTTTGATCAAACTGAAATCCTGCAACAAAGTAGTTGGTGAAAATACCAAGATTTTAGTTGCAGGGTCAGCTCAATGAAGTTGACTTTAGTTGAGCCACGTTGATCCAGCTCCGTTCCACGTCGTTGTTGAAGGTCCATTAGTTGATCTCCATGATGCCTGTGTTACAGCCATTGGGAGGTTGGTGGGAGTGGTTGGAGGGAAGGAGTTGAGGAAGGTGCTAACAATGTTGGAGGAGGATGATTTTGTCCATTAGTGTATGGGGTCGTTGGTTGGAACACACCATGATATGTTTGATGATCCACTTGACAAATCGTTGTTTCAATGATCATATGATGGGGCAGTAATGGGAAAAATACATAAAGCAAGAGACAAAGCAATCTATTTGTCAATGTTAATATTGATCTAATGTTTAGGATGGTGTGACGTTTGTTTTTTTTTTTAATTTTGGACATTTCTGACACTTTGTGGAGTCGTTCTTCATTTTATAAAAATATATAAAATGCTGTTACAATTTCTTGTGTTTCTTCTTCCTTCCTTCCATTGATGATATAAATGAGTTTTACAACAATAGGCGTTATAAACATATCAAGTGACTGCCCAGACGATGAAATGAAAAACTTTCCAAAATAATCAATCGTTTTTGGGATATTGACAATTTTGTTATTTTTGATTTTTTCGATATAGTGTGACATATCAAATAAGGTTAGTTTTTTCCAACTAAGACAATGGAACCAAAAAATGTTCAAAAAAAATCACCGTTTTTGAGATATTGACAACTTTCTTATTCTTGATATTTTCGATATAGTGCGACATATCAAACAAGATTAGTTTTTTCCAACTAAGACAATGGTACAAAAAAAAATACCGTTTTGGAGATATTGGGATTTTTTTTGATTTTTTCGACTTAGTGAGACATATCAATAAACAAGTCAAGATCTTTCCAATGAAGTTTGTTCCATTGTACAAAACAATTTCCAAAAATATCAACAGTTTTTGAGATGTTAACAACACTGATGTTATTTTTGATTTTTTCGATATAGTGCGACATATCAAATAAAGTTAGTTTTTTCCAACTAAGACAATAAAATGAAACTTTTCTCAAAAAAATCAAACGTTTTTGGGATATTGACAACTTTGTTATTTTTGATGTTTTCGATATAGTGTGACATATCAAATAAAGTTAGTTTTTTTCCATTTGAAACAATAAAACAAAAAAAAAACATAAAAATTCGCCATTTTTGATATATTGACAATTTTTTGAGACTTTTTCGACATAGTGAGACATATCAATAAACAAGGTTAGTTCTTTCCAATGAAGGCAAGGTAACAAAACAATAATTTCCAAAAATGTCAACAGTTTTTGAGATATTGACATTGTTAATTCCGATTTTTTCAAATGAGGTTATTTTTTTCCAGCTAAAACGATGTAACAAAAAGCTTTCCAAAAAAATCAACCGTTTTTGAGATATTGACAACTTTGTTATTTTTCGATATAGTGCAACATATCAAATAAGGTTAATTTTTTTCAACTAAGACAATGAAACAAACTTTCAAAAAAAAAATCACCGTTTTTGGGATATTGACAACGTTTTGTTGATTTCAATTTTTTGAATTGGAATTTGAAATCACAAAAAACCACAACAACCGCCAAAAGAACCCCAATGAACCTCATGAACCACAAAGGATCAAAAAGAACAACAAACAACCACAAAGAACCACAAACAAGCATAAAACCACAATGAACAAAAAATAACCACCAACTAAATCACAAAGAATCACAAGCATTCGCCAAGAACCAAAATGAATCACACAAAACCACAACAACCACAAACGAGCACAAAAAAAAACACAGTAACGTAAAGAACCACAACCAAAAAAAAAAAATGTGTGCACCATAAAACCCGAACAAGCTCGAAAAAATCCAAGAACCCGAACTACCCGAACATCACCAAAAAAGTAAAAATTACCGTAATTTATTTTTGGTCGGTAATATTCGTTAAATTACGAGAACTTCCCGTAATTTATGAGAATTTTAGGAAATTTCACTTTTTTTAAGCAATAGACTATGTTTGGTGGGTAATTTATCATCCTTTTTCAAAAATATAGCTTCAACCAAAATTTCAATATTTTATCTTTAGAATTGAACTATTTTGTAATTATTCAAACGTCAATAAAACAGACATTGTTCGACTGAGTATCGGCCGCAAAGTTTCACTTTTCCTCCGCCGAATGTCTGAACTCTGAATTCATTTAAGGTTCAGTTTTTTTTTTGATGCCGGGATACATCAATTTTTAAAGTGAATTCGTAGGAAACAAGTTTGCCCGTAGAGTAAAAAAATAAGCAAAAAAAATAATAAAATAATGAACAAGAAAAAAAATGATGGCGTGTCTCGAAAGACAAAACGTTGCAATACAATCTGAATATCAGCATCAGCATATTGTGAAGCAGGAAAAATGGATATCAATAGAAATGAAAAAAAAAAGTAAAAATTTGATTTTTTTAGTATATCTCGAAAACTACATGAAAAATCAAGGACTTCTTCACAGAGTATTGTTGACCTTATAAATATGTTTTTTTTTTTTAAATTTAAATGACCTCGTATCCCTCACTTTAAAGTTAAAGGTCGCAGCTTATTTTTGAGGTATCCTGTATAGATGAATAGACTATAGAGAAAACACAAATAAAAATAAAAACTGATGGCTCCGAGCGTTTTCCAAAAAAAACACAGCATTTTTAATTAAATTAGACATCATTTATGGGACGCACTGTATATTTCATAAAAAATTGAATAATATTCATAATGAGAGAATATTTCAAAAAACGCCTCACCTGCATTAATTTTGTAAATTTTTGTTTGACATTATTTGGGCATTTTTGACATTTAATCAAATACTGCTGCATTCTGGTACATTTCTAACATATTTTTGGCCCATAACCAACCTTCCTGCATCAATTGATGTCCTGATTTAGTTGCGTTTTCAATAATTCAAAGCGCTTGTATTGCTCAAAAGGCTAGAGCAAAGGATCAAAACATTACCAACCTTCCTGCATCAATCAATGTCCTGATTTTGTTGCGTTTTCAATAATTCAAAGCGCTTGTATTTTTCAACAACCTAAAGCAAAGGATCATAACATTGCCAACCTTTCTGCATCAATCATTGTCCTGCAAACGCGCTAATTTTGTTGCGTTTTCAATAATTCAAAGCGCTTGTATTGCTCAAAAGGCTAGAGCAAAGGATCAAAACATTACCAACCTTCCTGCATCAATCATTGTCCTGCAAACGCGCTAATTTTGTTGCGTTTTCAATAATTCAAAGCGCATGTATTGCCCAACATCTGAGAGCGAAGGATCATAACATTACCAACCTTCCTGCATCAGTTGATGTCCTGATTTTGTTACGTTTTCAATAATTCAAAGCGCTTGTATTTTTCAACAGCATAGAGCAAAGGATCAAAACATTACCAACATTCCTGCATCAATCATTGTCCTGCAAACGCGCTAATTTTGTTGCGTTTTCAATAATTTGAAGCGCATGTATTGCCCAACATCTGAGAGCAAAGGATCATAACATTACCAACCTTCCTTCATCAATTGATGTCCTGATTTTGTTGCGTTTTCAATAATTCAAACCGCTTGTATTGCTCAAAAGACTAGAGCAAAGGATCAAAACATTACCAACCTTCCTGCATCAATCATTGTCCTGCAAACGCGCTAAATTTGTTGCGTTTTCGATAATTCAAAGCGCATGTATTGCCCAATATCCGAGAGCAAAGGATCATAACATTACCAACCTTCCTTCATCAATCAATGTCCCGATTTTGTTGCGTTTTCAATAGTTCAAAGCGCTTGTATTTTTCAACAACCTAGAGCAAAGGATCATAACATTACCAACATTCCCGCATCAATCATTGTCCTGCAAAGGCGCTAAATTTGTTGCGTTTTCGATAATTCAAAGCGTATGTATTGCTTAACAGCATAGAGCAAAGGATCAAAACATTACCAACCTTCCTGCATCAATCAATCAATGTCCTGATTTTGTTGCGTTTTTAATAATTCAAAGCGCATGTATTGCTAAACAGAATAGAGCAAAGGATCAGAACATTACCAACCTTCCTGCATCAATTGATGTCCTGATTTTGTTGCGTTTTCAATAATTCAAAGCGCTTGTATTTTTCAACAACCTAGAGCAAAGGACCAAGCCACTGCCAACCATCCTGTATCAATAATTGTCCTGCAAATTTTCAATAAAGCAACACAGAAGTCTGAGAGAAAACTTTTATTATACATATACAAGTAAAGCTACATTAAATGAAAAATAAAGCACACTCTTAAATGACGTCTTTCAAAGACTAAAAAACAAAAGAATAGACGTATATACATGAAATAAACACTTTGTACTAATTCTTAGCCCTTCGCGCTCTTTTAGGAGGACATTCATCAGTGTCCAAAGCAAACGTAACCTTTTTAGTATTCTCGTTTTTGTCCAATTTTGGTTCAACTATCTCCTCTCTTTTACGCCCTCTACCTCTGGTACTGGGTACTGAAACGGGTTCTGGTTCAACCTCCACTGGTTTACGTCTGGATCTACCCTTAGCTTGTGTTGGTTCAACATCTTCAACAACCTTCTTTCCTCTACCCTTTGGTTTCTTTACTTCCTCAACAACATCCTCAACTTTAATTCTTCCTCTTGTTTTCACTTCTTCGACCTCTTCAACAACCTTCCCTCCTCTACCTCTCGTTTTCTTTTCTTCTATTTCTTCAGCAGTTTCTTCTTTTTTCCTACCCCTTTTAGCAGGCACTTGCGCTTTGGGTTCGTCAACCGCTTTTCCTCTACCACGACGTTTTGGCACTTCCTCTTCTTCTTCTTTTTCAGCATCTTCAACTACAGGAGGTTCAACTTTGCCACCTCTTTTTCGTTTTTGGACAGCCTCAATTAGAATGTCTTCCTTTTTAGATCTTCCTCGACGTGTTTTGGGCACAACTTCTTCCACAACTGGAGTGGAAATTTCTTCCTTTTTAACTCTTCCTCTACGGGTTTTAGGCGCAACTTCTTCAACAGTCGTTTCCAAAATTGGCGTTTTGGGAGTTGAAATTTCCAATTTTTTTCCTCTTCTGGCGCGAGCTTGAGGCTTCACTTCCTCAATAATAACAGGAGTTGAGGTTGTATTGTTTTCAAGTGTTTTACTGGGAGTTGGAGGCTGTATTGGAGTACAAACTTCCGGTTTTTTGCCTCTTTTAGCGCGTGTTTTGGGCTTAACTTCCTCAATAACAACGGGAGTGACTTGTAGGCTTTTGGGAGTTTGAGGCAGTACTTCAACATCAACTGGAGTAGAAATCAACTCTTTTTTGCCTCTTCTGGCGCGTGTTTTCGGTTTAACTACCTCAACAACCGGACTTAGGGTGGCATCCAAGACTGGAATTTTTTGTGTTTTGGGAGTTGGAGGCTGTACTTCAACCTCAACTTCCTGCTTTTTGCCTCTTTTGGCTCGTGTTTTAGGTTTAACTCCCTCAACAACTGGAGTTGAGTTTGCGTCCCCAACTGGTGGTTGGAGAGTTAAAGGCTGTACCTCAACCACAACTGGGGTTAAAGTTTCCTCTTTTTTGCCTCTTTTGGCTCGTGTTTTAGGTTTAACATCCTCAACAACTGGAGTCGAGGTTGCGTCCCCAACTGGTGGTTGGAGAGTTAAAGCCTGTACCTCAACCACAACTGGGGTTAAAGTTTCCTCTTTTTTGCCTCTTTTGGCGCGTGTCTTGGGTTTAACTACCTCAATATTTTGCGGTGTTTTATCGGGAGTTGGAGACTGTACTTCAACCACAAGTGAAGATATAATTTCCTCTTTCCTCCCTCTTCTCCCTCGCGTTTTAGGCGCACTTTCTTCAACAATATCGTCATTTTTGGCACTTCTTTTACGCTTTTTCAGCTCACTTTGACCAGGTGTTTGTTGAGAAGTTGGAGGTTCGACTTCAACTGAAGTTAAAATTTCTTTTTTGCCTCTTTTTGTTTGTGTTTTGGCAGCAAAAATTGAAGTCGCCTTTTTTGTTTTAACCGGCGTCGGAAACACCTCATCCTCCACATCAGCTCCAACAACAAAATCCCGTTCCTCAACCGACAAAATTTTCTTTCTCGCACTCCTAGGTGGCGCCACATTTTGTGCATGTTGCGCAACCCACTCCGTCACTCTGGGCGAGCACAACGGCCCATCCCCCATTGACCGTCTCGTCTGCGATTGGTCCAACGACTTAAGGGGCGTCAACGTCATTCCCCTATTATAGGGCCTCATTGGTCGTTTACCAGTCAACTTAGTAAACAAATCCTCAGAGTTTTCAATGTCGCTGCCCGTGCTATAATTAACGACATCTGGAGGAGTGCTCATCAACTCTTTGACACCTGTCATGTCACTTAGCCGATTTGCTGGTTGCTTGGCAAGCAATCTTTTGACACCAGTAGGGGAAGTAAGGTCATTCTTAGGAGAATTTTGCTGTCTTGGCGACATAATTCCGCGCAAATTGGGCACTTTGGTGTAATCATTTAAAGGACTCTGGTGCACTTTGGGGGTTGCAAACATCTTTTTAACACCCCGCGGTGAAGTTAGGTCATTTTTAGGACTCTTTTGCGGGGTTTTAAACAGCTTTTTAACCCCAACCACATCACTTAGACGATTTAAGGGAGATTTCATCCTCCGTTTCTTGCTGGTGCTCTCCAATTTGACATCACTATGGCGCTTGCGCGAATGCAACACCGAATTGCGGATACTTTCAAATAAACCCGGTGTATTATCGGGGGTTTTGAACGATTTTTTTTCGGGTGTAGTCACGGGGGTTATATCCTCCAATAAGGGGTTGTAGGTGCTGCTACGGGGGAAGGGAGTGGAGGTGACACAAACATCCGGACCTCGTTTGTAGCTGGAAAACGAGTGTGTAGACACAGAAGTAACGGAGCCACTTATGTTTTCCACACTGGCATCTGTCAATGAGGAATTTCCAAGAACTTCCACTGTTTCTTCTAAGCTTTTGTTCGATTTGTTTTTGCGCATGTCCAAGGTGGTCTCGTTGAAGGTGACCAAACGTTTCGAATAATTGTGTTCCACGTGAGGGCGATCTTCAGTTTCAGATCCAGACACCTGAGCGGGTAAAGTGCTGCGTCTTGTTGACGAGTAGTTGAAGACAATTTCATCATCAGAGTCTTCAGAATCTTCAATGGTTACATTCATGGCCACCAGGGACTTTTCTGCGTCAGTCAAGTTAGAGGAGTTGACAACATCGACGGGATCTTCAGATAGACGAAGAGAAATTAGTTCTTCTTCTGACTCGTCGTCAGTTTGCACAGATTGGTCCACTGTTTTGCTTGAGCTGCTGTTTCTTCGGGATTTTGATTTATCATTATCTTCATCTTCAGTTGATTGAATGGAATTATTCATGCTGGCATAGGTTTTTGATAGTGTGTATCTTCCCCAAGACGCATTCTGCTCATTCATATCGGCAGTTTTGGAAAATGAAGATTTGTTGATGCTGCTGTTTCTTGTTCTTCGATTTTTATCTTCAGGAGGTTGCCAAGATTCTTTGCGACTTTTGTCCGGACTTTGATCGTCAATCATTTGTATGTCTGAATCTTCAGAAGATATGCTGACATAAGATCTGCTTGAATCTTTTTCTGCTTTAACAGATCGATTCATTCTGCTGCTTCTTCGGGAATTTGAAGATTGTTGTTCAATAGCTTCTGTGTTAATTTCTTCTAAATCTTCAGAAAGTTGCAATGATTCATTCATGCTATAACTTGAAGAAAGTGAAGATAGGCTCGATGATTGAGCAGAATGGTTCACCCTGCTGCTTTTTCGGGAATTGAAACATTGTTCTTCAACTCCTTCCGTTTCTTCAAAGTTTTCGGCAGATTTTAACGATTCATTCATGCTTCTATGACTTCGGGACAATGAAGATCTGGCTGATGTGTTAATTCTGCTGATTCTTCGCGAATTTGAGGGTTTTTCTGGACTTTGTTCTTCAACTGATGCTGTGTTGATTTCATCCAAATTTTCCGCAGATTGATGAGAACGGAAAAGTGAAGATCTTGCTTTTCTTCGAGAATTTGAAGACTGTTCTTGTATGTCTAAATCATCAGAAGATTGAACGGATTCATTAATGATGTCATAACTATTTGAGTCCATTTCTTCTGGATTTTTTGAAGATGACAATGATTCATTCATGCTTCTGCGAGATCGAGAAAGTGAAGATCTTGCTTGCTCAATTTGGCCAGTCTGGTTAATTCTGCTGGTTCTTCGCGAATTAGAAGATTTTCTTGGGCTTTGATCTTCATGTGTTTCCGTGTTGATTTCTTCCCCAGATTGATGAGAACGGGAAAGTGAAGATATTGCTTGAGTTTGTTGATTGCCTGATAAGTCCATTCTGCTGTTTCTTCGAGAATTTGAAGATTGTCCATATATGTCAATTTCTTCTGAATATTCAGACGATTGCATGCTGTCATTAGTTGAAGATATTGAAGATCTTGCTGGAGATTGTGCGGCTTTTATAGATCGATTCATCCTGCTGCTTCTTCGGGAATGTGAAGATTGTTTTTCAACTGTTTCTGCTAGATCTTCAGTTTGAGAAAGTGAAGATCTTGCTTGAATTTGTTGCTTCCCGGATCGGTCCATTCTACTGTTTCTTAGAGAACTTGAAGATTGTTCTTGTATGTTAACTTCTTCCACATCTTCATTCATGCTAGATGAAGAATTTGCAGAAGATTGTGCGGCTTCTAAAGATCGATTCATCCTGCTGCTTCTTCGGGAATTTGAAGATTTTTCTTCAACTGTTTCTGAGTCCGTTTCTTCTAGATCTTCAGTTTGAGAAAGTGAAGATCTTGCTTGAATTTTGCTAGTTTTTCGCGAATTTGAAGATTTTCCTGGACTTTGTTCTTTAACTGCTTCTGTATTGATTTCTTCTAAATCTTCAAAAGCTTGTAACGAAAGTGAAGATCTTGCTTGAATTTGTTGCTTCCCGGATCGGTCCATTCTACTGTTTCCTAGAGAACTTGAAGATTGTTCTTGTATGTTAACTTGTTCCACATCTTCATTCATGCTAGATGAAGAATTTGCAGGAGATTGTGCGACTTTTAAGGATCGATTCATCCTGCTGCTTCTCCGGGAATTTGAAGGTTCTTCAACTGTTTCTTCTAGATCTTCAGTTTGAGAAATTGAAGATCTTGCTTGAGTTTGATGCTCAATCTTGGCGAATTCGTCCATTCTGCTAGTTCTTCGCGAATTAGAAGATTTTTCTGGACGTTGTTCTTCAACTGTTTCTGAGTTGATTTCTTCTAGATCTTCAAAAGCTTGTAACGAAAGTGAAGATCTTGCTTGAATTTGTTGCTTCCCGGATCGGTCCATTCTGCTGTTTCTTCGAGAACTTGAAGATTGTTTTTGTATGTTAACTTCTTCAAAATCTTCAGAAGATTGTTCATTCATGCTAGATGAAGAATTTGCAGGAGATTGTGCGACTTTTAAAGATCGATTCATCATGCTGCTTCTACGGGAATTTGTTTCTTTCAAATCTTCCGCAGATTTACTTCTATGAGAACGAAAAAGTGAAGATCTTGCTTCAACTTCCACTGATTGGTTCATTTTATTGCTTCTTCGAGAATTTGAAGATTTTGCCGGACTGTCTTCTTCAACTGTTTCTGTGTTGATTTCATCGAGATCTTCAGAAGATTGTAAAGATTCATTCATGTCATATGTTGAAGAAAGTGAAGATCTTGCTGAAGATTGTGCGGCCTTTGAAGATCTATTCATCCTGCTGCTTCTTCGAGAATTTGAAGACTTTGCAGGACTGTCTTCTTTAACTGTTTCTGTGTTGATTTCCTCGAGATCTTCAGAAGATTGTAAAGATTCATTCATGTCATATGTTGAAGAAAGTGAAGATCTTGCTGAAGATTGTGCGGCCTTTGAAGATCTATTCATCCTGCTGCTTCTTCGAGAATTTGAAGACTTCGCAGGACTGTCTTCTTCAACTGTTTCTGTGTTGATTTCATCGAGATCTTCAGAAGATTGTACAGATTCATTCATGTCATATGTTGAAGAAAGTGAAGATCTTGCTGAAGATTGTGCGGCCTTGAAAGATCTATTCATCCTGCTACTTCTTCGGGAATTTGAAGATTGATCTACTATTTTTGAATCAATTTCTTCCACAGATGGCAACGATTTACTTCTATGATGAGCACGAGAAAGTGAAGATCTTGCTTCAACTTCAACTGATTGGTTCATTCTGTTGCTTCTTCGAGAATTTGAAGATATTGCCGGACTGTGGTTCGTGTCAATTTCTTCTAAATCTTCAGAAGATGGCAGGACTTCAATTGTTTTGGAAACGGAAGATTGGTTCATTCTGGTGCTTCTTCTCGAATTCGAAGACTTTCCTGGAGTGTGTTCTACAAATACTCGTATGTGAATTCCTTCTAGATCTTCAGAATGCGAACGGGATAGTGAAGATTGTTCTTCAGCTCCAACAGATAAATTGATCCTGCTGCTTCTTTTAGAAGATTTTCCCGGACTTTGTTCTTCATCTTCCGAATCAGAAGATTGAAAAGAATCACTCATGCTTTTATGACTTGGAGGAAGTGAAGATCTTGCTTGGGTTTGTTTGCTTTTTCGAGAATTCAAAGATTTTCCTGGACTGTGTTCTTCAACTGTTCCAATTTCTTCTAAATCTCTAGAAAGCGAAGATATTTCAGCTAATTGGCCCATCCTGCTGTTTCTTCGGGAAATTGAAGATTTTCTCGTAGTTTGTACTTCAAATTGAGTTCGGGAAATTGAAGATCCAGCTTCAACAGATCGGTCAATCTTGCTGCTTTTTCGACGATTTGAAGATTTTCTCGAACTTTGTTCATCTGTTTCTGTATCCATTTCTTCTACATCTTCAGATTCACTCACACTATCATTAGAAAGCGATTTTGTTGAAGCTTCAACAGATCGATCCATCCTGCTGCTCCTTCGGGAAATTGACTTTCCTGGACTGACTTCTACAACTATTTGTACCCCAATTTCTTCCGAATCTTCATTAGATTGCAGGATTGAAGATTCTGGGCTCATATTTGCACACTTTTCAGGACTGCATTGTCGGCAAAACGAAGATCTACTTCTAGTTCCGCGACTGCTTCTTCGAGAATTCTGATCATCTATTTCTGATGATTTGGATTCTTCAAACACTTTGTCCGGAATGTTGTTGATAATTGAAGATCTAGATCCTTTGGATGTTGAAGATTTATGGTTTGCACTTGTTGACAATCTGGCAACACTGTGTCGTCTTGAACCACCTCTCAAAGTATTCACGTGATTTTTGACAAAATCTTCATCAACTGACTCAGCTTTAGTGGCATTTTTCAACAATTCAGCTGAAGAGTTGCGTCTTTTTAGGTTTTTTTCCAGAGTTAACGTCAATAAGGACTTTTGTAGTCTTTTTTTGGGAGTAGTCCGCGGAGCTAGGCGTTTCACTGTGGGCCTAAATTTCCGTTATACAGGGTGTTTCAATATTGAGTACGGAGAATTTAAGGACATATTCATCATCGAAATTGAGTAATATCGACAAAAATAAGTTTTTCTTGGAGTCACTAAGGTTAGTAGTATCGATAAACATTTTAGCAATCAATATCGATTTAAAAAAGTTGGTTGACGGATTGTGGCTGTGTTCCAGTGGTTCATTGACATTCGATATCGACAAATACCGTTATCATCAAGACTCAACTGACAAAATATTATCGATATCGACTAAAAGACAACATACAAATCACCAATATCGATATTTTAATCCAAAAAGACTCGATTAATTTATTTTTTTTTTCTAATTTTTTTAAATCATCTACTAATATCGCGTTGTCACAGATGTATCGATATCGACAACTTTCCCTAAATGTCATTTTGTATCGATTATTTGGACGATATTCATAAATAATAAGACCGCCTTTAAGTCACAAACTTTTTCTTGATTCTAATCGAGGGCATAAAATCGATTCTTCAGCTCATTTTGTATTTTTTTCGATATTTCATAATTGTCAATATTTCATATTCTCGATATTATTGATATCGATTCTAGAATACAATTAATGCAGGAAATCTTCATCGATATCGACATAAATATCGTTTTGAAGTGTTTTCTTGGTTCAGTTGATGAAATGGCTTATAATTGAAGTTTCAATAGTGTCGATATCGATTCAGAAATTTTTTATTTTCCAAGCAGTTTATCTTCATCAACGTGTTTTTTTTTAACGATTATGAGGAACTTCTTGCATTGATGTTTCATTATTATCGCTATCGACTTTTTGTCAAGAACGCTAAAATAAGGAAAATATATCGATACCGACATTCTAGACATCGATATTTCATCATTATCGCTATCGACTCTTGATAAATTAAGAAAAAAGATATGGATATCGACAATCTGGGTTCATAAAGTCATTTTTCATTATGGTGTTCATGTTTTTGTACTGTACTCGTCCAATTATCGATGTCAACTCATCAACTGTGTCGACACGAATATCGATATCGACATTTTTAAAGTTTTAATAGTGTCGATATCGATATGGAAACTTCATGCTCCAAGCGGCTTGCCTTGATAGACATGTTTTACTCGCTTCAAAAAAACGATTACTGGAACATCTTGCATCGATATTTCATTATTATCGCTATCGACTCTTCTCAGGAATGATAAAATGAAAAAAAATATCGATATCGACATTCTGGATTCCTGAAGTCAGTCTTCATTAGAGTTTTCATGTTCTTGAGAACTGTACTCGTCCATATTATCGATATTGACTCAAGGACTTTATCGACAAGAATATCGATATCGACATGTTTCAAGACCCAAATATCGTTTTGTATCAGTTTGAGAAAATAATTTTAAGTAAAACACTATCTATTTCCACTTATTTCAAGTTTCAATGGTGTCGATATCGATACTTTCCATGCTCAAACGATATGACTTGATCGACATTTTCATTATCTTCAAAATATCGATTATCAAGAACATCTTGCATCAATATTTTATTATGATCGTCATCGACTCTTTACAGAAATGATGAAATGAGAAAAAAATATATCGATATCGTAGAATGTCGATATCGATATTTTTTTTCCATTTCTTGAAGTGATTCATTATTACAGTTTTCATGTTCTTGAGAACAGTACACGTCCATATTATCGTTATTGACTCAAGGACTTTATCGACAAGAATATCGATATCGACATGTTTCAAGACCCAAATATCGTTTTGTATCAGTTTGAGAAAATAATTTTAATTGAAACACTATCTATTTCCACTTATTTCAAGTTTCAATGGTGTCGATATCGATACTTTCCATGCTCAAACGATATGACTTGATCGACATTTTCATTCTCTTCAAAATATCGATTATCAAGAACATCTTGCATCAATATTTTATTATGATCGTTATCGACTCTACAGAAATGATGAAATAAGAAAAAAATATATCGATATCGTAGAATGTCGATATCGATTTTTTTTTTCATTTCTTGAAGTGATTCTTTATTACAGTTTTCATGTTCTTGAGAACACTACACGTCCATATTATCGATATTGACTCAAGGACTTTATCGACAAGAATATCGATATCGACATGTTTCAAGACCCAAATATCGTTTTGTATCAGTTTGAGAAAATACTTTTAATTAAAACACTATCTATTTCCACTTATTTCAAGTTTCAATGGTGTCGATATCGATACTTTCCATGCTCAAACGATATGACTTGATCGACATTTTCATTCTCTTCAAAATATCGATTATCAAGAACATCTTGCATCAATATTTTATTATGATCGTTATCGACTCTTTACAGAAATGATGAAATAAGAAAAAAATATATCGATATCGTAGAATGTCGATATCGATATTTTTTCTTCATTTCTTGAAGTGATTCTTTATTACAGTTTTCATGTTCTTGAGAACTGTACTCGTCCATATTATCGATATTGACTCAAGGACTTTATCGACAAGAATATCGATATCGACATGTTTCAGGACCCAAATATCGTTTTGTATCAGTTTGAGAAAATAATTTTGATTAAAACACTATCTATTTCCACTTATTTCAAGTTTCAATGGTGTCGATATCGATACTTTCCATGCTCAAACGATATGACTTGATCGACATTGTCATTATCTTCAAAATATCGATTATCAAGAACATCTTGCATCAATATTTTATTATGATCGTTATCGACTCTACAGAAATGATCAAATAAGAAAAAAATATATCGATATCGTAGAATGTCGATATCGATTTTTTTTTTCATTTCTTGAAGTGATTCTTTATTACAGTTTTCATGTTCTTGAGAACAGTACTCGTCTATAATGTCGATATTGACTCAATGGCTCTATCGACAAGAATATCGATATCGACAAGAATATCGATATCGACATTTGAGATACGGATAACGTTTTGTATTATTTGCTTGGATTAGTTTAAGAAAATGATTTCAATTGACACACTATCTATCGACTCACTTGTTTCAATAGTGTCGATATCGATATAGGAACTTTTCATGCACAAACGATCTAACTTCAAAATATCGATTATCAAGAACATCTTGCATCGATATTTTATTATTATCGCTATCGACTCTTTTCAGGAATGATAAAATAAAAAAAAATATCGATATCGACGTTCTAGGTTCTTGAAGTGTCATAACGAATTTACAGTTTTCAACACTTTCATATTATCGATATCGACTTGAGAAACATGAATACTGCATAAACTTAATTGACACGAATATCGATATCGATATGTTTCAAGATCTAAATATCGTTTTGTATTATTTTTCACGGTTAAATTTACGAAATTGATTTCCAATGACACTATCCATATCGACTTGTTTCAAGTTTTAGTAGTGTCGACTGTCGATATCGATTTAGAAATTTGTCATGCTACAACAGGTTTGTCTTGATCGACAAGTTTCATCCTCTCTAAAATATCGATAATCTAGATCAGCTTGCATCGATATTTCATTATTATCGCTGTCGACTGTTTTCAAGAATTATGAAATAAGAAAAAATATATCGATATCGACATTCTAGGTTCTTGAAGTGTCATAACGAATTTACAGTTTTCAAGTTTATGAGAACTGTACTCGTTCTAATTATCGATATCGACCTGAGGAACATAGATCTTGCATAGACTTTATCGACACAAATATCGATATCGCTATGTTTCAAGATCTAAATATCGTTTTGTATTATTTTTCTTGATCAAATTCACGAAATTGATCCCTATATTGACTTGTTTCAAGTTTCAATGATGTCGATATCGATATAGAAACTTTTCATGCTCCAGCAGGTTTGTCTTAATATCGATTATTTGGAACATCTTGTATCGATATTTCATAATTATCGCTAGCTCGTTTAAAAAATGATTAGATAAAAAAAAAAGATATCGATATCGACGTTCTTTAAGTAGTTCTTTATCACAGTTTTCATGTTTTTGACATCTGTACCAGTCGAATTATCGATTTCGATTCACGCAACATAAACCTCTCATGGACTTTATCGACACGAATATCGATATCGACATATTCCAAGACCTAAATATCGTTTTGCTTTGATTTTCAAAATTGATTTTAATTGACACTATCTATGTATGTTTCAAGTTTTAATAGTGTCGAGATCGATATAGAAACTTCAACTTCAAAATATCGATTATCCAGCACATCTTGTACCGATATTTCATTATTATCGCTATCGACTCTTTTCAGGGATGAAGAAATAAGAAAGCAAATATCGGTATCGATATTTTATCTTCTTGAAGTCATTCTTTATCAATGTTTTTGAGAACTGAACTCGTCCATTTTATCGATATTGACTCAATATCGACATGAATATCGATATCGACATGTTTCAAGCTGTATCTTCAAAATCAACGATCTGACAAAAATCTTTATTGGAAAACAATTGAAGGCGATGAAATTATTTTTTCTAAAAACTTCAAGTATAATGAAAATGAAGCAAGTTAGGACATAGGTTTATATGAGGAAAAAATATTTTTAACTGGTTAATATGCCCTTAAAGTCTTCATACTCAATTTACAAATAATTAAATTAATTAATGAGTGACAATCACGACTTACCTTTGAGGTGTCTTTGTCGCCAAATTAACCATTGATTGTCTAATAGTAGGCCTGCACAGTGGTCCTGCGGACAACTTGTCCAAATCCTTGTCCATCAAGCTTTCATTAAAATATTGAAACTCTTTGTTCACAACAGCAAACGTGTCCAGGTGTTTCAAAACGGTGGGTTTAAACGCGGCCCTACCATTGATCATCACCGGTGTTGCCGTGCTTTTATTGATGATTGTCGCCTAGAAAATACGTCACAACACTGTCTCGATTTATTCATTTTTTAAACATACAATTCGGTTTTTTCTGACAAGAATGACGGCATGGGTGGCCAGCACCAAAGCGTTTGTTTTAGGTTTTAGGCGGATGTTGCATTTTTCGGCAGAGCCAATGGTGTGTTCGCCTTCATCTAGATCATAGCATGGACCGGACTTTTGTGTTTTGATGAGCAAAATCCGGCCGAAGTCTATGGTTTGGGAGTTCATCTGTAATAAAGTTGCTACTTTGGAGGGCTGTTAACCAATAGAGTTATCAACCTCAAATTTGGAGGTGTTATGCCTTGAACATCCTTTTTAAATAAACAATTGTGAACCTCATTAAACTTAATCTTGATGAATTAATTTGTAAAACTCATACAGTAATGCAAAGTTGAGATAACTAATTGTATTTTTTGTTGATGATTGCAGTTTTTTGCAAATATCAGGAAAACTGTGAGGATCTCAGAAAAACTCCTTGAAAGTGAAGTTGAAGAACGTTAAATTTCCTATCAAAAACTCCCTAAAAGTTTTGTTGCATCGTCTATAGTTTCTGAGATATAGTGATTCAAAGTTGAGATAACTAATTGTATTTTTTGTTGATGATTACAGTTTTTTGCAAATATAAGGAAAACTGTGAGGATCTCAGAAAAACTACTGGAGAGTGAAGTTGAAGAACGTTAAATTTCCTATCAAAAACTCCCTTAAAGTTTTGTTGCATCGTCTATAGTTTCTGAGATATAGTGATTCAAAGTTGAGATAACTAATTGCATTTTTTGTTGATGATTGCAGTTTTTTGCAAATATCAGGAAAACTATGAGGATTTCAGAAAAACTCCTTGAAAGTGAAGTTGAAGAACGTTAAATTTCCTATCAAAAACTCCCTAAAAGTTTTGTCGCATCGTCTATAGTTTCTGAGATATAGTGATTCAAAGTTGAGAAAACAAATTGCATTTTTTGTTGATGATTGCAGTTTTTTGCAAATATCAGGAAAACTATGAAGATTTCAGAAAACCTCCTTGAAAGTGAAGTTGAAGCACGTTGGATTTCCTATCAAAAACTCCCTAAAAGTTTTGTCGCATCGTCTATAGTTTCTGAGATATAGTGATTCAAAGTTGAGAAAACAAATTGCATTTTTTGTTGATGATTGCAGTTTTTGCAAATATCAGGAAAACTATGAAGATTTCAGAAAAACTCCTAGAAAGTGAAGTTAAAGGACGTTAAATTTCCTATCAAAAACTTCCTGAAAGTTTTGTTGTATCGTCTATAGTTTCTGAGATATAGTGATTCAAAGTTGAAATAACTAATAATTGCATTTTTTGTTGACGATTGCAGTTTTTTGCAAATATCAGGAAAACTATGAGGATTTCAGAAAAACTCCTTGAAAGTGAAGTTGAAGAACGTTAAATTTCCTATCAAAAACTCCCTAAAAGTTTTGTTACATCGTCTATAGTTTCTGAGATATAGTGATTCAAAGTTGAGATAACTGATTGCATTTTTTGTTGATGATTGCAGTTTTTTGCAAATATCAGGAAAACTATGAAGATTTCAGAAAAACTCCTTGAAAGTGAAGTTGAAGAACGTTAAATTTCCTATCAAAAACTTCCTAAAAGTTTTGTTGCATCGTCTATAGTTTCTGAGATATAGTGATTCAAAGTTGAGATAACTGATTGCATTTTTTGTTGATGATTGCAGTTTTTTGCAAATATCAGGAAAACTATGAGGATTTTAGAAAAACTCCTTGAAAGTGAAGTTGAAGAACGTTAAATTTCCTATCAAAAACTCCCTAAAAGTTTTGTTGTATCGTCTATAGTTTCTGAGATATAGTGATTCAAAGTTGAAATAACTAATAATTGCATTTTTTGTTGACGATTGCAGTTTTTTGCAAATATCAGGAAAACTATGAGGATTTCAGAAAAACTCCTTGAAAGTGAAGTTGAAGAATGTTAAATTTCCTATTAAAAACGCCCTAAAAGTTTTGTTGTATCGTCTATAGTTTCTGAGATATAGTGATTCAAAGTTGAAATAACTAATAATTGCATTTTTTGTTGACGATTGCAGTTTTTTGCAAATATCAGGAAAACTATGAAGATTTCAGAAAAACTCCTTGAAAGTGAAGTTGAAGAACGTTAAATTTCCTATCAAAAACTCCCTAAAAGTTTTGTTGTATCGTCTATAGTTTCTGAGATATAGTGATTCAAAGTTGAAATAACTAATAATTGCATTTTTTGTTGACGATTGCAGTTTTTTGCAAATATCAGGAAAACTATGAGGATTTCAGAAAAACTCCTTGAAAGTGAAGTTGAAGAATGTTAAATTTCCTATTAAAAACTCCCTAAAAGTTTTGTTGCATCGTCTATAGTTTCTGAGATATAGTGATTCAAAGTTGAGATAACTGATTGCATTTTTTGTTGATGATTGCAGTTTTTTGCAAATATCAGGAAAACTATGAGGATTTCAGAAAAACTCCTTGAAAGTGAAGTTGAAGAACGTTAAATTTCCTATCAAAAACTCCCTAAAAGTTTTGTTGTATCGTCTATAGTTTCTGAGATATAGTGATTCAAAGTTGAAATAACTAATAATTGCATTTTTTGTTGACGATTGCAGTTTTTTGCAAATATCAGGAAAACTATGAGGATTTCAGAAAAACTCCTTGAAAGTGAAGTTGAAGAATGTTAAATTTCCTATTAAAAACTCCCTAAAAGTTTTGTTGTATCGTCTATAGTTTCTGAGATATAGTGATTCAAAGTTGAAATAACTAATAATTGCATTTTTTGTTGACGATTGCAGTTTTTTGCAAATATCAGGAAAACTATGAAGATTTCAGAAAAACTCCTTGAAAGTGAAGTTGAAGAACGTTAAATTTCCTATCAAAAACTCCCTAAAAGTTTTGTTACATCGTCTATAGTTTCTGAGATAAAGTGATTCAAAGTTGAGATAACCAATTGCATTTTTTGTTGATGATTGCAGGTTTTTGCAAATATCAGGAAAACTATGAGGATTTCAGAAAAACTCCTTGAAAGTGAAGTTGAAGAACGTTAAATTTCCTATCAAAAACTTCCTGAAAGTTTTGTTGCATCGTCTATAGTTTCTGAGATATATAGTGATTCAAAGTTGAGATAACTAATTGCATTTTTTGTTGATGATTGCAGTTTTTTGCAAATATCAGGAAAACTATGAAGATTTCAGAAAAACTCCTCGAAAGTGAAGTTGAAGCACGTTGGATTTCCTATCAAAAACTTCCTAGAAGTTTTGTCGCATCGTGTATAGTTTCTGAGATATAGTGATTCAAAGTTGAGATAACTAATTGCATTTTTTGTGGATGATTGCAGTTTTTTGCAAATATCAGGAAAACTATGAGGATTTCAGAAAAACTCCTTGAAAGTGAAGTTGAAGAACGTTAAATTTCCTATCAAAAACTCCCTTAAAGTTTTGTTGAATCGTCTATAGTTTCTGAAATATAGTGATTCAAAGTTGAGATAAATAATTGCATTTTTTGTTGATGATTGCAGTTTTTGCAAATATCAGGAAAACTATGAGGATTTCGGAAAAACTCCTTGAAAGTGAAGTTGAAGAACGTTAAATTTCCTATCAAAAACTCCCTAAAAGTTTTGTTACATCGTCTATAGTTTCTGAGATAAAGTGATTCAAAGTTGAGATAACTAATTGCATTTTTTGTTGATGATTGCAGGTTTTTGCAAATATCAGGAAAACTATGAGGATTTCAGAAAAACTCCTTGAAAGTGAAGTTGAAGAACGTTAAATTTCCTATCAAAAACTCCCTAAAAGTTTTGTTACATCGTCTATAGTTTCTGAGATAAAGTGATTCAAAGTTGAGATAACTAATTGCATTTTTTGTTGATGATTGCAGGTTTTTGCAAATATCAGGAAAACTATGAGGATTTCAGAAAAACTCCTTGAAAGTGAAGTTGAAGAACGTTAAATTTCCTATCAAAAACTCCCTAAAAGTTTTGTTACATCGTCTATAGTTTCTGAGATAAAGTGATTCAAAGTTGAGATAACTAATTGCATTTTTTGTTGATGATTGCAGGTTTTTGCAAATATCAGGAAAACTATGAGGATTTCAGAAAAACTCCTTGAAAGTGAAGTTGAAGAACGTTAAATTTCCTATCAAAAACTTCCTAAAAGTTTTGTTGCATCGTCTATAGTTTCTGAGATATAGTGATTCAAAGTTGAGATAACTGATTGCATTTTTTGTTGATGATTGCAGTTTTTTGCAAATATCAGGAAAACTGTGAGGATTTCAGAAAAACTCCTTGAAAGTGAAGTTGAAGCACGTTGGATTTCCTATCAAAAACTTTCTAAAAGTTTTGTTGCATCGTCTATAGTTTCTGAGATATAGTGATTCAAAGTTGAGATAACTTATTGCATTTTTTGTGGATGATTGCAGTTTTTTGCAAATATCAGGAAAACTATGAGGATTTCAGAAAAACTCCTTGAAAGTGAAGTTGAAGCACGTTGGATTTCCTATCAAAAACTATCTAAAAGTTTTGTTGCATCGTCTATAGTTTCTGAGATATAGTGATTCAAAGTTGAGATAACTGATTGCATTTTTTGTTGATGATTGCAGTTTTTTGCAAATATCAGGAAAACTATGAGGATTTCAGAAAAACTCCTTGAAAGTTAAGTTGAAGAACGTTAAATTTCCTATCAAAAACTTCCTAAAAGTTTTGTTGCATCGTCTATAGTTTCTGAGATATAGTGATTCAAAGTTGAGATAACTGATTGCATTTTTTGTTGATGATTGCAGTTTTTTGCAAATATCAGGAAAACTGTGAGGATTTCAGAAAAACTCCTTGAAAGTGAAGTTGAAGAACGTTAAATTTCCTATCAAAATCTTTCTAAAAGTTTTGTTGCATCGTCTATAGTTTCTGAGATATAGTGATTCAAAGTTGAGATAACTAATTGCATTTTTTGTTGATGATAGCAGTTTTTTGCAAATATCAGGAAAACTGTGAGGATTTCAGAAAAACTCCTTGAAAGTGAAGTTGAAGCACGTTAAATTTCCTATCAAAAACACCCTGGAAGTTTTGTTGAATCGTCTTTAGTTTCTGAAATATAGTGATTCAAAGTTGAGATAACTAATTGCATTTTTTGTTGATGATAGCAGTTTTTTCCAAATATCAGGAAAACTTTGAAGATTTCAGAAAAACTCCTTGAAAGTAAAGTTGAAGAACGTTAAATTTCCTATCAAAAACACCCTGAAAGTTTTGTTGCATCGTCTATAGTTTCTGAGATATAGTGATTCAAAGTTGAGATAACTAATTGCATTTTTTGTTGATGATTGCAGTTTTTTGCAAATATCAGGAAAACTATGAGGATTTCAGAAAAACTCCTTGAAAGTGAAGTTGAAGCACGTTGGATTTCCTATCAAAAACTTTCTAAAAGTTTTGTTGCATCGCCTATCGTTTTTGAGATAAAGTGATTCAAAGTTGAGATAACTAATTGCATTTTTGGTTGATGATTGCAGTTTTTTGCAAATATCAGGAAAACTATGAGGATTTCAGAAAAACTCCTTGAAAGTGAAGTTGAAGAACGTTAAATTTCCTATCAAAAACTTTCTAAAAGTTTTGTTGCATCGTCTATAGTTTCTGAGATATAGTGATTCAAAGTTGAGATAACTAATTGCATTTTTTGTTGATGATAGCAGTTTTTTCCAAATATCAGGAAAACTTTGAAGATTTCAGAAAAACTCCTTGAAAGTAAAGTTGAAGAACGTTAAATTTCCTATCAAAAACACCCTGAAAGTTTTGTTGCATCGTCTATAGTTTCTGAGATATAGTGATTCAAAGTTGAGATAACTAATTGCATTTTTTGTTGATGATTGCAGTTTTTTGCAAATATCAGGAAAACTATGAGGATTTCAGAAAAACTCCTTGAAAGTGAAGTTGAAGCACGTTGGATTTCCTATCAAAAACTTTCTAAAAGTTTTGTTGCATCGCCTATCGTTTTTGAGATAAAGTGATTCAAAGTTGAGATAACTAATTGCATTTTTGGTTGATGATTGCAGTTTTTTCCAAATATCAGGAAAACTTTGAAGATTTCAGAAAAACTCCTTGAAAGTAAAGTTGAAGAACGTTAAATTTCCTATCAAAAACACCCTGAAAGTTTTGTTGCATCGTCTATAGTTTCTGAGATATAGTGATTCAAAGTTGAGATAACTAATTGCATTTTTTGTTGATGATAGCAGTTTTTTGCAAATATCAGGAAAACTGTGAGGATTTCAGAAAAACTCCTTGAAAGTGAAGTTGAAGCACGTTAAATTTCCTATCAAAAACACCCTGGAAGTTTTGTTGAATCGTCTTTAGTTTCTGAAATATAGTGATTCAAAGTTGAGATAACTAATTGCATTTTTTGTTGATGATAGCAGTTTTTTCCAAATATCAGGAAAACTTTGAAGATTTCAGAAAAACTCCTTGAAAGTAAAGTTGAAGAACGTTAAATTTCCTATCAAAAACACCCTGAAAGTTTTGTTGCATCGTCTATAGTTTCTGAGATATAGTGATTCAAAGTTGAGATAACTAATTGCATTTTTTGTTGATGATTGCAGTTTTTTGCAAATATCAGGAAAACTATGAGGATTTCAGAAAAACTCCTTGAAAGTGAAGTTGAAGCACGTTGGATTTCCTATCAAAAACTTTCTAAAAGTTTTGTTGCATCGCCTATCGTTTTTGAGATAAAGTGATTCAAAGTTGAGATAACTAATTGCATTTTTGGTTGATGATTGCAGTTTTTTGCAAATATCAGGAAAACTATGAGGATTTCAGAAAAACTCCTTGAAAGTGAAGTTGAAGAACGTTAAATTTCCTATCAAAAACTTTCTAAAAGTTTTGTTGCATCGTCTATAGTTTCTGAGATATAGTGATTCAAAGTTGAGATAACTAATTGCATTTTTTGTTGATGATAGCAGTTTTTTCCAAATATCAGGAAAACTTTGAAGATTTCAGAAAAACTCCTTGAAAATGAAGTTGAAGCACGTTGGATTTCCTATCAAAAAACTTTCTAAAAGTTTTGTTGCATCGTCTATAGTTTCTGAGATATAGTGATTCAAAGTTGAGATAACTAATTGCATTTTTTGTTGACGATTGCAGTTTTTTCCAAATATCAGGAAAACTTTGAAGATTTCAGAAAAACTCCTTGAAAGTGAAGTTGAAGCACGTTGAATTTCCTATCAAAAACTCCCTAAAAGTTTTGTTGCATCGTCTATAGTTTCTGAGATATAGTGATTCAAAGTTGAGATAACTAATTGCATTTTTGGTTGATGATTGCAGTTTTTTGCAAATATCAGGAAAACTATGAGGATTTCAGAAAAACTCCTTGAAAGTGAAGTTGAAGAACGTTAAATTTCCTATCAAAAACTTTCTAAAAGTTTTGTTGCATCGTCTATAGTTTCTGAGATATAGTGATTCAAAGTTGAGATAACTAATTGCATTTTTTGTTGATGATAGCAGTTTTTTGCAAATATCAGGAAAACTGTGAGGATTTCAGAAAAACTCCTTGAAAGTGAAGTTGAAGCACGTTAAATTTCCTATCAAAAACACCCTGGAAGTTTTGTTGCATCGTCTATAGTTTCTGAGATATGGTGATTCAAAGTTGAGATAACTAATTGCATTTTTTGTTGACGATTGCAGTTTTTTCCAAATATCAGGAAAACTTTGAAGATTTCAGAAAAACTCCTTGAAAGTGGAGTTGAAGCACGTTGAATTTCCTATCAAAAACTTTCTAAAAGTTTTGTTGCATCGTCTATAGTTTCTGAGATATAGTGATTCAAAGTTGAGATAACTAATTGCATTTTTTGTTGACGATTGCAGTTTTTTCCAAATATCAGGAAAACTTTGAAGATTTCAGAAAAACTCCTTGAAAGTGGAGTTGAAGCACGTTGAATTTCCTATCAAAAACTCCCTAAAAGTTTTGTTGCATCGTCTATAGTTTCTGAGATATGGTGATTCAAAGTTGAGATAACTAATTGCATTTTTGGTTGATGATTGCAGTTTTTTGCAAATATCAGGAAAACTATGAGGATTTCAGAAAAACTCCTTGAAAGTGAAGTTGAAGAACGTTAAATTTCCTATCAAAAACACCCTGAAAGTTTTGTTGAATCGTCTATAGTTTCTGAAATATAGTGATTCAAAGTTGAGATAATTAATTGCATTTTTTGTTGATGATTGCAGTTTTTTGCAAATATCAGGAAAACTATGAGGATTTCAGAAAAACTCCTTGAAAATGAAGTTGAAGCACGTTGGATTTCCTATCAAAAACTTTCTAAAAGTTTTGTTGCATCGTCTATAGTTTCTGAGATATAGTGATTCAAAGTTGAGATAACTAATTGCATTTTTTGTTGATGATAGCAGTTTTTTGCAAATATCAGGAAAACTGTGAGGATTTCAGAAAAACTCCTTGAAAGTGAAGTTGAAGCACGTTAAATTTCCTATCAAAAACTCCCTTAAAGTTTTGTTGCATCGTCTATAGTTTCTGAGATATAGTGATTCAAAGTTGAGATAACTAATTGCATTTTTGGTTGATGATTGCAGTTTTTTGCAAATATCAGGAAAACTGTGAATATTTCAGAAAAACTTCTAGAAGTGAAATTGGAGTACGTTTAATTTCCCATTAGAACTCTTCAATAAACAATTGTCAAAGCTCAAGCTTCATGAAATTTAACGTAATAAAATAATTTGTAAAACTCAATTTTTCAAGTTACAACTTTGGAGGGCTGTCCCAATTCAACCAATAGAGTTATCGACCTCAAATTTGGAGGAGTCATGCCTCAAACACCTCTTTTTAATGAACAATAGTCAAAACTCACGCGACCATATTAAATTAAAAATGTCATTTTTTTTACAAATTGATTACGTAATAATAATTTGTAAAAAAAATGACATTTTGGCATGATTTTTCACTAAAACGTGCTCCAAACTGTGTCGTTTTCTAAGTTGAATTTGTACCTCAACCTTGACAAAATTCAAAAAATTATGACTGAAAGAATCTTCAAAAATATCATAACTTTTCACAGGATTGACCGATTTGTATGATTTTTGTGTCATTTTGTAGCCAATTAAATATAGTTTCTCCACAATTCCTGCTTATCTTCAATTAACAAGAATCTGGGCAGAAAACAGACAAAATTAATGTTCCATAACCCTCAACTTTGTGGCTATATTTCACTCCGCAAAAAACTCCAAACAGCTATTTCTGTACATCCACGATAAAATATAGGGTTTAAAGCAAAAAATAACACAAAAATCGTAAGGATATTTCAAAAATTGAACGAGTTATTAGCAAGGGAATTAGACATTGCCGATTAGCAATTATCAGCAAATCTAGTGATGAATTAATAAAAAATTGATGTTTGTCAATATAAATCAAAGTCAATTTACCTGTAATTGCTATTAAACACTAATTAAACAAGTAATTCACGTTAAAAACAACCAAAAACAATCGTTGTACCTTTTAACCCTTAAGCCACACAGTTTACACAGTTCAAAACGATTCAACACAACCGAAATGTCACAAAACAAGAAAATTCGCACATTTTCCAATAATTAACAGATTCTTACATGAAAAACGTCCAAACACTCACTCAGGAAAACCAGTATTTCTGTTCACCAGATTCAAATTTTCCAAGCCAAGCCAAATCAAATAGATAAAGTCGTAACGTCAATGTCAATAGGACAAACGTCAAATTCTGACCAATCACAGAGTGTGTTTGGAGTTCATGAGCACGAATCCTGACAGGAACGGCCAATGTATAGGGAATAATTGAGATCGACGTTGCCAAGTGAAGAACGTTTTTATCAAGATTTTTCCCAATGTTTTCTACTTTGAGGAATGTTATACCTTTCATATTTTAGCTTAACGATTCTGTGATTGTAGTTCAACCCCAAATAAGGAAATGAAATGGCACAAAGTATGCAACGTAAATGACTGAAGTTTCAAAAAATCTGAGAATTAATACCTCATGTAGGCTTGGCAACGTTGAATGAACTCCGTTGACGCCACACTCCGCAATCTGTCATTAACGTCAGGAGCCTGGCTACATTAATCCATCATTGAATTCAAAATTACTAACTTTTGGCAGTTTTCAACTAAACTTTAATGTTTTAGTGTGATTCCAATAAATATGCCTATAATTGATGAACTTTGATAAATAAAAAAAGCAATTTTGGCTTATCAAAACGTAAATTGAGGTTAGGATATACAAATAAATTTGCAAAAATAACCGTTCAAACCTTGAGTTTTACATTAATTACTCAACCACTGATCTAAAACAAATCGGTGCACTGAACCCTGAACCATCGATAAACATAAACGGACACTGAAACAAAATTCACCAACTTACCGCAAATTTTACTCGCCATGAACAAACTAATCACTTCAACACTACTTTTACTCACTTTTATCCACTTTTGCCATAAAATTTCGTCAAAAATAAGTGAAAAAAACGGAACGTTAAGCGTAAAGTGCAACCTTCGGCGTCCCTAGAATTCAACTGACAAACTGACAATTTTGTTGTGACGTTTTTGATTGGTCAGTTTGAAAAGACCGTTAATGGTAAGGCCGCGTACGCACTGCACCAGTCTGTTATTAACGTACTTTTGTAATAGAAATAAGTGAGAGTGATTTAACAAATAAATACAGGGTCAGTGTGAAACATTTTTAATAAAAAAAAGTGGTACGTCATTAAGTTTTCATAAAGTAAAAATCAAGTGTTTTGATTTTCCGTTTAATTTTGAGCAAAGAGGTGTAGAAAACAGAAAAACTCACTTATTTCAAGCTCTAAAAAAATGGAAAATTAAATGATTTCATACTTGAAAAAGAAAAAAACTCGAAATTTGTATTATTATTTTCTTAACGAATCGTTTGCGGACACACATGTTCATTTACAAAAAATGTTTATCCCTCCATGTCAAAATGCGCACTCTTTTCAGACTCACCCTGTATATAAATATGGAACGCACAACCTTAAAAAAAATGCCATCACTGTCAAAGTGATTTTTTTGTATAAACACATGCTTTTTTTTTGTTAACCCATTTTTGTTGCCCTTTTCCCACTAGAAATAGCCGCAATATGTCGACCTATTAAAGTTATGTCAATAAATCGAGTACAAAAACTACTATTTTCCGAGTACTGCGATTTCGAAGATTTGGTTCTGATCGAAAGTCCATTTGCTCAGACAACAAGAGATGGTCGGGGACTGCGACAAGTACATTTGGGTATGTACATAATTTCATTAAGCAATTAATCCAGGTTTAGAAAGTCTGATCCCATTTCACCTACATTTCACGTCAAAAGTGACAAATTAACTTCAAAGTTATTTCCAGGCCTTACACCGTCAAAATTAATATTAGCCACTGATATTCTTCCACCAGCCGAACCTGGAAATGAATGTTTCTATTGTAGAATCGATCCAGAAATCGAAACGTTCGAATTGATTGCCATATATCCTGTTGAGTGTGTCACTTTGAGTGTCTACAGGAGGAAGAGGCGGCAAGCAATTAAAGCTAGATTTTGCAATAATCGCGTGCTTTTTTTTGAGTTGGGTGGATTTGAACGTAGAGGTGTAAGTATTTCAATTTTACTCAAAAAGTTTTCCCGCCAACAGTTGAACTTGTTGATCAATAACGCACGTGAATACTAAAACATCCTCCATCAGATGTTCTGGAACTTATGGTGCGAAAAAATCAAATTCCTCTGCGGCGAGTCCGGCTCATCAAAGTCCGAAACTTCTGTTGCCACATCATCCACAGGCAGCAGTCTTTATTTGGTGGACAAGAAAATCGTGAAAACACGCAACGGACAACAACATTGGTTCAAATTCAGTCCGCACAATTTCGGCGTTGATGCCAGATTTATAAATGACATCGTCAACGGTCAGGTATGTTTGTCAGTGTTAATCTATAAACTGTCATTTGATAAGTAGTAGAGTCTAGTGAGAAAATGGACGGATCGCTATTTGTATATGGGACGCGAGTTGTGCGACAATGCTTTGGACTATTTGCCTATTGTGTCCCGGCCCCTGTTCCACGAGTTTGTCAAACCGAAAAAAATCAAAAAGTAAGTTACCGTTAGTTGTAATTGAAAACTAACTTAATGATCAATACCCAAGTTCGGTTTGTTCTCTTCTGCCAATACTTATCATGTATCATACCACAAATTATTATTACTACTGTTTATCAATTTATTACGATATTTCTATTTGATACTTACATGAAATGACCATTGTTATAAAACTACTACAACCCGGCAACTATGTTTTGACGTAAGTATACACAAAGCTCCTAAGACAGCGTTGCCACTGTGTACTTTTCCTTGGAAATTTCCTTGACTGTATTTATAAAACTTATTCTCATCATGTTATGTTTCCTTATTCATATCATGATATTTTTGATAAACATTATGATTTTCGAATATTACTTTGATTCTGGGTTAGAGGTTAGAGAGGAACACGTTTTTCAATTGATTTATTTTCTTCTTATTTTTTTAATATGAATGTAATTATTGCATGTACCCAGAATCAAACGACCTGAACATGCAACCCTGGCAACCAAAAAGAACCTCTCCAAAGGCGACAGCGTCCAGGTAAACCGTTTTGGCTCTGGCATCCTCGAAGGATGCAGCACCGGACTCTACCTACCCTACGACGACGCCAAGTACTCTGAAAGCTACCTGGCTAGCTCCATAACCTCTTTCGACATCAATTTAACCAACTATGAAGAAATGGCCGAAATGGCCGTGCTCACTTGGGAGTACTTTGGCTTGAGTCGAATGCTAATGAAGAAAACCCGCATCCGTCATAGAAGAAGATATGGCTTCGCCCCAAAGCCCCAATTTCTCTACGGTCTTGGTCCATGGCATTTGACCAAAGGGGACAGAGTGTCTGTGCAGCTGAAACGAGCATTGTCGGACATTAATGTTTATAGTAGCAACTTTGAAAGGGAGTTGAAGCTGTCCATTTCCAAGCGACAGCTGTCCGCTACTGTGTCCTGTCCGGTGTTGATCGAGGAGGACAGAACGTGTTCTAATAACATCATGTAAGTTGTATCACTGCTGCAAATTAATGCTAATAAATTTGTGTAGCAATGCCCCCAGGAAGCCTCCGATATTTTTCTGGACTCCTGGATATTGGTATAGGCCCATTTCAGCCAAGGATGCCTACAACGATCTGCAAAAACATTTGAAGAATATCAACACGTACCATGAAGCAAGTAGCAAGAATAGAAGTAGGTTACTAGTTCTAGTACTCTATGATTATTCCGGTCACTTTGTCTTTGCGTTTAGACGTTGTTGTTCAAAGATGGCTTAATGACATTAATGACAGCTTGTCTATGACAGATTTCAATGTTGCCAAAATTCGAATCCAAATTGTTTTGAAAATGTATAAAAATTACAAGAAACAATAAAAATACCCCTCAAAATATATTTAAGTATATATATATTTTTTTGACAATTATTCCTGTCGATTGGACACCCCATGTATTTTAAAAAAAATATGTGTAGGTCTTCCGTAATTATTAATTACCCTAACTTCCTCATTTTATTGTCCGCCTGACAACACTGTTAACACTGCTTCCAGTATACCGGTCAGATTCCCTTATTCATCATTTAAATACAAATCGTGGCAACGCTGTATAATGACAGTCGTGCAGGCTACACTTAATTTGTGATTAATGATACACTGCGGTGTTGTCGATGATATTCTTGAAGTGAAATGAATTTCAAATGAAAACAAGAAGTATGAATTGTGGCAACACTGCTATTATGAAAGTTCATTAGGCTACACTTTGATGATGTTATGAATTGCAGAGTGTTGTCAATTATACCATAGTTAATCAAGATAAGGCTAATATTTATGATATTGGCAACAATGTAGCAGGCAGAAATTGCATTAATAATCTTCATCCTCTTGAAAATAATCCAATGACATTACTATAATGACAGTTGAGTCATTTTGACATGAATGACAAGAAGCGATGTTGTCGACTATAACAAAAAATCACATATTTTTGACAATCTCACTCAGGTCAGCGCAAATGGATAAATGGTAATTTTTCGGTGAGTTGGAACCGGCAACATTGCTATAATTGTCAATAATGTCATTATTGTCATCTTGAAATTACAACTTATTTGTAGCGCAATGCTATTGGTATGTCAAAAATGACAAGTTACGGTGTTGTCAATAATACTCTTGGTCCTGCATACTAAAAATATTTTGTTTTCCACACTTTATTAACGTCATAAATCTTTGTTTTATTGTTACAATAGTTGTTTAAATCACTGAATTTTATTATACGCATTATAGCGGGTAGTTGTGGCAACGCTGCTATGATGACAGTTAAATGAGCTACATTGTGTGTGGTAAATGACATTTAATTGCGACGTTGTCGGTTATGCTTTTGAACAGGAATAGCGCAGGGTTTTGAACATACAGGGGAATTAAATTGATTTCACCTGGTTAGGGATGTGGCAACACTGCTATGATGACAGTTGATCGGGCGTCACTTTGATTATGCGTTGTTATCCAGTGTTGTCGATTATACTTTTAAATACGTAGAGAAAACACTAAAAAATTATAATGTCTTTAAGTGCTTTCTGTTGTGGAAAGGACCAATAAATTTCAAAAATGTAATGGAAAAATTTATTTCTATTTGTGCAACGCTGTTTTATTGATCGTATACATATAGCGTGAACAACGTTGTCGTTTATACTTTTGATCCTCGAAAACTCAAGAAAACGTCTGTTTAAGTTATGTTTAAAATCATTTTAAAGGACAAATCACAGTTGAGCATTGCTGAAGAAGGCTGGCATCTGTGACATTTGACAACAATGTAAGAGGGAAAAATTCCATTGATGATTATTTCAATCGTTTTCTTTCCTTTTTGTTTTTCTTTTATTTGAAATTTTGTATTATAACAGAAATCTATAAAAATTCCAAAAAACTAGTCGCACACATTGATGACAACCTGATCAATGATCGGTCAGTTGGAACCGGCAACAATGCTTTACTACTGTCAATAATGTCAATAGAGTCAAGTAATTTGAATTTGCAACGGTAAAGCGATGCCTTATTTGTGGCGTTTAAACTAAAAGATAAGGGTGGCAACACTGCTGTAATAACAGTGGGTTGGCTCGTTGTGACATAAATGACAAGAGGCGGTGTTGTCGATTATACTTTTAAATACAAAGCCGATGGAACAAACATTTTTCCAAAAAAAAAATTAAGCGAGAAATTTGGCTCAGTTATTGATGACTTTTTCATTATAGTGCGACATATCAAGTAAGGGTAGTTTTGTCTGACTAAACCAATAGAACAAAGATTTTTTCAAACAAAATCATCTGAAGCGAGAAATTTGGCAACTCTGTAATCAAAAAGTTTTTCATTATAGTGCGACATATCAACTTAGGGTAGTTTTGTCTGACTAAGCCAATGGAACAAAAATTAAAAAAAAAAAATTATCCGAAACGAGAAATTTGACAACTCTGTAATCAATGAGTTTTTCATTCATCAAGTAAGACCAACCTCATTAGACCCTCGATATTGTGTCACCTGTCAAGTGTACAATGACGTTGCCACATGATTTATTCTCAATAGTCTCCTGTTTAGGAAAAAGATGCAGTCGACGATTCCTGAGACGCCTCAGCCGCAGCCGCAAAGCCAACCAATCCGACGACGAAGAAGACCAAAAAGTCTGCAAAAAGCACAAGAAATTCATGACCAACATCCTCACCTCCAAACAGGACGACATCTGTTGGGGTGGGTTGCAACCTTTAATTCCCCTGTCAAATTTGACAAGTTACAGATGACAGAAAGCACCCGGACGAGACAACGTTGCAACATCTAAAGAGAATCTTAAAGGTGAATGGCAACATGACAGCTTGGGACTTTGACTCGACCACTCTG
The DNA here is from genome assembly GCA_958502075.1 of Orchestes rusci. Lineage (NCBI taxonomy): Eukaryota > Metazoa > Arthropoda > Insecta > Coleoptera > Curculionidae > Orchestes > Orchestes rusci. The sequence continues at coordinate 113,568,490 of OY293304.1, read as the reverse complement.
GCCCATCAGTTGACTTTGATCGATAAGGAGCTATTTTTGAAAATCCCCACCCACGAGATGGCGGTGCTTTTGTGGCAGCAAAGCTCGAAAAACGCCCCCAATGTGGCGGCAATGATTGCGTTTTCTTATCGGATTAGTTGTCTGGTTTCCAGTGAAATATTGCGGGATGACTGTGAGAAACTAAGGGCGCGGTTGTTGGCAAGGTTTATAAATGTGGCCAACAAGTGTCATAGAATATCGAACTTCCACTCCTGCAGGACGATTTTGTGCGGATTGCAGAACCCTGCTGTGTACAGATTGAAGAGTACGTGGGCCTATGTGAGAAAGAAGCATGCCTCTAAATACCAGTATGTATCACTATAATATATCTATTTATATATATGTATATAACCATTGCAGGAGTTTTGAGTTCCTCTGCCGGCTGTACAGAGACCCGCGCATGCCCACCTACCAAAAAACCTTCTTTGTCTTCTCCCAAAGACCCCCATTCATGCCCTACATCGGCCACATCATCGCCAAACTCCTGGATAAGGTGCCCCAGTACAAAATCACCACCCTATCCAGACCTCCTAGTTTGAGTACATGTAGCTCTGGTACCACAAACCCATCCATCACAGTCATAAAAAAAGACAATATTTTTTCCAAGTTAGTCAACGTGTTCAGTCAGGAACCCAACAAAACGGGAGCAGGAGATGTTGTAGTACCTGCAAAGTCCGGAAAGAAAAAGAATGTGAGAACAATGAGGTTTAAGGGGTTGTACGAGTACTTCAAGCCGTTGAATAGGTTTGAGGATACCAGGGAGGAGGTGTTGGTGGAGGTGACGGAGCTTTTGGAGAAAAGTCAACTGGGGGCTTTGCAGTACAACTTTCCCGGTGATGATAAAGCGAGGGATTTCTTGTTGAAGGCGCGCCATTATGATGATCAAGATAATTTCTTCAACTCGTTGAGGTTGGAACCCTGTTCTGTTGACATAACTAGAAATAATAAATTGTGTTAAGAGAATGGAATTAGGTCGTTTTTAATAAAGCCTTGATGACCTTGAACGGGAGATTTGGCAACTCTGTAAATAATGATTTTTTCATTATTGTGCGACATATCAAACAAGGGTAGTTTTGTCTGACTAAGACGATGAAGGAAACATTTTTCTGAAAAAATTCATCTGAAGAAAGAAATTTGGCAACTCTGTAAATAATGATTTTTTCATTATGGTGCGACATATCAAACAAGGGTAGTTTTGTCTGACTAAGACGATGAAGGAAAAATTTGTCTGAAAAAATTCATCTGAAGAAAGAAATTTGGCAACTCTGTAAATAATGATTTTTTCATTATGGTGCGACATATCAAACAAGGGTAGTTTTGTCTGACTAAGACGATGAAAGAAAAAAAATCTAAAAAAAATTCATCTGAAGCGAGAAATTTGGCAACTCTGTAAATAATGTTTTCATTATAGTGCAACATATCAAGCAAGGGTAGTTTTGTCTGACTAAGACGATGAAAGAAAAAAAAATCTAAACAAATTCATCTGAAGCAAGAAATTTGGCAACTCTGTAAATAATGATTTTTTCATCATAGTGCGACATATCAAACAAGGGTGGTTTTGTCTAACTAGGACGATGAAAGAAAAATTTTTCTAAAAAAAATCATCTGAAGCAAGAAATTTGGCAACTGTAAATAATGATGTTTTCATTATAGTGCGACATATCAAACAAGGGTGGTTTTGTCTGACTAGGACGATGAAAGAAACATTTTTCTAAAAAAATTAATCTGAAGCAAGAAATTTGGCAACTCTGTAAATAATGATTTTTTCATAATTGTGCGACATATCAAACAAGGATGGTTTTGTCTGACTAAGACGATGAAAGAGATTTTGTTAAAAAAAATGCTTCTGAAACGGGAAATTTGGCAACTCTGTAAATAATGATTTTTTTCATTATAGTGCGACATATCAAACAAGGGTGGTTTTGTCTGACTAAGACGATGAAAGAAACATTTTTCTGAAAAAATCCATCTGGAGAGAGAAATTTGGCAACTCTGTAAATAATGATTTTTTCATTATAGTGCGACATATCAAACAATGGTAGTTTTGTCTGACTAAGACGATGAAAGAAACATTTTTCTGAAAAAATCCATCTGGAGAAAGAAATTTGGCAACTCTGTAAATAATGATTTTTTCATTATAGTGCGACATATCAAACAAGGGTGGTTTTGTCTGACTAAGACGATGAAAGAAACATTTTTCTGAAAAAATCCATCTGGAGAGAGAAATTTGGCAACTCTGTGAATAATGATTTTTTCATTATAGTGCGACATATCAAACAATGGTAGTTTTGTCTGACTAAGACGATGAAAGAAACATTTTTCTGAAAAAATCCATCTGGAGAAAGAAATTTGGCAACTCTGTAAATAATGATTTTTTCATAATTGTGCGACTTATCAAACAAGGGTAGTTTTGTCTGACTAAGACGATGAAAGAGATTTTGTTCAAAAAAAATGCTTCTGAAACGGGAAATTTGGCAACTCTGTAAATAATGATTTTTCCATTATAGTGCGACATATCAAACAAGGGTAGTTTTGTCTGACTAAGACGATGAAAGAAAAAAAAATCTAAATAAATTCATCTGAAGCAAGAAATTTGGCAACTCTGTAAATAATGATATTTTCATTATAGTGCGACATATCAAACAAGGGTAGTTTTGTCTGACTAAGACGATGAAAGAAACATTTTTCTGAAAAAATTCATGTGAAGAGAGAAATTTGGCAACTCTGTGAATAATGATTTTTTCACCATAGCGCGACATATCAAGTGCGGCTAGTTTTGCCTGACTTGAACAATGGAAGACAAATTTTTCAAAAAAAGCACTATTTTCAATAATGAGTATATTAAGAAAAATAATAAATGACTTACTCACTAACCGCTACATGGTATCACAACACAATCGGCACAAATAATTTACGTGCAACATAAATACCTTCCATTAAGTTATTTTTAGCACAAACAATAGATAAATGGTATCTTACAATATCATAATTTAAAAAATGGTACATCCTGTATAAGCGGATATCGAGAAAATTATTAAAAATTAAAATTGCACTTTTTTCGGGTTTGGGTTCTTTTGAGCTAGCTTTTGGTTGCGGGTTTGCTTTTAGTCAGCGTTGGCCTGGAAAAAATGGGGTTTATTTTTGGGTTTGTAAAGTTTTATTATTAGTCCAGCACCTCTGTCATGCAAAAATAGTTTTAGTTATTCCTTATATAATTTGAACTACATATATGTACATACATTATTTACAGTATCTAAAAAAAGTCTATTTTCCATCATTTTGAATTTTTCAATAAAATGAATTTGAGAGTTACAAATTGATTTATACCTCCTCAACAGTAAAAGATAGGAGAAATCTGAATACATCACGTGATTCTATATAAAAAAATCACATAAACACGTCCCCTTAGTATTTACAAATAGTTCTCAGTAAACGAACTAAAAATTAGTAAAACATTGGCATGCTGTATGTATACAAATTTTTCCAAATAGTTACATTTCTTTAAAAAACTTACTCAAACTAACCCAAAATTTTACGTATCAAATAAACTAACCCAAACTTTACAATTTTTCAAAAAACTAGCCCAAATCAATCCAAACCAACCCAAAATCTCACATTTCTCCAAAAAACTAACCCAAAATCTTACATTTCTCCAAAAGTAATACTTTTCTGCGAATTGAGCACTTTATGACTTTGTTGTTCGGAATTTTTCAAAATCCCATTCTTCATGTTGACATTAATCGTAACACTAAAATCCTCCGTAAGATCGCTGGTCGATTTGGACAAATCACCCAGCAACACACTTTTATCTCCCAGCAAATCATCCTGCAAATCCTGCATAACTCTCCATAATCAAAAACCCATTGAACTCACCATAGACTCCGTCCTCTTTTTCAAATTGGACCGATTCAACGTCTGCGTCAACTCCGACGTCAGTCTACTCCCCAAATCCCCTCCTCCCTCCTCATAGCCATTCTGCAAAAACTCCAACCTCCCTGGTTGCCGTCTCAACGTAGGATACTCCCCAATGGTCACACTCAACGGTCTGCTCCTCCTGATGGTACTCACATTTCCTCCCCTCTTTTGGAAAAACGTGTTGGGAGGTTTTGGTTTTATATTAAGAGGATTGTTGATTTTGAACGACTCGATCGACTCCATTTCCGCAGACTCGGAGGGTTTGGTGTTGGACGTCGTACTGGCCAGACTTAGGGTGTCGTAGTCGGGCGATGGACACGGTGGCGGATTGTGATTGGCTGAGAGGGAGGAGTATTTGACTGGGATGGGCGGGGCTTTGGGTTTGGTGTTTTTGAGGGTGTTGGAGCGAGAGGGGTTGTCTTGTGGAGGCTGGAAAAGGTGATTAATCAGGCTAATCCCCATCTATGACTGATAAGAATAATTTGTTTTTGTATTATAAGCATTAATGGTGGACGTCATTGGGATTTTGTGATAAATGATTGATTTTTTGATTGTGAATTTTTTTTTTATTTTCATTTTTATGTTAATTGAGGAATGTTAAGAGTGATTTTCCACCTTGTAGAGTGCCCAGGGAATATAATTACAGCACCAATAATTTTCAACAAAACCTTCACTAATTATTTTGTGGAACAACATTGAGGTTTACATGGGACACTCTGTATATTATTTTACATTTTCCCAATAATTGAGAGCTGTTTTGAGTTATTTTCTACCTTGCAGAGTGCCCAGGAAATTATTGACAGCAGGAATCAAATTTTTAATGATTTTGAACAACCCTCACTTTTTTTTTCGTGTTTTTCTGTATATCTTGGTAACGTTGAGGTTTATCAATAAATTACAAAAGACATTTTTTGTAGATAATAAAATTTTCTATATTTTCTATTTGAGAAGTTTTTCTATTAAACTCACCAGTCACCGTATACAGGGCGTCAAAAATCATTGTTTCAAAATATAAACCTGACAACATGACAACGTTTATGTTTATTAATAAATTCAATAAATTACGAAGATTCTCAATGAAAATTTAAATAACTTTCCATCAATTAAACTATTTTTTTTAACCTGATTATCCATATACAGAGCGTTTAATGAAAGTGGGACACTTTCTGTTGTAACTTTCCGACATTCAAAAATCAGTAATTTTGTTTTATTTTGTGATTTTGATGTGAAAATTGGACAACAAGTTCATCAAAGTGTCCACTTTTCATCAGTTCATCTGAATTTTTAAATGGATTGTCTATTTTCTATGTACAGAATGTTTTATAAAAGAAGGACAGTTTACTACTTCGCGACATTCAAAAATCAATAATTTAGTTATTTTTTGACATTTTCCAGTGAAAATTGGACAATAAGTTTATTAAAGTGTCCTCTTTTCATCAGTTCATCTGAATTTTTAAACGGATTGTCTATTTTCCATGTACAGAGTGTTTTATAAAAGTATGACAGTTTGCTACTTCGCGACATTCAAAAATCAATAATTTAGTTATTTTTTGACATTTTCTAGTAAAAATTGGACAATAAGTTTATTAAAGCGTCCACTTTTCATCAATTTATCTGAATTTTTAAACGGATTGTCTATTTTCCATGTACAGAGTGTTTTATAAAAGTATGACAGCTTGCTACTTCACGACATTCAAAAATCAATAATTTAGTTATTTTTTGACATTTTCCAGTGAAAATTGGACAATTAGTTTATTAAAGTGTCCACTTTTCATCAATTTATCTGAATTTTTAAACGGATTGCCTATTTTCTATGTACAAAGTGTTTTATAAAAGAAGGACAGCTTGCTACTTCGCGACATTCAAAAATCAATAATTTAGTTATTTTTTGACATTTTCCAGTGAAAATTGGACAATAAGTTTATTAAAGTGTCCATTTTTCATCAGTTCATCTGAATTTTTAAACGGATTGTCTATTTTCTATGTACAGAGTGTTTTATAAAAGAAGGACAGTTTGCTACTTCGCGACATTCAAAAATCAATAATTTAGTTATTTTTTGACATTTTCCAGTGAAAATTGGACAATAAGTTTATTAAAGTGTCCTCTTTTCATCAGTTCATCTGAATTTTCAAACGGATTGCCTATTTTCTATGTACAGAGTGTTTTATAAAAGAAGGACAGCTTGCTACTTCGCGACATTCAAAAATCAATAATTTTGTTATTTTTTGACATTTTCCAGTGAAAATTGGACAATAAGTTTATTAAAGTGTCCACTTTTCTTCAGTTCATCTGAATTTTTAAACGGATTGTCTATTTTCCATGTACAGAGTGTTTTATTGAAGTAGGACAGCTTGCTACTTCGCGACATTCAAAAATCAATAATTTTGTTATTTTTTGACATTTTTCAGTGAAAATTGGACAATAAGTTTATTAAAGTGTCCACATTTCATCAGTTCATCTGAATTTTTAAACGGATTGTCTATTTTCCATGTACAGAGTGTTTTATAAAAGAAGGACAGTTTGCTACTTCGCGACATTCAAAAATCAATAATTTAGTTATCTTTTGACATTTTCTGGTGAAAATTGGACAATAAGTTTATTAAAGTGTCCACTTTTCATCAGTTCATCTGAATTTTTAAACGGATTGTCTATTTTCCATGTACAGAGTGTTTTATAAAAGTAGGACAGTTTGCTACTTTGCGACAATCAAAAATCAATAATTTAGTTATTTTTTGACATTTTCTGGTGAAAATTGGACAATAAGTTTATTAAAGTGTCCACTTTTCATCAGTTCATCTGAATTTTTAAACGGATTGTCTATGTTCCATGTACAGAGTGTTTTATAAAAGAAGGACACTTTGCTACTTCGCGACATTCAAAAATCAATAATTTAGTTATTTTTTGACATTTTCCAGTGAAAAATGGACAATAAGTTTATTAAAGCGTCCACTTTTTGTATACAGAGTGTTTTATGAAAATATGACAATTTGTTACTTTGTGTCATTCAAAAATCAAAAATTTTGTTCGTTTTTGGTTTTATCCAGTCAAAATTGGACAATAAGTTCATTGAAGTGTCCTTTTTTCATCAGTTTATTCAAATTTCTAAACGGATTCTCCATTCTTCACATACAGAGTGTTTTTTCCACCATCAAAAATCATTGAAGCAAATAATGAAAAATTGTCTATGCTTCACATTTTCCAGTATATTTTACAAACCTTATCAATTAACAATAAACATCACATAGACTTTTTTATGGACAACAAAATTTCCCACAACTTTTACACAAGACATTTTTTCATAGAACTCACCATTCCCGATATACAGCGCGTCAAAAATCATTTATACGAAATATTCAACTTTCCACAATTTCTAGTATATCTTGAATACCTTCCAACCTATCAATAAATTCCACATAAACTTTTTTGTAGGCACTAAAATTTTTTTTTTCATATTAGAAGTTTTTTTGTAGGTTTCAAGAGTCCCAATCTACAGGGCGTCAAAAAATAAACTTACCAGAGGAGGTGGCGGTGGGGTTGAAACGTCCCCATTAGGTTTAATCTTCTCACCATTACTAATCTCGTTTTGTAAATCTGACAACCTCTCACTCAATTTCTGCGAAAGCTCGTTGGGTTGATTGTTGTTGAGACGGTCCTGTAATAAATTTAACGATTATACAAACGTGTCAAAATCGAATGATTATGCAGTTTATCAAACTATCCCATCTAACAATAATTAATTGTTCATGGTACATCGAAATGGTAATTATTTATTAATTTCAGCTGGTTACCTAATTTTTAATTTTACGTCTTGGTGGTGAATGGATTTGAAAAAGTTACCTCACAGAGAAAATTAATGATTTTTAACCAATTCCCAACATTCTACATTTTGTTATATATCTTGAGAATCCCGAGGTTTATCAATACATTTTATATGGAGTTTGTGGTAGAAAATTAGATTTTCCACAGTATTTATTTGAAAAGTTTTTCCATAAGACTAACCGATTTTAGTATACAGGGTGTCAAAAATCATTATAATTTGAAGAGTTTTCAACTTTCCGCATATTATCCAGTATACTTCATATATCTTTGAAATCTTGTGCTTTATCAATAAATTTCACATAAACTTTTTTGTAGATAATAAAATTCTCAACAATTTTCATTCTAAAAGTTTTTCCATAAAGATCACCGGTCTCAATATACAGGGCGTCAAAAATCAGTGGTTTGAAAAATGGAAATTTCCACATTTTCCAGTATACCTAGGAAACCTTGCGATTTATCAGTAAATTTCATATAAACTTTTTTGTGGACAATAAAATTTTCTACAACTTTTACTTGAAACATTTTTCCATATAACGCACGAGTTTCATTATACAGGACGTCAAAAACCAATCAATAACAAAACTGAACTAATTCAGCTTAACGCAGCACAGGGTCAAAAATATTTTTAACACCTTTTACAGTGGTTTTTATAAAATTCCTCAAAAAAATTCTCACCTCATAAGTTTGCAAAATAAACACGGGACGACTTTTTGCCTTCATTTCAAGTTTTATCCAAATTTAGCACAAAACGCGATAAAAATTCTCCGCAAACTGAAATCGTATTGAACAAAACCATCAGGTAGGAAAAGTATAAACAATTTAATTTGCACGCTTGCTTGTTGTACTAAATGGTGTGGAATTGTACCAGAAATTGGACTGAATAGATTGGGAAAATCCGAAATTTGAGGAATTTTTCGATAGGACGCGTCAAAAATAATTAATTTGAAACATGATGAATTTTCAACTCTTCACATTTTTCAGTATATCTTGGAAACTTCACAGTTTATCAACAGACTTTATATAAACTTTTTTGTAGATAATGAAATTTCCTACAATTTTTATTTGAGGAGTTTGTCCATAGGGCGCACCGGTCTCGATATACAGAGCGTCAAAAATCACTAATTTGAAAGAAGGAAAATCAAATGAATATCGTTTAATTAATTAAATGACAACACTGTCTAAAAATATGAAAAATCAGTTGCCTTGGGTTAATAAGGCAATAACCAAAAACCGAAATGTTTCACAATTCGGCAACGCCGTTTTAAATAGCATTCAAATTGTTAGGTGTCACTCCATCGTTGCCAAATTTAAAATTATTAATAGACTCGAAAGGGATACATTTGGCAATATTTTAGTTGTCAACATTCCTAAAAAGTCCAAGTAATGTGTTGCTATTTTTTAGCATAATGACAACGTTTTGAGTTATTTTTACATGGTTGTCACACAAACAAACGTATAAAGGCAAAATGGCAATACTGTATTAATTCCTCCAAGTCAGCCTTCAAATTTATTATTTCGAAAAATACAACATTGCCTTTTACATAGTTGTCAGATTCAAGCGATACATAAACCATGCATTCCTAATTATATTAAAAGATAGGTAATACTATGGGGTCTTATTTATCTTCACATGGTTGTCAAATTTCATAAACTTGTTTTTTCGAAAGAGAAATTGCAATGATGAATGGGACATGACAACATTGTACCAACCTTCCATATCATTACCATTTTTTAAAGATATAGAAGATTTGGCAACATTGTAAGTATTCATCTTGTAGCAAATTTGGCAACACAGTTTTAAATAAGTTTGCTTTGAAAGACACACATCTGATTCGAAAGAAATGGATGTATTGGCAACATTGTAAATTATTGATTCTGTAGACACCGATTATTGTACAATTATTAATTATTGTACTAAACTTGGTACAACCCGAAAATAACCACCAACAGTAGCACGCTTATCGGATAAAAACGACCAGTAGGATCGAATTTCGTGGATTTTCGGATTATCGCATCGCATTGCAATTTGCTATTTTGCAACGTTGCGAGATTGTAGTAATTAGAGGAAAAAAACTATGTCATTCGCTCCATTGTCTGCGATAATGTAATAATCGTAGGAATCTCTTCTAACAACGCATCATTTATTATTAGTGACGGTATTATGTTTTCGTAATTTTATGCGACATAGAAAAATAACAGTGTTGCCACTCTGTTGCTATTTGATTCGATAATTAGGATACGATCTTGATTTTTCATAAAATTACCAATAAAGTTAGTCGGTAATTTTGAACAGTGTTGTCACATTCGCACATCTATCATTAACCTCAAACCCTTATTAAATCTGACAACCATGTAATGGTTGTTTTTTCTAGATATTAAGAGGTAAATAAATACAATGTTGTCATATTAGTTACCAAAGAGTTAAGCAAATACACTGTTGTCAAGTATTATTGTATATCCTCAATATGAACTTACAATGGTCAATTATTGTCTAAAATATCCACAAATACAGTGTTGCCATATTTTGGTCTAATTATCTTATAGTTTCTCATGAACATTTCCTAAATAAAATACGTGGGACAATATTTTTGACCAAATAACATAGGCGAATAAATACACTGTTGCCAAATGTTTAATTCACAAGTGGTTTTATCTGACTCCAATGATTTTCTTTACATTATTCAAAAGGTAAACGAGTACAGGGTTGTCATATTTCATGAATTTTTGCAACTAATGTATTGTTATTTATGACATTTTGATAAATACAACGTTGCCAAGTATTTGTATATTATCACAAACTCATTAGGTATAGGTCAAATTATTGAATTTTTGAAAAAAAATGGGAATTGAAATTTCAAAATTTTGCACAGGTGTAAGTTCTTCAAATACAGTGTTGTCAAATTTTACTTTATTTATCAAGATTCAAGAAATGCACAAATTTTGAATAAAACGAATACATTGTTGACAAATTACGAATATGGAAAAAATCTGTTGAAATCTGGCAACGATGGTGTGGTTTTTGAAAACACGCTGTTTTCCCAATTGCAAAGCAATGTTGTCATATCACTTTTTCCAGCGTTGTCAAACTTCTCCATTGAATCTGGCATTCATTGGTAGGTTGCCAGTTGGTGCCAAATATTTGATACAGTGTTGTCACATTTCCGTCCATTCTTCACTGTCGCGTTGTAATTGATTGAATTACATTTGGCAACATTTAAAAGGTAATTACCGCGTTGCCAAATTATGCTAAGAATCCTGTTTGACTAATAGATACGGAAATACATTTGCAGAAAGTTCATTAATTGAAAACAATGTTGCCAATTGTTGGTTCATTTTCGCAAATTTCATTCATTTTCAGTCAAATAAATATTACATTTATTCAATGGAACATTATTTAGAAGTTGCCAAATTGTGCGGTTTTGATTTTTTTTTCAGTAATCACGAGAATAAGTAAACACAGTGTTGCCAAACTGCGTGATTTTTTTCAGTATTACCAAAAATAATTAATAAACACAGTGTTACCAAATTGGGCGCTTTTGTATTATTTCAATAGATTATATCAGTACGATTTCCAAAAATAAATAATCACAGTCTTGTCAAATTGTGCGAATTTGTTTTTATTTCAACTGACTTTCAGTATTCCCGAAAACAAATAGTCACAGCGTTGCCAAACTATGCGGTTTTGGATTTTTTTCAGTATTCCCAGAAATTAACTACTAATAGATACAGTGTTGCCAGGTTTTTCATAAATTCCCTTGTCCATTGAATCTGACAACCATATAGAGTGGGCTGTTTCGAAAAAACATTAATTTTTTTCAGATATATTGTGCACAATGTCAACAAATGCAATGTCGCCGGATTGTCGTCAAAATGAGGAAAACCTGTACTTAAATCAATATTACCCATGTTGCCAAATCATAACGTGTGGATATTCTATAAGATCTGTCAATCATAGAAGGGATTTTGCTTTTTTTCTCATAATTTTTAATAAATCTGTCAATCATGGAAATATATTTTGATAATACATTTATAATGTCATCAATACATTGTTGCCAAGTTGTATCTAAAACATACAACTAAATTTTATTGGATCAGACAACGATGGAATTGAAAATATTACATTTTAATTAAATCTGACAACCATGGATTGACTGCAGTGACAAAAAGCCAAAAGGTTGCCAAGTTGTTCCGTATGAATTCACAATATCTGGAATCTAATTACTGAACGGGAACTTGTGCAAAATTCTTAATCTAGTCTGGCAACAATGTAATGTTACGCAGAACGTTGACAGTTTGTGCAATGTGTATAAGATGCAGCTCCAGCGTTGCCAATGTCTTTAAAAAATCCCTAGGTTAATACCGATGTTGGAGTTTTGCAGATTATTTCATGTAATTGATTTATTTTTGCACAATTTATCATCAGAATCCTGCACCCAAACAATGAGGTGACTAACATTATATTTATCAATGGCAAACAATCATATCACTATTATTTGCTAATCCCTGATAAAAATGATAAAAACATTCCAGAGATAACCCCAATCTCCATTTTTTTAATACTCACATCACTCACTGTTGAACAATCTGTAGATTTGTCATCATCATTCTTGAACATCTTCCGATGGGCCTTTTTGAACTCGTCCATCAACTTGCTATGTTGAAATTGTTTGTCTGTATCAACACCTTTGAGGATTTTGGTTTTTTGAAGCTGCTCGTCTATGGAGGGTATTGGAGCTGCTAGTTTTTTCTGCAATGAAACACCCTGTATATCATTCTATTTTATGATTTTAACTAAGCAAAATGATAAAATAAGGTGAATGCGCAACAATTTAATTCAATGGGGAGTTTATGGAGTTGTGTACGTCACAGAGGAATAAATTCTGGGAAATTCAACGATCTGGAGCTCTACAGTCACTCCCTACAGCCCCATGAATTTCAACGTGATTTTCCCAATTCTATACTCTGGCCAACATAAAAAATTAATGGGAGTTCAATGGGGAGTTTATGAGGTTGCGCACTAGTACTACGTCAAAGAGGAAGGTTTGAGGAGTAACTCCTGAGAGATTCAACAATGTGAAACTCAACAGTCACTTCCTACAGCCCCATGAATTTCAACGTGATTTTCCCATTTCTATACTCTGGCCAACATAAAAAATTAATGGGAGTTCAATGGGGAGTTTATGAGGTTGCGCACGGGTACTACGTCAAAGAGGAAGGTTTGAGGAGTAACTTTTGAGAGATTCAACAATGTGGAACTCTACAGTCACTCCCTACAGCCCCATGAATTTCAACGTGATTTTCCTATTTCCATACTCTTGCCAACATAAAAAATTAATGGGAGTTCAATGGGGAGTTTATGAGGTTGCGCACTAGTACTACGTCAAAGAGGAAGGTTTGAGGAGTAACTCCTGAGAAATTCAACGATCTGGAACTCTACAGTCACTCCCTACAGCCCCATGAATTTCAACGTGATTTTCCCATTTCCATACTCTTGCCAACATAAAAAATTAATGGGAGTTCAATGGGGAGTTTATGAGGTTGCGCACTAGTACTACGTCAAAGAGGAAGGTTTGAGGAGTAACTCCTGAGAGATTCAACGATCTGGAACTCTACAGTCACTCCCTACAGCCCCATGAATTTCAACGTGATTTTCCCATTTCCATACTCTTGCCAACATAAAAAATTAATGGGAGTTCAATGGGGAGTTTATGAGGTTGCGCACTAGTACTACGTCAAAGAGGAAGGTTTGAGGAGTAACACCTGAGAGATTCAACGATCTGGAACTCTACAGTCACTCCCTACAGCCCCATGAATTTCAACGTGATTTTCCCATTTCTATACACTGGCCAACATAAAAAATTCATGGGAGTTCAATGGGGAGTTTATGAGGTTACGCACTAGTACTACGTCAAAGAGGAAGGTTTGAGGAGTAACTTCTGAGAGATTGAACGATCTGGAACTCTACAGTCACTCCCTACAGCCCCATGAATTTCAACGTGATTTTCCCATTTCCATACTATTACCAACATAAAAAATTAATGGGAGTTCAATGGGGAGCTTATGGGGTTGCGCACTAGTACTACGTCAAAGAGGAAGGTTTGAGGAGTAACTTCTGAGAGATTCAACAATGTGGAACTCTACAGTCACTCCCTACAGCCCCATGAATTTCAACATGATTTTTCCAATTTTGTTATTTTGTCAACATAAAAATTAATGGGAGTTCTATAGGGAGTGTATGGAGTTGCGCAATGGAAGTAAGTAAAAGAGGAACGTTTGAAGAATAACTCCTGAGAAATTCAACGATCTGGAACTCTACAGTCACTCCCTACAGCCCCATGAACTTCAACATGATTTTTCCAATTTTGTACTCTGGTGAACATAAAAATAATGGGAGTTCTATGGGGAGTTTATGAGGTTGCGCACTAGTACTACGTCAAAGAGGAAGGTTTGAGGAGTAACTCCTGAGAAATTCAACAATGTGGAACTCAACAGTCACTCCCTACAGCCCCATGAATTTCAACGTGATTTTCCCATTTCCATACTCTTGCCAACATAAAAAATTAATGGGAGTTCAATGGGGAGTTTATGAGGTTGCGCACTAGTACTACGTCAAAGAGGAAGGTTTGAGGAGTAACTCCTGAGAAATTCAACAATGTGGAACTCAACAGTCACTCCCTACAGCCCCATGAATTTCAACGTGATTTTCCCAATTCTATACTCTTGCCAACATAAAAAATTAATGGAAGTTCAATGGGGAGTTTATGAGGTTGCGCACTAGTACTACGTCAAAGAGGAAGGTTTGAGGAGTAACTCCTGAGAAATTCAACGATCTGGAACTCTACAGTCACTCCCTACAGCCCCATGAATTTCAACGTGATTTTCCCATTTCTATACTCTGGCCAACATAAAAAATTAATGAGAGTTCAATGGGGAGTTTATGAGGTTGCGCACTAGTACTACGTCAAAGAGGAAGGTTTGAGGAGTAACTCCTGAGAAATTCAACGATCTGGAACTCTACAGTCACTCCCTACAGCCCCATGAATTTCAACGTGATTTTCCCATTTCTATACTCTGGCCAACATAAAAAATTAATGAGAGTTCAATGGGGAGTTTATGAGGTTGCGCACTAGTACTACGTCAAAGAGGAAGGTTTGAGGAGTAACTCCTGAGAAATTCAACGATCTGGAACTCTACAGTCACTCCCTACAGCCCCATGAATTTCAACGTGATTTTCCCATTTCCATACTCTTGCCAACATAAAAAATTAATGGGAGTTCAATGGGGAGTTTATGAGGTTGCGCACTAGTACTACGTCAAAGAGGAAGGTTTGAGGAGTAACTCCTGAGAGATTCAACGATCTGGAACTCTACAGTCACTCCCTACAGCCCCATGAATTTCAACGTGATTTTCCCATTTCCATACTCTTGCCAACATAAAAAATTAATGGGAGTTCAATGGGGAGTTTATGAGGTTGCGCACTAGTACTACGTCAAAGAGGAAGGTTTGAGGAGTAACACCTGAAAGATTCAACGATCTGGAACTCTACAGTCACTCCCTACAGCCCCATGAATTTCAACGTGATTTTCCCATTTCTATACACTGGCCAACATAAAAAATTCATGGGAGTTCAATGGGGAGTTTATGAGGTTACGCACTAGTACTACGTCAAAGAGGAAGGTTTGAGGAGTAACTTCTGAGAGATTGAACGATCTGGAACTCTACAGTCACTCCCTACAGCCCCATGAATTTCAACGTGATTTTCCCATTTCCATACTATTACCAACATAAAAAATTAATGGGAGTTCAATGGGGAGCTTATGGGGTTGCGCACTAGTACTACGTCAAAGAGGAAGGTTTGAGGAGTAACTTCTGAGAGATTCAACAATGTGGAACTCTACAGTCACTCCCTACAGCCCCATGAATTTCAACATGATTTTTCCAATTTTGTTATTTTGTCAACATAAAAATTAATGGGAGTTCTATAGGGAGTGTATGGAGTTGCGCAATGGAAGTAAGTAAAAGAGGAACGTTTGAAGAATAACTCCTGAGAAATTCAACGATCTGGAACTCTACAGTCACTCCCTACAGCCCCATGAACTTCAACATGATTTTTCCAATTTTGTACTCTGGTGAACATAAAAATAATGGGAGTTCTATGGGGAGTTTATGAGGTTGCGCACTAGTACTACGTCAAAGAGGAAGGTTTGAGGAGTAACTCCTGAGAAATTCAACAATGTGGAACTCAACAGTCACTCCCTACAGCCCCATGAATTTCAACGTGATTTTCCCATTTCCATACTCTTGCCAACATAAAAAATTAATGGGAGTTCAATGGGGAGTTTATGAGGTTGCGCACTAGTACTACGTCAAAGAGGAAGGTTTGAGGAGTAACTCCTGAGAAATTCAACAATGTGGAACTCAACAGTCACTCCCTACAGCCCCATGAATTTCAACGTGATTTTCCCAATTCTATACTCTTGCCAACATAAAAAATTAATGGAAGTTCAATGGGGAGTTTATGAGGTTGCGCACTAGTACTACGTCAAAGAGGAAGGTTTGAGGAGTAACTCCTGAGAAATTCAACGATCTGGAACTCTACAGTCACTCCCTACAGCCCCATGAATTTCAACGTGATTTTCCCATTTCTATACTCTGGCCAACATAAAAAATTAATGAGAGTTCAATGGGGAGTTTATGAGGTTGCGCACTAGTACTACGTCAAAGAGGAAGGTTTGAGGAGTAACTCCTGAGAAATTCAACGATCTGGAACTCTACAGTCACTCCCTACAGCCCCATGAATTTCAACGTGATTTTCCCATTTCCATACTCTTGCCAACATAAAAAATTAATGGGAGTTCAATGGGGAGTTTATGAGGTTGCGCACTAGTACTACGTCAAAGAGGAAGGTTTGAGGAGTAACTTCTGAGAGATTGAACGATCTGGAACTCTACAGTCACTCCCTACAGCCCCATGAATTTCAACGTGATTTTCCCATTTCCATACTATTACCAACATAAAAAATTAATGGGAGTTCAATGGGGAGCTTATGGGGTTGCGCACTAGTACTACGTCAAAGAGGAAGGTTTGAGGAGTAACTTCTGAGAGATTCAACAATGTGGAACTCTACAGTCACTCCCTACAGCCCCATGAATTTCAACATGATTTTTCCAATTTTGTTATTTTGTCAACATAAAAATTAATGGGAGTTCTATAGGGAGTGTATGGAGTTGCGCAATGGAAGTAAGTAAAAGAGGAACGTTTGAAGAATAACTCCTGAGAAATTCAACGATCTGGAACTCTACAGTCACTCCCTACAGCCCCATGAACTTCAACATGATTTTTCCAATTTTGTACTCTGGTGAACATAAAAATAATGGGAGTTCTATGGGGAGTTTATGAGGTTGCGCACTAGTACTACGTCAAAGAGGAAGGTTTGAGGAGTAACTCCTGAGAAATTCAACAATGTGGAACTCAACAGTCACTCCCTACAGCCCCATGAATTTCAACGTGATTTTCCCATTTCCATACTCTTGCCAACATAAAAAATTAATGGGAGTTCAATGGGGAGTTTATGAGGTTGCGCACTAGTACTACGTCAAAGAGGAAGGTTTGAGGAGTAACTCCTGAGAAATTCAACAATGTGGAACTCAACAGTCACTCCCTACAGCCCCATGAATTTCAACGTGATTTTCCCAATTCTATACTCTTGCCAACATAAAAAATTAATGGAAGTTCAATGGGGAGTTTATGAGGTTGCGCACTAGTACTACGTCAAAGAGGAAGGTTTGAGGAGTAACTCCTGAGAAATTCAACGATCTGGAACTCTACAGTCACTCCCTACAGCCCCATGAATTTCAACGTGATTTTCCCATTTCTATACTCTGGCCAACATAAAAAATTAATGAGAGTTCAATGGGGAGTTTATGAGGTTGCGCACTAGTACTACGTCAAAGAGGAAGGTTTGAGGAGTAACTCCTGAGAAATTCAACGATCTGGAACTCTACAGTCACTCCCTACAGCCCCATGAATTTCAACGTGATTTTCCCATTTCTATACTCTGGCCAACATAAAAAATTAATGAGAGTTCAATGGGGAGTTTATGAGGTTGCGCACTAGTACTACGTCAAAGAGGAAGGTTTGAGGAGTAACTCCTGAGAAATTCAACGATCTGGAACTCTACAGTCACTCCCTACAGCCCCATGAATTTCAACGTGATTTTCCCATTTCCATACTCTTGCCAACATAAAAAATTAATGGGAGTTCAATGGGGAGTTTATGAGGTTGCGCACTAGTACTACGTCAAAGAGGAAGGTTTGAGGAGTAACTCCTGAGAGATTCAACGATCTGGAACTCTACAGTCACTCCCTACAGCCCCATGAATTTCAACGTGATTTTCCCATTTCCATACTCTTGCCAACATAAAAAATTAATGGGAGTTCAATGGGGAGTTTATGAGGTTGCGCACTAGTACTACGTCAAAGAGGAAGGTTTGAGGAGTAACACCTGAAAGATTCAACGATCTGGAACTCTACAGTCACTCCCTACAGCCCCATGAATTTCAACGTGATTTTCCCATTTCTATACACTGGCCAACATAAAAAATTCATGGGAGTTCAATGGGGAGTTTATGAGGTTACGCACTAGTACTACGTCAAAGAGGAAGGTTTGAGGAGTAACTTCTGAGAGATTGAACGATCTGGAACTCTACAGTCACTCCCTACAGCCCCATGAATTTCAACGTGATTTTCCCATTTCCATACTATTACCAACATAAAAAATTAATGGGAGTTCAATGGGGAGCTTATGGGGTTGCGCACTAGTACTACGTCAAAGAGGAAGGTTTGAGGAGTAACTTCTGAGAGATTCAACAATGTGGAACTCTACAGTCACTCCCTACAGCCCCATGAATTTCAACATGATTTTTCCAATTTTGTTATTTTGTCAACATAAAAATTAATGGGAGTTCTATAGGGAGTGTATGGAGTTGCGCAATGGAAGTAAGTAAAAGAGGAACGTTTGAAGAATAACTCCTGAGAAATTCAACGATCTGGAACTCTACAGTCACTCCCTACAGCCCCATGAACTTCAACATGATTTTTCCAATTTTGTACTCTGGTGAACATAAAAATAATGGGAGTTCTATGGGGAGTTTATGAGGTTGCGCACTAGTACTACGTCAAAGAGGAAGGTTTGAGGAGTAACTCCTGAGAAATTCAACAATGTGGAACTCAACAGTCACTCCCTACAGCCCCATGAATTTCAACGTGATTTTCCCATTTCCATACTCTTGCCAACATAAAAAATTAATGGGAGTTCAATGGGGAGTTTATGAGGTTGCGCACTAGTACTACGTCAAAGAGGAAGGTTTGAGGAGTAACTCCTGAGAAATTCAACAATGTGGAACTCAACAGTCACTCCCTACAGCCCCATGAATTTCAACGTGATTTTCCCAATTCTATACTCTTGCCAACATAAAAAATTAATGGAAGTTCAATGGGGAGTTTATGAGGTTGCGCACTAGTACTACGTCAAAGAGGAAGGTTTGAGGAGTAACTCCTGAGAAATTCAACGATCTGGAACTCTACAGTCACTCCCTACAGCCCCATGAATTTCAACGTGATTTTCCCATTTCTATACTCTGGCCAACATAAAAAATTAATGAGAGTTCAATGGGGAGTTTATGAGGTTGCGCACTAGTACTACGTCAAAGAGGAAGGTTTGAGGAGTAACTCCTGAGAAATTCAACGATCTGGAACTCTACAGTCACTCCCTACAGCCCCATGAATTTCAACGTGATTTTCCCATTTCTATACTCTGGCCAACATAAAAAATTAATGAGAGTTCAATGGGGAGTTTATGAGGTTACGCACTAGTACTACGTCAAAGAGGAAGGTTTGAGGAGTAACTTCTGAGAGATTGAACGATCTGGAACTCTACAGTCACTCCCTACAGCCCCATGAATTTCAACGTGATTTTCCCATTTCCATACTCTTACCAACATAAAAAATTAATGGGAGTTCAATGGGGAGCTTATGGGGTTGCGCACTAGTACTACGTCAAAGAGGAAGGTTTGAGGAGTAACTTCTGAGAGATTCAACAATGTGGAACTCTACAGTCACTCCCTACAGCCCCATGAATTTCAACATGATTTTTCCAATTTTGTTATTTTGTCAACATAAAAATTAATGGGAGTTCTATAGGGAGTGTATGGAGTTGCGCAATGGAAGTAAGTAAAAGAGGAACGTTTGAAGAATAACTCCTGAGAAATTCAACGATCTGGAACTCTACAGTCACTCCCTACAGCCCCATGAACTTCAACATGATTTTTCCAATTTTGTACTCTGGTGAACATAAAAATAATGGGAGTTCTATGGGGAGATATGAAGTATGTCAAAGAGGATTGTTTGGGGAGTAACTCCTGAGAAATTCAACGATCTAGAACTCTACTATACAGGGCATCATGAAAATATTCCGAATATAATCGACTTGAAGTTTGAGAAAGGGAAAATTAGACAAACTCATTAAAAATTCCATATCTCCAAAAGTAAGACAGATAGTCAATTACTCTTGTCACCAGTCGATTTAGCATTAAATTTTCTTTCAGAATCAACAAAAAAATATACAGGGTCAAATGGAAATTTTACAAATAAAATCGACTCAAAGTTTGGGAAAACACACAAATCCAATAGTAAGACCGATAGTCAATTGCTCTTGTCACCAATCGATGCCCCTCTACAGTTCAATTCACTCAAACTCACCTGTCGCCTCTGAATCTCCATGGTAATAGCCGAAGACAAACTGCAACTGGTAACCCCACTAGCAATGCTACTCGTACAACTACTCTTACTCGCCAAGCTACAAAAGCTACTCGTACTGGAGCTCTTCTTCAACACCAAATGACGATTGTCCATTTTGTCCATTTCCCGATGGACATCAACCACCACCTTTTGTTTCTCGGACACCGCATAGATATCTTCACTTTTATACTTGATGGTACCGTATTCTTCAACAATCGGCTCTTCAGAACCATTATTATGGATGGTGGTGCCGGTTTCCGTTAAATTAATAATCGTCGGCTTGAACAGAGGTTTATCTTCAGGTTCTTCGTCCCATGAGTTCCATTTCTTCACGTTGGCAACTGAAATTATATTCGTGTGTGTTTTAATTGACTTTAAAAATACAACAAGATGGTCGTACAATTTTTAAACTTATCCAGATGATTAAGCCGTTCGCCCAAATCGAGGTTTTCTTCTTTGACGATGGACAGTCGTTTGGAATCAGACCACGAGGGGCTCTGATCTCCGGTTACTGAGCTGGCTGAGCTGTTGTAGCCGCTGGATTCACCGGGAAACAGTTCTGATCCTGCTGCTTTGCGGACGATTAGGTTCAGTTGGCGGCAGGATTTCATCAGTCCTACTGCCTGTAATAACATAAAATGTCTTGTAACTTTAACGAAAATGATGATGAAGAGTTGATTGAAGCGGCAAATTATAGTAAATTTATTGGTCTTCAATTAACTATTAAACATTTTTTTTTGTAAAATTATTGTGTAAGGCGCTACAGATCAAAAATTGATTTTATTGTATAAAACGTAGTTATTTCACAAAAAAATTGATAACTCAAAAACGGTTAGAGATGTTGTTGTGATTTTTGCACAGGTGGATTCATCATGGAATTCTCCATTAGCATCACTAAAAATATATACAGGGTGTTATGGAAAAGTATTGAGATAAATCGTGCCAAAATAAAATTTACTAAAACGTCATCAATTCACAAAAAAATCAATAACTCAAAAACGGTTAAAGATGTTGTTGTGATTTTTGCACAGGTGGATTCGTCATGGAATTCTCCATTAACATCACTAAAAATATATACAGGGTGTTGGTGAAAAGTATTGAGATAAATCGTGCCAAAATAAAATTGACTAGAACGTCTTCAATTCACAAAAAAATTAATAACTCAAAAACGGTTAAAGATGTTGTTGTGATTTTTGCACAGGTGGATTCATCATGGAATTCTCCATTAGCATCACTAAAAATATATACAGGGTGTTGGTGAAAAGTATTGAGATAAATCGTGCCAAAATAAAATTGACTAGAACGTCTTCAATTCACAAAAAAATTAATAACTCAAAAACGGTTAAAGATGTTGTTGTGATTTTTGCACAGGTGGATTCATCATGGAATTCTCCATTAGCATCACTAAAAATATATACAGGGTGTTAGTGAAAAGTATTGAGATAAATCGTGCCAAAATAAAATTTACTAAAACGTCATCAATTCATAAAAAAATTGATAACTCAAAAACGGTTAAAGATGTTGTTGTGATTTTTGCACAGGTGGATCCATCATGGAATTCTCCATTAGCATCACTAAAAATATATACAGGGTGTTAGTGAAAAGTATTGAGATAAATCGTGCCAAAATAAAATTTACTAAAACGTCATCAATTCATAAAAAAATTGATAACTCAAAAACGGTTAAAGATGTTGTTGTGATTTTTGCACAGGTGGATCCATCATGGAATTCTCCATTAGCATCACTAAAAATATATACAGGGTGTTAGTGAAAAGTATTGAGATAAATCGTGCCAAAATAAAATTTACTAAAACGTCATCAATTCATAAAAAAATTGATAACTCAAAAACGGTTAAAGATGTTGTTGTGATTTTTGCACAGGTGGATCCATCATGGAATTCTCCATTAGCATCACTAAAAATATATACAGGGTGTTAGTGAAAAGTATTGAGATAAATCGTGCCAAAATAAAATTTACTAAAACGTCATCAATTCACAAAAAAATCAATAACTCAAAAACGGTTAAAGATGTTGTTGTGATTTTTGCACAGGTGGATTCGTCATGGAATTCTCCATTAGCATCACTAAAAATATATACAGGGTGTTATGGAAAAGTATTGAGATAAATCGTGCCAAAATAAAATTTACTAAAACGTCATCAATTCACAAAAAAATTAATAACTCAAAAACGGTTAAAGATGTTGTTGTGATTTTTGCACAGGTGGATTCGTCATGGAATTCTCCATTAGCATCACTAAAAATATATACAGGGTGTTATGGAAAAGTATTGAGATAAATCGTGCCAAAATAAAATTTACTAAAACGTCATCAATTCACAAAAAAATTAATAACTCAAAAACGGTTAAAGATGTTGTTGTGATTTTTGCACAGGTGGATTCGTCATGGAATTCTCCATTAACATCACCAAAAATATATACAGGGTGTTATGGAAAAGTATTGAGATAAATCGTGCCAAAATAAAATTTACTAAAACGTCATCAATTCACAAAAAAATTAATAACTCAAAAACGGTTAAAGATGTTGTTGTGATTTTTGCACAGGTGGATCCATCATGGAATTCTCCATTAGCATCACTAAAAATATATACAGGGTGTTATGGAAAAGTATTGAGATAAATCGTTCCAAAATAAAATTTACTAAAACGTCATCAATTCACAAAAAAATTGATAACTCAAAAACGGTTAGAGATGTTGTTGTGATTTTTGCACAGGTGGATTCGACATGGAATTCTCCTTAAAATATATACGGGGTGTTATGAGAAAGTATTGAGATAAATAGAGTCAAACACAACAGATCACAACTCTGTTTAGATTAAATTAAAAAGCAAAGTTCCAAGGTTGCCAGATTTAATTATATTTACTCTAATTACAGTTAATCAACTAAATAAATTTGTTTTAGCCGTGATTTATTGTACCATTGAAGCAAGGTTAATGGGCGCTTTAAACCAATATTTTTAAGGTCATTGATGACAAATTCCTCCGCCATCTACTGTCGAATTACCTCATTAAATGCTATATCCGAAAAGTCCACATTATTGCAGTACAAAATCTGGTCACCTGGCCGCAATCCTGCCTCTCTGGCTATTCCACCCTCTTTGGTGAATTGAACAAAAATTCCCGGTTTCCAATCGGGTCCTTTGCATATTCTGCAAACAATATTCTCATATAAAAAAAATTCTCACACTAATTAATAATAAGTGTGCAATAAAATAGTAAATTTTCACTTGTGCACTTTCAATTTAAATATGTGAATCTTATTAATAATCGTATTTGCATTTTTATTTAACGTGTGGTTGTTGAGTACTACAAAAAATATAAAGTACTCACCCACAACCCAGTTTACTTTTTGGCGCCACCATGATATTTATTCGTATATCATTCAATTTATCACCAAGTTGTGGTGACCCCCTTGTGGGTGACCCCGCGTCTGTGATGATTTGCCAACTTAAACTGTCTGACTTTTTGCTGTTAAAATTTGAAAAAAATAAGTTCACAGAAATAATTTGAAAAATATACTCACTCTTTTACTGGTATCATTCCCACACCTGAAAATTATAATTTATTATTAATCATGTTTTTAATTATGGATAATGGATATGGAGTGCTCCTCGATTTATGAAAATTCGATATCAATAGATTATTTTCATCAAATTTGTTCCATTAATATCCGGTAAATTCATAATCATACAAAATACGTTAATCACCCATAACCGCATAAACCCAAGAAAAATGCCAAAAATGATTCATATCTTCCTGCGGATGCTGAACAGGAAATTAAAGCGGCGATATGTTTAAAGATACACCGTAGCGTCTAATGTAGAAAATTAAAAGATAAGAAGAAACATTCATTTTTGCCCGATATTACAATGTGTAATGAGCGTGTAATTTTGTAATAGAGTTAGAGGTCCTTTATCGCAATAAATAACGGACTTTGCTGGCCGATGAGGATAATGCGGATCAAATTGACTCGAGTCTATGGTCCGGTGATTGCTGATTGCTCGATTGCTGAGATTATGGGTTGTTTATCTTCAATGAGTCAGATTTGCGATTTTTGTTTCAACGTTGTCACTATTCAATTACGTCTATTGACGACATTTTTGAAGATAATTCGATGAATAATGACTCAAATTGAAGATAATTTGATCGTCTTCGATTGTTTTCCAAAGAAGATCTCTGTCAGGTTGATGATTTTGAAGATACAGATGATATAATGGAGTCATGTCAAAACCCCTTGTGACAATGTAGTTACTATTCAATTATGTGTAGTGACGTTATTTTAAGAGATAATTGAGTGAATAATAGCGCAAATTGAAGATAATTTCATCGTCTTCAATTTTCTTCTTATGAAGATTTTTGTCAGATTGTTGATTTTGAAGATACAGATGATATAATGGAGCCATGTCAAAACCCCTTGTTTCAATGTTGTCAATATTCAATTACGTGTAGTGACGTTATTTTTAGAGATAATTGAGTGAATAATGACGCAAATTGAAGATAATTTCATCGTCTTCAATTTTCTTCCAGTGAAGATTTTTGTCGGATTGTTGATTTTGAAGATACAGATGATATAATGGAGACATGTCAAAACCCCTTGTTTCAATGTTGTCAATATTCAATTACGTGTAGTGATGTTATTTTAAGAGATAATTGAGTGAATAATGGCGCAAATTGAAGATAATTTCATCGTCTTCAATTTTTTTCCAATGAAGATTTTTGTCGGATTGTTGATTTTGAGGATACAGATGATATAATGGAGTCATGTCAAAACCCCTTGTTTCAATGTCAATATTCAATTACGTGTAGTGACGTTATTTTAGGAGATAATTGAGTGAATAATGGCGCAAATTGAAGATAATTTCATCGTCTTCAATTTTCTTCCAATGAAGATTTTTGTCGGATTGTTGATTTTGAGGATACAGATGATATAATGGAGACATGTCAAAACCCCTTGTTTCAATGTTGTCACTATCTAATTATGTGTAGTGTCGTCATTTTTAGAGATAATTGAGTGAATAATAGCGCAAATTGAAGATGATTTCATCGTTTTCAATTTTCTTCCAATGAAGATTTTTGTCGGATTGTTGTCTTTGAAGATACAGATGATATAATGGAGTCATGTCAAAACCCCTTGTGACAATGTAGTTACTATTCAATTATGTGTAGTGACGTTATTTTAAGAGATAATTGACTGAATAATAGCGCAAATTGAAGATAATTTCATCGTCTTCAATTTTCTTCCAATGAAGATTTTTGTCAGGTTGTTGATTTTGAAGATACAGATGATATAATGGAGTCATGTCAAAACCCCTTGTGACAATGTAGTTACTATTCAATTATGTGTAGTGACGTTATTTTAAGAGATAATTGAGTGAATAATAGCGCAAATTGAAGATAATTTCATCGTCTTCAATTTTCTTCTGATGAAGATTTTTGTCAGATTGTTGATTTTGAAGATACAGATGATATAATGGAGCCATGTCAAAACCCCTTGTTTCAATGTTGTCAATAATCAATTATGTGTAGTGACGTTATTTTGAGAGATAATTGAGTGAATAATGGCGCAAATTGAAGATGATTTCATCGTCTCCAATTTTCTTCCAATGAAGATTTTTGTCGGTTTGTTGATTTTGAAGATACAGATGATATAATGGAGTCATGTCAAAACACTTTGTTTCAATGTTGTTACTATTCAATTATGTGTAGTGACGTTATTTTAAGAGATAATTGAGTGAATAATGACGCAAATTGAAGATAATTTCATCGTCTTCAATTTTCTTCTAATGAAGATTTTTGTCGGATTATTGATTTTGAAGATAAAGATGATGTAATGGAGTTATGTCAAAACCCCTTGTTTCAATGTTGTCAATATTCAATTACGTGTAGTGACGTTATTTTAAGAGATAATTGAGTGAATAATGGCGCAAATTGAAGATAATTTCATCGTCTTCAATTTTTTCCCAATGAAGATTTTTGTCGGATTGTTGATTTTGAGGATACAGATGATATAATGGAGTCATGTCAAAACCCCTTGTTTCAATGTTGTCAATATTCAATTACGTGAAGTCACGTTATTTTCAGAGATAATCGATTCGATAATGGCGCAAATTGAAGATAATTTCATCATCTTCAACTTCTTTCCAATGAAGATTTTTGTCGGATTGTTGATTTTGAAGATACAGCTGAAATAGTGCAAGTGTGTCCAAATTTCTTATCCCAATCAAAAACACAATCGCTTATAAAGTTTTCAAATCGAATTGTTGATATCGATATGCTCTGATGATATTGATAAAGACTCTCTGCAAGGTTCATATTCCTTGAGTCGATATCGATGACATTGACAAGTGACAGTTCTCAAAAATATAAAAATCATGATAAAAAATGACTTCAAGAATTTAGAGAGTATCGATACCGATAATTTGTTTATTTCAGCATTACCTACTAAAAAAAGTCGATAGCGATAATAATGAAATATAGATAGGTACTGGAGAATCGATATATTGATTTTTACCAATAAGGAAATTAATTGTCGATATCGATGATTCCTTTTTTTACTTCATCAATAAATACAGTCCAATAATTAGGAAAATCGATACAAGATGACATCAATAAGGTGATTATCGATATCGATACATTTGTGCATGACTTGACGCGACTAATCCTGCAAATATCGTTTTGGAAACAGAAATGATATCGACTTCGATATTTTGAGACTTTCTCGAAAATGTGGCATCTGGCAATGAATGGAAAATAGCGATTCAATATATATCGATACAACATACACTATCGATTGAGAGAAAATCGATATCGATTATTATCTATCGATATTGTAAGATCGGCTAGTTGAACATTATTCATTCGATCGAATATTTAATTCCGTCGATATGATTTTACAGGGGGTTGATTATTAAAGAAAATTAGGAAAAACATCCCCAGCTTTGGAGGGTTGTAAAAATTGAACTGGAAATGTTAAGAGGGGTGAAACTTTGAGGAGTTACTCTTCACACATCCTTTCATAACTTATATGGATTTGGGACGGGATTTTTCTCATTTATTCAAATGAATGTAAACATTTCACGGTCCCACAATTCGGAAAAAAGAGAAATGAAGTGTCGTCTATCCTATCGGAAATTAATGAGGTCGCTTGTTTAACACCCACTGAATTTTTTTGTCCTCTTACTTTCACAGAATTTATTGTTGCATTCGATTTGGTTATTATTCCCATGAAAGTAATCGAGAGTTATTGGAAAATTTGATTTTAAAATGAGCAATAATTTTTTTCCTCCTAAGGTAATGAAAAAAAAGGAAAACACTTTAAACAAAATGAATATTTGGTTGCAAACCATCTGTCGTCAAAAATTTTCACCACAGCTGCTGTAGTAGTCAATGAAAATCATTAAAAGCAAATTGTTAATAAAAGTCAGACATAAAATAATCGGTAATAAGTTTGGACAAATTCTCATTCCATATGTTTTTTAGCAAAATAACATATTTTTACCAAATATGTGACATACTGTTAAAAAAAAATCAGGCTGCTCACGATTGAATTACGTAAAAACCGCAATATATTGAGTAATAAATAATGTTTCATTAAATTAAGCGTATTGAGAGCATAACAGGAAAACATACCTGTTTGAAAAATGTCGATATCGATATTAGGTATGAAATTAATTGATAATTACTCACCTCTAACTTTTAAAGTTAAATGTGTATGGTTGGAAACAAGTTGTATAACTTCCTTGTGAATGGCATCATCCACAGCAAAACCATTTACCCGTATTATTTGATCTCCAGCCTAAAAAAAAAATAATATGTGTTGTAACATCAAATATTAATTGGAACAGCTTTATTATAAAATTAATTGAAAATAATAATAAAACGGCAATATAATTAAAGTTAATGATCATTTTTGCCATTTAACTGTGGCGTTTATTATTTGTAAGCGTCTTGTTTATTGTCAGATATATTAGGTAATTATTTATATTATACATACCGCATGCATGTAACGAAGTTAAACATTTTGTTTATTGATGAAAAATTCTTGTTTCATTGGTTCAATTAATCTTGCCATAGTTGAATGTTTATTTGATCACCCTGTATATAAAAATCCACGTGGCGTCTTTTTGGAAATTTTCTACAGGGTGATAAGTGGAATGACTCTTATTTCGAGGAAGATTGTATAAAAGTCAAATAAAAATCAATTGAATGAATTGTTTATTCAAACAAAAACGAGAAAAACAAAATAATGTCTGGTGTATAGAAAACTAGTTTTACAGACGGGATAGAGTCATTATTAAAAACTTCCAAGTGGGACCGTAATGAGATTCACAACTGGTTTTAAATGATGAAAAAAAAAATAAAAAAGCCGTTTGAGTAACAAGTTAAAATAATGACTGTGTGAAAAAGTTATTTAACTATGGTGATGACTTGTAAACAGTTACGTTGATTGAGGTGAATTACTGAGAATGACGTTTTTGCTGATCATATTTTGTTCTCTGAATAACGTTGACAATATCCACTTATGGATAAACAAAAAGTGATTATTTGACATTATCATTTAATGTGCCTTCAGATCCACTCGAAATTAAATAAAATTACGAAA
Source organism: Orchestes rusci (assembly GCA_958502075.1). NCBI lineage: Eukaryota > Metazoa > Arthropoda > Insecta > Coleoptera > Curculionidae > Orchestes > Orchestes rusci. The sequence continues at coordinate 113,539,300 of OY293304.1, read as the reverse complement.
TCCATTGCCCAATGTTCCCATGTTAATCCAATTACAACACACATTCCCATCTGCAAATTAGTGAATCCCATTGTAAATAGACAAACGAAAGTTGCATTGTCCACAGATAACTTTCGCCGATTTTCCCATCAACAAATAAGTCAATGTTGACTGGTTTTTCATTGATAAACGTTCATTTTACGCACGTTTTTCAAATGCTACATGGGTGGGTTTCATTGAAAACGCTGCAGGTGGAATATTTTGTAATGTTTCAATGATGGAAAGTGGATAAATAACTGCAATCACTTGGAATAAATCGTTAAGGAATTTGAAACGTAGTTTGTTTTGCGTGTCCGGTATTGGAATTTCAGAATGTATTTATTGTAGTGTGACGAGGATTTGTTTTTATACTGATAAACCATTTAATACACCCATAAAAATCACTTAGAACGAGCTGTCCTCATCTATAAATGTCTCCCTTTCTGCTTTAACCAACAAGTATAGACTTTTAACGATATCTCAAAAGTAGTAGCTCTGAGGAAAAAATTGTTCAAGTAAATCTTGCAGAATATCAACTAAGGAACAACTTTTATTTGAGGAGTTTTTTAATTAGAGTTACGGTTTTTGATATAACCGCCATCAAATTTTGTCTGACGTCATTTTTTCATTCAACCAACGATAGTAGATTTTTAAAGATATCTTCAAAGTAGTACTTCTGAGGAAAAAATTGTTCAAGTAAATCTTGTAGACTATCAACTGAGGAAGAACTTTTATTTGAGGAGTTTTTCAATTGGGGTTACGGTTTTTGATATAACCGCCATCAAATTTTGTCTGACGTCATTTTTTCATTCAACCAACGATAGTAGACTTTTAAAGATATCTTCAAAGTAGTACTTCTGAGGAAAAAATTGTTCAAGTAAATCTTGCAGACTATCAACTAAGGAACAACTTTTATTTGAGGAGTTTTTTAATTGGAGTTACGGTTTTTGATATAACCGCCATCAAATTTTGTCTGACGTCATTTTTTCATTCAACCAACGACAGTAGACTTTTAAAGATATCTTCAAAGTAGTAATTCTGAGGAAAAAATTGTTCAAGTAAATCTTGCAAACTATCAACTGAGGAACAACTTTTATTTAAGGCGTTTTTAAATTGGGGTTACGGTTTTTGATATAACCGCCATCAAATTTTGTCTGACGTCATTTTTTCATTCAACCAACGATAGTAGATTTTTAAAGATATCTTCAAAGTAGTACTTCTGAGGAAAAAATTGTTCAAGTAAATCTTGCAAACTATCAACTGAGGAACAACTTTTATTTAAGGAGTTTTTTAATTGGGGTTACGGTTTTTGATATAACCGCCATCAAATTTTGTCTGACGTCATTTTTTCATTCAACCAACGACAGTAGACTTTTAAAGATATCTTCAAAGTAGTACTTCTGAGGAAAAAATTGTTCAAGTAAATCTTGCAAACTATCAACTGAGGAACAACTTTTATTTGAGGAGTTTTTCAATTGGAGTTACGGTCTTTGATATAACCGCCATCAAATTTTGTCTGACGTCATTTTTCCATTCAACCAACGATAGTAGATTTTTAAAGATATCTTCAAAGTAGTACTTCTGAGGAAAAAATTGTTCAAGTAAATCTTGCAGACTATCAACTAAGGAACAACTTTTATTTGAGGAGTTTTTTAATTGGAGTTACGGTTTTTGATATAACCGCCATCAAATTTTGTCTGACGTAATTTTTTCATTCAACCAACGATAGTAGATTTTTAAAGATATCTTCAAAGTAGTACTTCTGAGGAAAAAAATGTTCAAGTAAATCTTGCAAACTATCAACTGAGGAACAACTTTTATTTTAGGAGTTTTTTAATTGGGGTTACGGTTTTTGATATAACCGCCATCAAATTTTGTCTGACGTCATTTTTTCATTCAACCAACGACAGTAGACTTTTAAAGATATCTTCAAAGTAGTACTTCTGAGGAAAAAATTGTTCAAGTAAATCTTGCAAACTATCAACTGAGGAACAACTTTTATTTAAGGAGTTTTTTAATTGGAGTTACGGTTTTTGATATAACCGCCATCAAATTTTGTCTGACGTCATTTTTTCATTCAACCAACGATAGTAGATTTTTAAAGATATCTTCAAAGTAGTACTTCTGAGGAAAAAATTGTTCAAGTAAATCTTGCAAACTATCAACTGAGGAACAACTTTTATTTAAGGAGTTTTTTAATTGGGGTTACGGTTTTTGATATAACCGCCATCAAATTTTGTCTGACGTCATTTTTTCATTCAACCAACGACAGTAGACTTTTAAAGATATCTTCAAAGTAGTACTTCTGAGGAAAAAATTGTTCAAGTAAATCTTGCAAACTATCAACTGAGGAACAACTTTTATTTGAGGAGTTTTTCAATTGGAGTTACGGTCTTTGATATAACCGCCATCAAATTTTGTCTGACGTCATTTTTCCATTCAACCAACGATAGTAGATTTTTAAAGATATCTTCAAAGTAGTACTTCTGAGGAAAAAATTGTTCAAGTAAATCTTGCAGACTATCAACTAAGGAACAACTTTTATTTGAGGAGTTTTTTAATTGGAGTTACGGTTTTTGATATAACCGCCATCAAATTTTGTCTGACGTAATTTTTTCATTCAACCAACGATAGTAGATTTTTAAAGATATCTTCAAAGTAGTACTTCTGAGGAAAAAAATGTTCAAGTAAATCTTGCAGACTATCAACTAAGGAACAACTTTTATTTGAGGAGTTTTTTAATTGGAGTTACGGTCTTTGATATAACCGCCATCAAATTTTGTCTGACGTCATTTTTCCATTCAACCAACGATAGTAGATTTTTAAAGATATCTTCAAAGTAGTACTTCTGAGGAAAAAATTGTTCAAGTAAATCTTGCAAACTATCAACTGAGGAACAACTTTTATTTGAGGAGTTTTTTGATTGGGGTTACGGTTTTTGATATAACCGCCATCAAATTTTGTCTGACGTCATTTTTCCATTCAACCAACGATAGTAGATTTTTAAAGATATCTTCAAAGTAGTACTTCTGAGGAAAAAATTGTTCAAGTAAATCTTGCAAACTATCAACTGAGGAACAACTTTTATTTGAGGAGTTTTTTGATTGGGGTTACGGTTTTTGATATAACCGCCATCAAATTTTGTCTGACGTCATTTTTTCATTCAACCAACGATAGTAGATTTTTAAAGATATCTTCAAAGTAGTACTTCTGAGGAAAAAATTGTTCAAGTAAATCTTGCAGACTATCAACTAAGGAACAACTTTTATTTGAGGAGTTTTTTAATTGGAGTTACGGTTTTTGATATAACCGCCATCAAATTTTGTCTGACGTAATTTTTTCATTCAACCAACGATAGTAGATTTTTAAAGATATCTTCAAAGTAGTACTTCTGAGGAAAAAAATGTTCAAGTAAATCTTGCAAACTATCAACTGAGGAACAACTTTTATTTTAGGAGTTTTTTAATTGGGGTTACGGTTTTTGATATAACCGCCATCAAATTTTGTCTGACGTCATTTTTTCATTCAACCAACGACAGTAGACTTTTAAAGATATCTTCAAAGTAGTACTTCTGAGGAAAAAATTGTTCAAGTAAATCTTGCAAACTATCAACTGAGGAACAACTTTTATTTAAGGAGTTTTTTAATTGGAGTTACGGTTTTTGATATAACCGCCATCAAATTTTGTCTGACGTCATTTTTTCATTCAACCAACGATAGTAGATTTTTAAAGATATCTTCAAAGTAGTACTTCTGAGGAAAAAATTGTTCAAGTAAATCTTGCAAACTATCAACTGAGGAACAACTTTTATTTAAGGAGTTTTTTAATTGGGGTTACGGTTTTTGATATAACCGCCATCAAATTTTGTCTGACGTCATTTTTTCATTCAACCAACGACAGTAGACTTTTAAAGATATCTTCAAAGTAGTACTTCTGAGGAAAAAATTGTTCAAGTAAATCTTGCAAACTATCAACTGAGGAACAACTTTTATTTGAGGAGTTTTTCAATTGGAGTTACGGTCTTTGATATAACCGCCATCAAATTTTGTCTGACGTCATTTTTCCATTCAACCAACGATAGTAGATTTTTAAAGATATCTTCAAAGTAGTACTTCTGAGGAAAAAATTGTTCAAGTAAATCTTGCAGACTATCAACTAAGGAACAACTTTTATTTGAGGAGTTTTTTAATTGGAGTTACGGTTTTTGATATAACCGCCATCAAATTTTGTCTGACGTAATTTTTTCATTCAACCAACGATAGTAGATTTTTAAAGATATCTTCAAAGTAGTACTTCTGAGGAAAAAAATGTTCAAGTAAATCTTGCAGACTATCAACTAAGGAACAACTTTTATTTGAGGAGTTTTTTAATTGGAGTTACGGTCTTTGATATAACCGCCATCAAATTTTGTCTGACGTCATTTTTCCATTCAACCAACGATAGTAGATTTTTAAAGATATCTTCAAAGTAGTACTTCTGAGGAAAAAATTGTTCAAGTAAATCTTGCAAACTATCAACTGAGGAACAACTTTTATTTGAGGAGTTTTTTGATTGGGGTTACGGTTTTTGATATAACCGCCATCAAATTTTGTCTGACGTCATTTTTCCATTCAACCAACGATAGTAGATTTTTAAAGATATCTTCAAAGTAGTACTTCTGAGGAAAAAATTGTTCAAGTAAATCTTGCAAACTATCAACTGAGGAACAACTTTTATTTGAGGAGTTTTTTGATTGGGGTTACGGTTTTTGATATAACCGCCATCAAATTTTGTCTGACGTCATTTTTTCATTCAACCAACGATAGTAGATTTTTAAAGATATCTTCAAAGTAGTACTTCTGAGGAAAAAATTGTTCAAGTAAATCTTGCAGACTATCAACTAAGGAACAACTTTTATTTGAGGAGTTTTTTAATTGGAGTTACGGTTTTTGATATAACCGCCATCAAATTTTGTCTGACGTAATTTTTTCATTCAACCAACGATAGTAGATTTTTAAAGATATCTTCAAAGTAGTACTTCTGAGGAAAAAAATGTTCAAGTAAATCTTGCAAACTATCAACTGAGGAACAACTTTTATTTTAGGAGTTTTTTAATTGGGGTTACGGTTTTTGATATAACCGCCATCAAATTTTGTCTGACGTCATTTTTTCATTCAACCAACGACAGTAGACTTTTAAAGATATCTTCAAAGTAGTACTTCTGAGGAAAAAATTGTTCAAGTAAATCTTGCAAACTATCAACTGAGGAACAACTTTTATTTAAGGAGTTTTTTAATTGGAGTTACGGTTTTTGATATAACCGCCATCAAATTTTGTCTGACGTCATTTTTTCATTCAACCAACGATAGTAGATTTTTAAAGATATCTTCAAAGTAGTACTTCTGAGGAAAAAATTGTTCAAGTAAATCTTGCAAACTATCAACTGAGGAACAACTTTTATTTAAGGAGTTTTTTAATTGGGGTTACGGTTTTTGATATAACCGCCATCAAATTTTGTCTGACGTCATTTTTTCATTCAACCAACGACAGTAGACTTTTAAAGATATCTTCAAAGTAGTACTTCTGAGGAAAAAATTGTTCAAGTAAATCTTGCAAACTATCAACTGAGGAACAACTTTTATTTGAGGAGTTTTTCAATTGGAGTTACGGTCTTTGATATAACCGCCATCAAATTTTGTCTGACGTCATTTTTCCATTCAACCAACGATAGTAGATTTTTAAAGATATCTTCAAAGTAGTACTTCTGAGGAAAAAATTGTTCAAGTAAATCTTGCAGACTATCAACTAAGGAACAACTTTTATTTGAGGAGTTTTTTAATTGGAGTTACGGTTTTTGATATAACCGCCATCAAATTTTGTCTGACGTAATTTTTTCATTCAACCAACGATAGTAGATTTTTAAAGATATCTTCAAAGTAGTACTTCTGAGGAAAAAAATGTTCAAGTAAATCTTGCAGACTATCAACTAAGGAACAACTTTTATTTGAGGAGTTTTTTAATTGGAGTTACGGTCTTTGATATAACCGCCATCAAATTTTGTCTGACGTCATTTTTCCATTCAACCAACGATAGTAGATTTTTAAAGATATCTTCAAAGTAGTACTTCTGAGGAAAAAATTGTTCAAGTAAATCTTGCAAACTATCAACTGAGGAACAACTTTTATTTGAGGAGTTTTTTGATTGGGGTTACGGTTTTTGATATAACCGCCATCAAATTTTGTCTGACGTCATTTTTCCATTCAACCAACGATAGTAGATTTTTAAAGATATCTTCAAAGTAGTACTTCTGAGGAAAAAATTGTTCAAGTAAATCTTGCAAACTATCAACTGAGGAACAACTTTTATTTGAGGAGTTTTTTGATTGGGGTTACGGTTTTTGATATAACCGCCATCAAATTTTGTCTGACGTCATTTTTTCATTCAACCAACGATAGTAGATTTTTAAAGATATCTTCAAAGTAGTACTTCTGAGGAAAAAATTGTTCAAGTAAATCTTGCAGACTATCAACTAAGGAACAACTTTTATTTGAGGAGTTTTTTAATTGGAGTTACGGTTTTTGATATAACCGCCATCAAATTTTGTCTGACGTAATTTTTTCATTCAACCAACGATAGTAGATTTTTAAAGATATCTTCAAAGTAGTACTTCTGAGGAAAAAAATGTTCAAGTAAATCTTGCAAACTATCAACTGAGGAACAACTTTTATTTTAGGAGTTTTTTAATTGGGGTTACGGTTTTTGATATAACCGCCATCAAATTTTGTCTGACGTCATTTTTTCATTCAACCAACGACAGTAGACTTTTAAAGATATCTTCAAAGTAGTACTTCTGAGGAAAAAATTGTTCAAGTAAATCTTGCAAACTATCAACTGAGGAACAACTTTTATTTAAGGAGTTTTTTAATTGGAGTTACGGTTTTTGATATAACCGCCATCAAATTTTGTCTGACGTCATTTTTTCATTCAACCAACGATAGTAGATTTTTAAAGATATCTTCAAAGTAGTACTTCTGAGGAAAAAATTGTTCAAGTAAATCTTGCAAACTATCAACTGAGGAACAACTTTTATTTAAGGAGTTTTTTAATTGGGGTTACGGTTTTTGATATAACCGCCATCAAATTTTGTCTGACGTCATTTTTTCATTCAACCAACGACAGTAGACTTTTAAAGATATCTTCAAAGTAGTACTTCTGAGGAAAAAATTGTTCAAGTAAATCTTGCAAACTATCAACTGAGGAACAACTTTTATTTGAGGAGTTTTTCAATTGGAGTTACGGTCTTTGATATAACCGCCATCAAATTTTGTCTGACGTCATTTTTCCATTCAACCAACGATAGTAGATTTTTAAAGATATCTTCAAAGTAGTACTTCTGAGGAAAAAATTGTTCAAGTAAATCTTGCAGACTATCAACTAAGGAACAACTTTTATTTGAGGAGTTTTTTAATTGGAGTTACGGTTTTTGATATAACCGCCATCAAATTTTGTCTGACGTAATTTTTTCATTCAACCAACGATAGTAGATTTTTAAAGATATCTTCAAAGTAGTACTTCTGAGGAAAAAAATGTTCAAGTAAATCTTGCAGACTATCAACTAAGGAACAACTTTTATTTGAGGAGTTTTTTAATTGGAGTTACGGTCTTTGATATAACCGCCATCAAATTTTGTCTGACGTCATTTTTCCATTCAACCAACGATAGTAGATTTTTAAAGATATCTTCAAAGTAGTACTTCTGAGGAAAAAATTGTTCAAGTAAATCTTGCAAACTATCAACTGAGGAACAACTTTTATTTGAGGAGTTTTTTGATTGGGGTTACGGTTTTTGATATAACCGCCATCAAATTTTGTCTGACGTCATTTTTTCATTCAACCAACGACAGTAGACTTTTAAAGATATCTTCAAAGTAGTACTTCTGAGGAAAAAATTGTTCAAGTAAATCTTGCAAACTATCAACTGAGGAACAACTTTTATTTGAGGAGTTTTTTAATTGGGGTTACGGTTTTTGATATAACCGCCATCAAATTTTGTCTGACGTCATTTTTTCATTCAACCAACGATAGTAGATTTTTAAAGATATCTTCAAAGTAGTACTTCTGAGGAAAAAATTGTTCAAGTAAATCTTGCAAACTATCAACTGAGGAACAACTTTTATTTGAGGAGTTTTTTAATTGGGGTTACGGTTTTTGATATAACCGCCATCAAATTTTGTCTGACGTCATTTTTTCATTCAACCAACGACAGTAGACTTTTAAAGATATCTTCAAAGTAGTACTTCTGAGGAAAAAATTGTTCAAGTAAATCTTGCAAACTATCAACTGAGGAACAACTTTTAATTGAGGAGTTTTTTATTGGAGCAACGGTTTTCGATTTAACTCACCCTCAACCCCTGCGTATAAGCTTCAGATCCAACATCAACGTGCGACACAAAAATTCCCGTCCCATGTTCTCTACCTCCTCGTATACTGAACCCGAGGGATGGACCATGACGGTAATTTAGTCCGGGTGGCGGTAGAGGCCCATGAGATGGTCTAACTAATCTGTAAACAAAATCAATAATCAAAGAATAAGTACTGTTGCGGTGGAAATATCAACTTGACATTTTAGTATGAGTTGAAAGAAGTTATTTCAAATTAAGTTTCTCAACTTTTGAAGAAAGAAAATCCTGATCGACTGATGAATGAAGCTTTCAATACAAAAAACAAATTTCCTGCAGCTAAACGTGAAAAACCTTCACTTTCTACATCGGTGTGTGTTTACATGCGGTAAGATAATACCCGGGTTTATCAGAATCAATTTGTCACACTTTGTTACTTGTATTTGAATGTTGAATGATACAAGCCATTAATTTCGCATTTGGGTTGTTGACATTGGATGGAAAGTGAATTTTTCCTGCTGATTGAAAATTGCAAATCCTGCTATTTTTAGTAAACTCACCTGATGGTTCTGATGCGATTATTCCGACTGCCACAACTCTCGCTGATGGTCTCAGCGGACAAAGTCGATGAGGCATATTTGTGAAGTTGGCTGCCAAGACCAACCGTCCCATATTCCATGGCTAACATCACATCAACCTGCAAAATTAAAATGATTTATAATAAAAAAAAATATATTGTTGGTGGGTGGGTGTATTTTATTTTCACATTTCGCAACCCGTTGATAAGAAAAGTCCAAATTGTTATTGCATGTGGAAAATTGAAAGTTCAACAGGCAAAATCGTGATGTTACACCTCTCACATACTTCTATAATAAGCGTTTTATGATACTGCAGTACAGTAGGCGTCTATGGTTGCATGATTATGTAGTAAAGCCAAATTAATACGCCTATGAACTTGAATTGCACTACAAAACTCCGTATTTAACATAAACTAACATTTTCATGTGAAACCCAAAACGTCTAGTTGCGTGTTTATGAATAAAAGCCAAAAGAATACGCTGCAATCTAACCCAAACTGACTTTTGTAGGTGGAAAAACCAAAAGAACACGCTACAATTTGACCTAAAGTGAACGTTCTCTATAATGAAGCCAAAAGAACACGCTTCGAACTATGTCAAAGTTCAATATAACCAAGAGAATACGCTTAAACTAACCCAAAGTTATTTTTTGCGTAGAAGCGCCAAATTAACTCAAAGCTGTCTATTTTCATAGGAAAACCAAAAGAATATGCTGCAATCTAATCCAAGCCCAAGCTGACTTGCTTATTTAGGAAAGTCAAAGGAACACGCTAAAATTTGATTTGTTTTATCTTGTACACCCAAAAGAACACGCTTTTAACTATGTAACAGTTGAATGTAACCAAAAGAACACGCTTCAATTAAACAAAAGTCGCTGTTTTATGTAAAAGCGCCAAAAGTGATTCAAGGCTGCATGTTTACGTAGAATGAACCAAAAAAATACGCCGATATACAAACACAAAAAGCGTTTTCATGGAGTATGGTATCATGAGAACATTCCAGTTTGGTCACTTCCAGCCAATCGGCAAGCTGCAAGTGACGTTAATGAGAGACCATCATACTCTATGAAAACGCTGAAATTAAACTTGTTCAAGTAGAAGTGCCAAAAGAATATGCATGTTTACGTAGAAACGCTGCACGTTTACGTAGAAGAACCAAAAGAATACGCTCCAATCTAACCCAAAATATCTGTTTGTGTAAAAGAACCATAAGAACACGCTTTAAAGTTTTTTTATGTAGAATAACCAAAGGAATACGCTGCTATTTAACCCAAAACTAGCCAGAAAGAATAAACAATAGCCTAGTTTACACGTACCGATAACTCGTTTAGTTCGGTCCGATAGAACCAAGTGGGTGGGGATAGTACGGTAGGACCAATGCTTGCTTCTCGCTCGTGTGAATTAAATAAGTACCCGTGCAATTCGTCAAATGTCAAAAACAAGTCGAAATTATTAATCAACACAATTCGTAACCAAAAGAAACATGAATAAGTACGATCAGATTGCCTTAGAAACTCAGAACCAACACAATTCACAATAATAACAATCAACATAACCCCATAATTTTGATCCAGATCGAACCAAATTTAGTTCGGTACACCTGCTGGCGAATACCGAACCAAGAGTGGACAAGCTTGGTCCGCAACTGTTTACACCATTCGAACCAAATATCTGGTTCTGATATAGTTCGAATTTAGTACTTGGTCCGCGGACCAAGTTGTCGGTGTAAACTAGGCTAATGATTATGTTTCAAAGTTCGATATGAAAAAAATGCTCTAAATCAACTCAGTTGCATGTTTTTGTAGATGAACCAAAAGAATATGCTGTTATGTAACGCAAACTTGCATGTTAATCAAGAGGTGCCAAAAGAATACGCTTCAACATTATTAAAATTCGCAAGTTCGTCTAGAGGAACCAAAAGCAAATGCTTCCAATCAACGCAAAGTTCCATGCTTTTGTAGAAGAACCAAAAGAATATGCTGCATAATTGAGCCAAAAGAATACGCTTCAAAATTACTCAATTTGCATGTTTATGAAGAGAAGCTAAAAGAACAAGCCTCTCCAAAGTTGTTTTTGTGAAAGAACCAAAAGAATATGCTTGTTTACGTAGATGAATCAAAAGAATACGCTCCAATCTAACCCAAAATATCTGTTTGTGTAAAAGAACCATGAGAACACGCTTTAAAGCTTTTTTTATGTAGAATAACCAAAGGAATACGCTGCTATTTTTAACTCAAAACTAGCCAGAAAGAATAAACAATGATTATGTTTCAAAGTTCGATATGAAAAAAATGCTCTCAATCAACTCAGTTGCATGTTTTTGTAGATGAACCAAAAGAATATGCTGTTATGTAACGCAAACTTGCATGTTAATCAAGAGGTGCCAAAAGAATACGCTTCAAAGTTATTATTCGCACGTTCGTCTAGAGGAACCAAAAGCAGATGCTTCCAATTAACGCAATGTTCCATGCTTTTGTAAAAGAGCCAAAAGAATGTGCTGCATAATTGAGCCAAAAGAATACGCTTCAAAATTACTCAAATTTGCATGTTTATGAAGAGAAGCTAAAAGAACAAGCCTCTCCAAAGTTGTTTTTGTGAAAGAACCAAAAGAATATGCTGAAGTCTAGCAAATTTGCATGTTTATGAATAAAAGCCAAAAGAATACGCTTCAAAATGGCTAATGGCCGATTGCACCAACCTATTTTGAGGATACTTAACGCTGACTTAAGTAATTCAAACAATATGACCAGATGCGTTCACATATTTGTTGTCCTCCATATCGATTTGAGAGCGGCGGCATCCCCCGGGCTACTTTAAGTAGGTTTCCTGTGAAAGTGTATTTCGATGCGCTGCAATTAGATATCGATATTTTCTTTACTAATATGGCCACCAAAGTATACATAAACAATGTTTATTCATGTGTAGTAAAGGGAAAAAAATGCATTCCAGCCAATAGAACATGCCTGTTCTGCATAGTAAGGTGTGACAATTTCGACAGCTTATACTGTCAAAAATGTAATAAATGACATTTATGACAGATAACATTGTTGCCAATAATCGTTCCAATTAAAAAAGAAATAAAGAACCTTCCAAATTAGCGTTACGCAACTCGACACAATATCATCCAATTTACACAATTAATCTCACTTTTACTCAATACCAAGAACCGCGCTGAGAACATTCCATCTATGCAAAACAATTAGAAAAATATCCCGTTAAGTTGTATTTGATTTTTCCTCTAATTACGGAAAATCTTGAATGGGTGAAAGTGAATCCTAGAAATCGATTTATCTCGGTATATAGACAGAGAAAATGACATTTAACTGTTAACGACCGTCCATAACAGTGCATGTAAGTGAATTAAAAAACACTTATGGGGTTTCATGAGCGAAATTCATATGGGACGATGCTTTCATACTGTTATACTGGATTGAACGGCTTAGGCCATATTTTAGTGGGTCACGGACACACCTCTATAATTGTTGTATACTTTGTTTATTAAATTTAAATAGCATGTGTGACCAGAAGAACACGCCTATGGTTGGCATGACATCGTCCAAAAGAGCACGCCCACAATATGTATGTCAAAAAAGTGAGGAAAAAGTGTGACATTGTCATGAAAGCAACCACGTAGCAGCAGTGATTATTCCACAAGAACATGCCTATGACTAGCCTATAACGCCCGAAAGAACATGTTCATGATAAAGATAAACGTCAATTGAAAAATAATGAGGTTATGTTAAATGTTAAAATGTCGAAATTACATTAAATCAACCACGTCCCGATAACGATTCCATAAGAACATGCCTATCGTATGAACAACAAGTTTATTATCAAAAATGTGGAGAAAAAGTTAAAAATTACATAATAGAAACAATGATTCCACAAACGCGATGTTTAAAAAAAAACCTTGAAAACAGTTTGAAAATGTTATAATAGCCACGTAGCAACGATAACCTGTCCAAAAGAAAACGCTTATAATAATGACCAACAATGATTCCACAAGAACAGAGCTTGAGGTCAAATGTCAAAAAAAGTGGAGGTTATTTTGTACGCAGCAACAATAATCCGTCCAAAAGAATACGCTTATGTTTGGATTGACGTTTATTGTAAATTGAGTTGAATGCCGACATTGTAAAAAGAATTGCATTGAAGCAAGGCGACAATGATAGCACAGGAAAACGCCTATGGTTGGGTTAACGTCAAATGTCAAAAAAACTGAAATTTTGTTGATGAAACATTTTTGAATGTTATGGTAGAATAATCCGTCCGTGGATAAGATTGACGTTATAATGACTGGAAATAAATGAGATTAGGTTAAATATCAAAAATGATCCCATAAGAACACCCCTATGGTGAGTATGATGTCAAATGTCAATAGAGTTTCAAGGTTATGTTATGGTGATTTCATAAAAATGTAAAGCCGAGTTTAAACTTTCAATCAATTTGCGCAAATAACCATCAGTTGGTGCAAGAAAAACGTCAAAATCACCATGACTAATGCCTGATTTACATTGAATTTCGATTCGAAGTGGAAGTGACAGATTTCCCCTATATGCTACGACCATTTACATTGAATTTGTTTTCAAAGTGACGCTTACGTCAAATTCAATGTGGAAATCTGTCACTTCCACTTCCAAGTGAAATTGAATGTAGATCACATTGACAGATATCATGACAGATATGTCGATTTTATCAACAATCAAGAAATACCTAATCGTAGCAACACTTCCCTCATTAGTAGCCTTCGCAATTTACACAGACTGGTCTTTTACTCAGCAAAGAAAATCAGCTGTTATTGGCCACAATGAAAATGAAAATCAGCAGTTTTCCTAAGATGTCTCGTGAATTGATAGCCATTTCCATACCCCTGGTTGGAATGCTATTAGGAAACCATCTGGACCGACTGGAAACTTTGAGATATACGGCTTTTAGAGATAAAAGTGAGTTGTATGGACGGGAGTGTCTCACTACTCCCACTTGGCCTTGAAAATGTAATTTGTTTATTGAATAAACGTTTTAACCATTTTCAAGAGGAATCATTCACTTGGGCTCCGCCCACGAAAATCGCGCGTATCCAATCGTGATGCTCGTGACGTCACAATAGAAGTCAAATATGTTTACGCTTTATTTTTCAAAGAATAAATTCGCATTTTTTCAAATTTGATCAATCAAAATCAAAACAATTCAGTCAGATTGAACAGTGCGTCGTGACTTTCCATTCATAAATTTGCTCCTGACCGGATGCGCACGCGCCGCTTAAAAATTAAAAAGAAAAAGCGGTTCTGCAGCCGAAAGATGGTCGATCAATATTTCTTCGGGTGATCTCGCGTCCTACTTGACTCTAAACAAGGTTACGGCGATTTTTTGCGTTTTAACATTTCACTTTTGCACACATGTTGCAGTGCGTTTGTGGATCATTGAATTGATGAAGATCACTCCTCAAATCCTCCTCAACTTTCCTGTGATCCTTCCATGAATTTTTATATTGATAATAGTGATGAATTGGTTTCATGACAGTCGTCGTTTCATTTAAATGAAGATATCTCAAGAACCGTTGAAGATTTCGAAGTGATTTTTGAAAATTTGGATTCCGGACACTTTTTTCTATAAATTTTCTATAAACGACAAACTTCCCCAAAAATTGCTTATAAGAGAAAACAGACTGCAAAGTTTTGGAATTTATTTTGAGCTTACCTGTCCTTGTCCCACTTAAGTGAAGGTATCTCAAGAACCGTTGAAGATTTCGAAGTGATTTTTGAAAATTTGGATTCTGGACACTTTTTTCTATAAATTTTCTATAAACGACAAACTTCCCAAAAAATTGCTTATAAAAGAAAAAGGACTGCAAAGTTTTGGAATTTATTTCACGTTTCCTTGTCCTTGTCCCACTTAAGTGAAGATATCTCAAGAACCGTTGAAGATTTCGAAGTGATTTTTTAAAATTTGGATTCCGGACACTTTTTTCTATAAATTTCCTATAAACGACAAACTTCCCAAAAAATTGCTTATAAGAGAAAACAGACTGCAAAATGTTGGAATTTATTTAGCGTTTCCCTGTCCTTGTCCCACTTAAGTGAAGATATCTCAAAAACCGTTGAAGATATCAAAGTGATTTTTGAAAATTTGGATTCCGGACACTTTTTTCTATAAATTTTCCATAAACCACAAACTTCCCCCAAAATGTTGTATACGAGAAAACTAACTGCAAACTTTGGAATTTATTTTATGTTCCCCTGTCCTCTTCCCACTTACGTGAAGATATCTCAAACTCAAAAACCGTTGAAGATATCAAAGTGATTTTTGAAAATATCCTGGACACTTTTGTCTATCAATCATAACATTTACAGTTACTCTTCAATCTTCGGTAATAAACCCATCATTATCACGAACTCGAAAATTGCTGGTGTAGGAGGTGAATATCACACTTCCAATTTGAAAGTATCTTATTCCTGTGAAAAAAAATCACATTAACCAAAGAAAGTGAGCGCTTCTAATCAACTATCAAATTAAAATTAAAATGAAAGGTTTTGCTGAAATTTTAATTTTGCCGTGACTGAATAATCATTAATTTAAGATGTTAATGTGTGTGATCATCAATCAATATTTGGTTGAGGAAACGACAGGAAATCCTCTCACTTTTTATATTTTGTTAATCATTTTATATGCATATATGTATAATGATGATATTCAAAAAAATGTTGATAATATGTAACACACACATATTAACCATACAGAAAGTCAGTAAACACACAAATTACCACTTTATGCACTAGTTACTAATTTGAAAAGTAAACCAGATTTAATTGGCTTGGAAAAAATAATTTCCGACATGGTTTAAGGGCCAATAAGAGTCAATAATCGAATGGTTGAGCGACCTAAAACGGTTATTCATCTATAAAATACCTGTTTAAAATAAAACAAAACCGTTACGGTTCATAGAGAGTTCGCGAGACATTCGCTTGGCTGCCATCGTTACGGTCAAGAACCGAAAAAAAAAATTGTTTTTAACAATGCTTTGTTGATTTTGGGTTTTTTGAGTGGGCTTCTATTTGGGTAACGGACAGATAAGTGGCTCCGCCCACTTTCCAGACCATTTTTTGGACAGGAATGGAATTTATTCGAAGTTGATATCTTCATTTTCAAGTTTGTTTTTTCTGACCTGTTTTTTATTTTGAAAATTTTTCTTTTTTTGCTAAAGTGTAAGTTAGTACCTATATGTATTTAATTCAGGACTCTGTATAAAAATTTCGAATGTTCAAATAAGTATACAGGGTGGTTGTATAGAAGGTTTTTTCTCTATTTCCTCTTTATCATTTTTGAAATTTGATTTTTTTTCAAATTTTATTCACGACTCCTAGGCCAAATAACGAATTTTCAATTATACCTACAGGGTGATTCTAGAAGGTTTTCTCTGACTTCAGATTTTATATTTTTCAAATTTTTGATGGTAGACGTGGTTTTGATTTTTTTTTGTGTGGACGTGAAAACTGTTCTCTTTTATATTATAAAATAACGAATTTTCAAATATACAGGGTGATTTTAGAAGGGTTTTTTCTTTAGTTCAATTTTTTATTTTTGGAATTTGATTGATTTTTAGTGGTGGTACGTGGTTTTGAAAATCTGTTTTTTTTGTGTGGACGTGAAAACTTACATTTTATTTACGACCCTGTATAAGACTTCCCAAATAACGAATTTTCAAATACACAGGAGGATTTTAGAAAGTTTTTCCTTAATTTTGGTATTTTATTTTTGAAATTTGATTGATTTTTGATGATATGACGTGATTTCGAAAATGTAGGATTTGTTGTAATTTGTAGGATATTTTATTCAAGACCCTGTATGAGACTCCACAGACAAAATAACGAATTTTCAAATATACAGGATAATTCTAGAAGGTTTTTTCTTCATTTCCTCTTCTTATTTTTGAAATTTGATTGATTTTTCATGGTTTTCATGGTTTTGAAAATGTGTATGTTGTGCTTATGTGCAAATAACTGTTATATTTTATTCACGGCCCTGTATAAGACTCCCAAGGCAAAATAACGAATTTTCAAATATACAGGGAAATTCGAGAAGGTTTTTATTTTTGTATTTATTTTTGGAATTTGATTGATTTTTGATGGTGTTACGTGGTTTTGAAAATTTGTTTTTTTTGCAGACATGGAACCTCTGCTATATTTAATTGACAACCCTGTATATGACTCCGCAGACAAAATAACGAATTTTCAAATATACAGGGTGATTTGAGAAGGTTTTTTCTTTAGTTTTATTTTTTATTTTTGGAATTTGATTGATTGTTACGTGGTTTTGAAAATTTGGTTTTTTTTTGTGCGAACGTGGAACCTGCTATATTTTATTCACGACCCTGTATAAAACTCCTCATCAGGCTAAATATCGTATTTTAAAATATACAGGAGGATTCTAGAAGGTTTTACCTTAATTTTGGTATTTTATTTTTGAAATTTGATTGATTTTTGATGATATGACGTGATTTCGAAAATGTAGGATTTGTTGTAATTTGTAGGATATTTTATTCAAGACCCTGTATGAGACTCCACAGACAAAATAACGAATTTTCAAATATACAGGATAATTCTAGAAGGTTTTTTCTTCATTTCCTCTTCTTATTTTTGAAATTTGATTGATTTTTCATGGTTTTCATGGTTTTGAAAATGTGTATGTTGTGCTTATGTGCAAATAACTTATAATTTTATTCACGGCCCTGTATAAGACTCCCAAGGCAAAATAACGAATTTTCAAATATACAGGGTGATTTGAGAAGGTTTTTTCTTTAGTTTTATTTTTTATTTTTGGAATTTGATTGATTGTTACGTGGTTTTGAAAATTTGTTTTTTCTTTGTGCGGACGTGGAACCTGCTATATTTTATTCACGACCCTGTATAAAACTCCTCATCAGGCTAAATATCGTATTTTCAAATATACAGGAGGATTCTAGAAGGTTTTACCTTAATTTTGGTATTTTATTTTTGAAATTTGATTGTTTTTTGATTATGCGTGATGTGATTTTGAAAATGAAGGATTTGTGGTGCGGTTTGTATATTTTATTCAAGACCCTGTATGAGACCCCCCAGGGAAAATAACGAATTTTCAAATATACAGGGTGATTCTAGAAGGTTTTTTCTTCATTTCCTCTTCTTATTTTTGAAATTTGATTGTTTTTTCATGGTTTTCATGGTTTTGAAAATGTGTATGTTGTGCTTATGTGCAAATAACTATTAAAATTTTATTCACGACCCTGTATAAGACTCCCAAGGTAAAATAACGAATTTTCAAATATACAGGGAGATTCTAGAAGGTTTTTATTTTTGTATTTATTTTTGGAATTTGATTGATTTTTGATGGTGTTACGTGGTTTTGAAAATTTGTTTTTTTTGCAGACATGGAACCTCTGCTATATTTAATTGACAACCCTGTATATGACTCCGCAGACAAAATAACGAATTTTCAAATATACAGGGTGATTTGAGAAGGTTTTTTCTTTAGTTTTATTTTTTATTTTTGGAATTTGATTGATTGTTACGTGGTTTTGAAAATTTGGTTTTTTTTTGTGCGAACGTGGAACCTGCTGTATTTTATTCACGACCCTGTATAAAACTCCTCATCAGGCTGAATATCGTATTTTAAAATATACAGGAGGATTCTAGAAGGTTTTACCTTAATTTTGGTATTTTATTTTTGAAATTTGATTGATTTTTGATTATGTGACGAGATTTTGAAAATGAAGGACTTGTTGTGATTTGTATATTTTATTCAAGATCCTGTATGAGACTCCCCAGACAAAATAACGAATTTTCAAATATACAGGGTGATTCTAGAAGGTTTTTTCTTCATTTCCTCTTCTTATTTTTGAAATTTGATTGTTTTTTCATGGTTTTGACAATGTGTTTGTTGTGCTTATGTGCAAATAACTATTATATTTTATTCACGGCACTGTATAAGACTCCCAAGGCAAAATAACGAATTTTCAAATATACAGGGAGATTCGAGAAGGTTTTTTTCTATTTATTTTTGGAATTTAATTTATTCTTGATGGTGTTACGTGGTTTTGAAAATTTGTTTTTTTTGCAGACGTGGAATTGACGACCCTGTATAATATTCCGCAGACGAAATAACGAATTTTCAAATATACAGGGTGATCCTGAAGGGTTTTTTCCTGAAATTTTATTTTTGAAATTTGATTGATTTTTGATGGTGTTACGTGCATGGTTTTTGAAAATGTGTTAATGCGGACGTGGAACCTGCTATATTTTATTCACAACCCTGTATAAGAGATTATACAGGGTGATTCTAGAAGGTTTTTTCTAAAATTTTTGTTTTCTTTTTTTGAAATTTGAAATCTGAATAGTTTTTGATTATGTTAAAAGAAACTCAAAACCATTTCTTTTTGTGTCTATGTGAAAACTCTTATTATTTGGGACCCTGTACAAAACTCCTTGGGCAAAATTTAAAATTTACAAAAATACATGCAGAGGGTGATCCATAAAGGCTATTTTCAACTTCAATTATTTTAATTTTTAAATTTGACAGAGGGGTGAGGCCTGAACAATTAAAGAAACTAAACGATAATCAAACTCCGCCCCTTAGACGTACAACCAATCAAAATCTAGAACTATCTATACTTACCAGTTTATGGTTTGTGATTTTTGAAAGCTCACCATACAATGGCAGACGTCTGAAATAAAAAAAAACAAATTAGGTACTTGAACAATATGGGTCGACTGGACGGACGGGCAACTAAACGGCTCCGCCCACTTGTAATCTACCAACGCCATCTTCATTGTCCCATTGGTACTTTCAAACGCTATCAATCGATTTGCCGTCAATTGCATCATGTACTTGTACATATCGATCCAGTTGATCAAACACCTGTGTAAGCTCGTTAGAAAATTTCTTAATAGAACGGGCTAACGCATATTTTATCTCGTAACTACATTTATTATATATAAGGAAGTATATCATAAATTTATTATACTGTATGCATAATGGCATTTCCTATTGTATTACATCATCAACCGCAAAAAATCGATAAACACAAAATAAAAAATGATGTTTCAACGGTGTTAACAGTTGACTGAAGAGTAAACCACAAAACGTTTAGTGGCAAAATTCACTATAAACCAGGAAATCCAAATATCTAATTACCAATCTGGTGCCCCAATGGCAATTAAACAACGTTGCCAAGTGTAACCAAACTTGATAATGACCTATAACGGAATGGATATTCGATCGGTAATCCACGTTATGGTCTGTTGCCATTTATGCAGTCTTATTATATCGTGCTGAATTGAATTCATATTTGGATTTTAACGGGATCGGTGAATGCATCTATTGTTTGTTGATGAACTATTCAGATTTGGCAACGCTGAATCAAAGTCTGGGATCAGAACGATCAGTGCATTCTTTGATTCAGACGTCAATCTTTTTTGACTAGAGGGCAGAACAATCAATGTGATCCAACATTTAAATGCACAGTTTTTTTTTTACTTTTAATCCTTATTTCAAATTTTTTGAGTTTTATAATACAGGATGATTCGTGGGGTATATTTATAGGGAGAAGTTTTCCTTTCAAACTAATAGGGAAACATGTTTATTATACAGGGGGACAAAAAAGTCCATTAATGGAGAACTGGATTCATGAAAATAAACCACACTATAGTTTTTTGAGTATAACTCGCTAAAGTCACCATTTATCAAAAATTTGCTTATGGACACTTTTGAAGACAACACAATTTCCAACATCTTTTAATTGAAATTCGATTCATGAAAACTAACCATGATATTATTTTTTGAGTATAACTCACTAACAACACATTTTTCAAAAAATTGCTGGGGAACATTTTTATAGACAAGACAATTTCCAACATCTTTTATTTGACCTATTTTTTCATAAAACTCACCACTGTTATTATACAAGGGAACAAAAAAGTTAATTCATTCAAAATTCAATTGATGAAAACTAACCATGATATTGTTTTTTGAGTATAACTCACTAACAACACATTTATCAAAAAATTGCTAGGGGACATTTTTATAGACAAGACAATTTCCAACATCTTTTATTTGAACTATTTTTCCATAAAACTCACCACTGTTATTATACAAGGTGACAAAAAAGTTAATTCAATCAAAATTCGATTCATGAAAACTAACAATGATATTGTTTTTTGAGTATAACTCACTAACGACACATTTATCAAAAAATTGCTAGGGGACATTTTTATAGACAAGACAATTTCCAACATCTTTTATTTGAACTATTTTTCCATAAAACTCACCACTGTTATTATACAAGGGAACAAAAAAGTTAATTCATTCAAAATTCGATTGATGAAAACTAACCATGATATTGTTTTTTGAGTATAACTCACTAACAAGACATTTATCAAAAAATTGCTAGGGGACATTTTTATAGACAAGACAATTTCCAACATCTTTTATTTGAACTATTTTTCCATAAAACTCACCACTGTTATTATACAAGGTGACAAAAAAGTTAATTCAATCAAAATTCGATTCATGAAAACTAACAATGATATTGTTTTTTGAGTATAACTCACTAACGACACATTTATCAAAAAATTGCTAGGGGACATTTTTATAGACAAGACAATTTCCAACATCTTTTATTTGTACTATTTTTCCATAAAACTCACCACTGTTATTATACAAGGTGACAAAAAAGTTAATTCAATCAAAATTCGATTCATGAAAACTAACAATGATATTGTTTTTTGAGTATAACTCACTAACGACACATTTATCAAAAAATTGCTAGGGGACATTTTTATAGACAAGACAATTTCCAACATCTTTTATTTGAACTATTTTTCCATAAAACTCACCACTGTTATTATACAAGGTGACAAAAAAGTTAATTCAATCAAAATTCGATTCATGAAAACTAACAATGATATTGTTTTTTGAGTATAACTCACTAACGACACATTTATCAAAAAATTGCTAGGGGACATTTTTATAGACAAGACAATTTCCAACATCTTTTATTCGACTTATTTTTTCATAAAACTCACCACTGTTATTATACAAGGGAACAAAGAAGTTAATTCATTCAAAATTCAATTGATGAAAACTAACCATGATATTGTTTTTTGAGTATAACTCACTAACAAGACATTTATCAAAAAATTGCTAGGGGACATTTTTATAGAAAAGACAATTTCCAACATCTTTTATTTGACCTATTTTTCCATAAAACTCAGCACTGTTATTATACAAGGGAACAAAAAAGTTAATTCATTCAAAATTCGATTGATGAAAACTAACCATGATATTGTTTTTTGAGTATAACTCACTAACAACACATTTATCAAAAAATTGCTAGGGATCATTTTTATAGAAAAGACAATTTCCAACATCTTTTATTGAACCTATTTTTCCATAAAACTCACCACTGTTATTATACAAGGGAACAAAAAAGTTAATTCATTCAAAATTCAATTGATGAAAACTAACCATGATATTGTTTTTTGAGTATAACTCACCAACAACACATTTATCAAAAAATTGCTAGGGCACATTTTTATAAACAAGACAATTTCCAACATCTTTTATTTGAACTATTTTTCCGTTTAACTCACCACTGTTATTATACAAGGTGACAAAAAAGTTAATTCAATCAAAATTCGATTCATGAAAACTAACAATGATATTGTTTTTTGAGTATAACTCACTAACAACACATTTATCAAAAAATTGCTAAGGGACATTTTAATAGACAACACAATTTCCAACATCTTTTATTTGACCTATTTTTCCATAAAACTCAGCACTGTTATTATACAAGGGAACAAAAAAGTTAATTCATTCAAAATTCGATTGATGAAAACTACCCATGATATTGTTTTTTGAGTATAACTCACTAACAACTTATTTATCAAAAAATTGCTAGAGGACATTTTTATAGAAAAGACAATTTCCAGCAGCTTTTATTTGACCTATTTTTCCATAAAACTCAGCACTGTTATTATACAAGGGAACAAAAAAGTTAATTCATTCAAAATTCGATTGATGAAAACTAACCATGATATTGTTTTTTGAGTATAAACTCACTAACAACACTGTACCAACTAGTACATTTATTTCCTTATTCCTTGCTCCTTCGAAGAACCATCCTCAGATAGAGGAAACCCAAATTAAACCAATAAACTAATTTGATTGATTTAAGTAATTGATCTGTATGTCCATAGGCACCTGGTGTGTATGATTAATACATCAAAAGTGTTTCAATGTATTATATTTTGCTGAAAATTGGTTTTTTAACAGAAGGTTTTTCATGAGCTGTTTTTTTTCTTTTATTTTGACAACAACAACATTTTTTTTCTATTAGTTACAATTCAATTGTTTTTTACAGCCCTCTCCTCTCACAATCGAAAGTGCATTCCGCAAATGACAATCAATGTCATCACACATACAACCGGTGAACACTGCTTAGATGCAACAACGCAAAACAACAACATGCACATGTGAACGAAACACAATCCAAAAATAAACTAACTAACTAAATATTCGCAGGACAGAATCGGCTGAAAAGCAAAATAGTATTTTGTTTCAAATCACAACATCCTCCCCCCCTTGAGGCAACGTCCTCAACTAAGTTTCAAATGGCAAAGGACATAATTTCGTAATAGGTCGAATAAAAATTCCTTCTTTAGTTTGAATTCGAGCAATTCGAGCCCTTTTGTCTTTGCCTGGTAGCAATTCCATAATTCGAGCAAGTTGCCATTTCAACGGAGGCAAATTGTCCTCTTTTACCAAAACAATAGAGTTTACCTCTAGATTTTTTGAGGATTGGAACCATTTCGGTCTATTCTGTAACCTATTTAAATACTCAGTAGACCAACGAGTCCAAAAGTTTTGGCGCATCTTAGAGCACCTTTGCCAAAAAGACAGCCTATTTTCATTTAAGTTTGAGATGTCAATTTCGGGAAAACTTGTAAGTGGTTCGCCTATTATAAAATGCCCTGGAGTCAAACAAGTTAAATCGTTAGGATCTACTGATACCGGACACAGTGGGCGCGAGTTAAGAATAGCCTCTATTTGAGCTAATAATGTACTCAGCTCTTCAAATGTCATACATGAGTCGCCACTAATTTTACGTAAATGTGATTTGGCAGATTTTATGCCAGCCTCCCATAAACCACCCCAGTGTGGGCTGAGCGGTGGTATAAAACGCCACTCTATTTCTTTAGTACCAGTGAAATTCAAAATTTCTGTTTTATTTACATCTGACCTAAAAAATTTGTACAATTCGTTCAACTCATTCGATGTACCCTTAAAATTTGTGGCATTATCGCTATAAATAGTGATGGGATTGCCACGCCTAGCAATGAACCTTTTTAGAGTAAACATGAATGCTTCTGTTGTGAGACTACTCACAACCTCAATATGCATGGCTTTCGTAGCCATACACACAAACAGTGCAATGTATGCTTTAGATTTGGGAGATTTTCTAAGCCTAATAAAAAGCGGACCACCAAAATCTATCCCAACCTTGAGAAATGGTCGAGCTACTGATACCCGATCCACCGGTAATGTCCCCATTAATTGTGATGACACCTTTGCTTTAAACCTATAACAAACTGTACAATGATGTAACACACTTTTTACAAAATTTAACCCATTTATCGGCCAATATCTTAGCCTTAACGAAGCCAAGACAGCTTGTGCTCCAGCATGGGCAAGTCGAATATGCTCTAACTTAATCAATAATTTCGTAACGTGATGTTTTGCTGGTAGCAACAGAGGATACCTTTGATCGTAAAGGACTTCTGCGTTTGAAATTCGACCATTTACTCTGAGCAAACCCTGACCATCAATGAATGGATTCAAGCAACGTAATTTGCTGTCCTTAAGAACTAACTGATCTTTATGACTTTTATTTTTATCAATTTGACACTGCAAATCTTCAATTTCCCTGAAAAATGAATCTCGCTGAACTAACTGTACAATTTTTAACCTAGCACTATTTAATTCAGATACCGCAAGAGAACCATGTAACATATTATCTGACCTTTTCTGAGTATTGGTAACAAACCTTAGACAGAACGCAACTGCACGTTGTAGACGTGAAAAGTTTGAAAACCGTGACCAATCAATAACAGGCTCGAAATTTTGAGTATATTGAGCACAAACAACCTTTTTCTGTTCAAGAATTGAGTCCAATTCAATTGCACCAACAGGCATCACTGAGTAACTTGGATCTAAAATATTTTTTGGACCATTCCACCACAAGGAAAACTCGAGGTGAGCTCTTGTATTTTGGACACTCTATTTGCAACAAATGTGGTCCATCTAGACGGTGAACCTCCTAACCAACAAAGAACTATTTTAGAATCTGTGTACAGATAGATCTTTGTAGTATTTAAACCCATAATAGAAACAACTTTATGTACAAGCCTGGACAAAAGTAATGCGCCACATAACTCCAGCCTTGGAAGTGAAACTGTCTTGAGTGGTGCAACACGTGACTTAGAGCACAACAAATTACAAGCAACACTACCATCAGAATAAACACTCCTAACATATATACAAGCAGCATACGCAGCTACAGACGCATCTGCATATCCGTGATACTGGATCTCAACCAACGACTTTCCTGTAAACAAGTTACGAGGAATTTTCAATAACTTCAAGCTTGATAAGTTATTAGCTAGAGTCAACCATTTTTCTTTTAAATCTGCAGGAAGCTCCTCATCCCAATCTATTTTTCTAGCCCAAATTTCCTGCATTAAAATTTTTGCCAACACTATAACAGGCCCTACCAAACCTAAAGGGTCAAACATTTGAGCAATATGAGACAGGACTCTCCTTTTTGTAAAACAGCCAAAACAGTCAATATCAGGAATTGAAATCTTGAAAATATCGTCGGACGGGTTCCAACTAATACCCAAAACCTTATTAGAAACAGTCTCATCCAAAATATCTCGTTCCTTTCCTTTTATTTCCTCAATCTCATTGATTAAAGACTTATCATTGGAACTCCACTTGTGAAGTTTAAAACCAGCACTACTCAACATTTTTATCAGTTGGTCTTTTAATTCTAATGCTTCCTCTTTAGTATTAGCCCCTGACAAAATATCATCAACATAGCATTGATTAAGGATGGCTTTTGAAGCTAATGGAAAAATAGTAGCCTCATCAAAACCCAATTGATTCAAACACCGAGTTGCCAGGTAAGGCGCCGAGTTGGTACCATAAGTCACAGTTTGAAGTTCAATGCATTTGAATTCGTCATGACTTGACTCTCTCCATATAATGTTCTGAAGATGCCTTTGATTAGGGTTCACCATCACCATTCGGTACATTTTCTCAATATCAGCAACAAGAACAAACATGAAACTGCGAAAACGACACAAAATTTCAAATAGCTCTGGTTGAACAGTGAATCCCTTATACATGATGTTATTGAGTGAAACACCTGTAGAGGTTTTTGAGGAAGCGTCAAAAACAACTCTTAATTTTGTAGTTGAACTATTTTCCCTAACCACGCAATGGTGAGGCAAAAACACTCGAAAATTCATATTCTTAATCCCAGCATTATTAAAGTCAAAAGGTACCACTTTACCATGTCCCAATGAAATGTATTCATTAATAAACTTGGAATAATCCGTGAACAATTGTTTGTTATGTTGAAACCTTTTCTCTAGAAACTGAAACCTTTTTATAGCTGAACCGAGTGAATTTCCCAGTTTACAATGTTCTTTAGGTGAACGCAAAGGTAAATCAACTTGAAATTGTCCGTTTTCCAACCTTTGTACCGTAGATGTGAAATATTGTTCACAAACCTTATCCTCTGGTGACAAATAGTGTTTATTTGTCACTTCTTCTAACTGCCAGAACCTTGGAATTATATCATTGGCATTGTCTAGATTTTGACAAAATAGTGACACATTTAAATTAGTAAAGACTTTGTTGTTGAAAGAAGACTTTATGGGTGCGCTGCCACAAACTAACCATCCCAATTTTGTGTTCTGTAACACAGGCAAATTTGCACCTAACTTGATTATCCCAGGAAGCAACAGATCAAAATATAAATCTGCTGAAATTAGCATGTCAATTTCCGAAGGCCTAAAATAACATGGATCCGCCAATGTTATGTTATCCGGCAAACTTATTTTGCTTGTATCAACCAAAGCATGAGGCAATGAACAAGTGATTTTATCCAAAACACAGCAAGAAATTCTAAAATTCTGTGAGCTTTCGTACCTCGATTCCAAAATGAGATCAACCATTTTATTTATCTTTGAAGCAGTATTCCCAATACCTCCTACAGTCAATGCTCTATTGTAAAAATCTAAATTCAAAAGCTTTAGCACCCTTGTGCTAATAAAGGGAATCTGTGACCCGGAATCTAAAAGAGCACGAACAGCTACCCTTTCTCCTTGTCTATTTATCAAATGCACTGTTGCAGTTGCTAGTAATATTTGTGATTTCCATCCCATAGACAGAAGACTTGCATTATCAATAGGAGTTTCATTTGAAGTAGGAAGTTGACTTGTAACATAGTTTTCGTTTGAACCCTTATGACCCTGCCTATTCCTATCAAAATTTTCCCTAGCAACCTCAGGCTCCCTTTGACTTCCTGTGAAGGAATTTTCTTTTACATATCTTTCATCGCTATGAAGTAATGAATGATGTTTACCATTACAAACTTTACATTTATTTGACTGACACTGTGAAACTGTGTGCTTTGAATCCAAACAGTTGTAACACAATTTGTTTTGTTGCACAAACTTCCGTTTATCTGTTATAGAACAGTCCTTGAATTTAAAACAGTTGCCTATTTTGTGCCCATCCTTATTACAAAATAAGCAAGATTTTTTATTTCTAAAATCAGCCCTTAAATTCTCTTGAGTGGTTACTAAAGTAGATTTCATCTGTTTAAAACTAAAACTTTTGTTACTCCCAGGCATACTTTCAAACGCACAGCACCGTTTTTCAAGAAAATCAAGAAACTTAGCCAAATTTGGCAACGCTGTGCTATCTTTTTCAAGCTCATAAGTCCTAAGTGATTGAAAATCAAGTTTCTGTGAAAATATATAGACAAGTAACACGTCCCAACTATCAACGGGCAATTTTAATGCTTTCAATGAATTTAGATGTTGCCTTATATTTGTCAAAAATGCTCTAAGCTGAACCCCATCACCCTTTGTTATGACAGGAGTATCCAATAACCCTTTAATATGTGTATTGACAATGACAAGGTTGTTGTCATACCTTTTCTTCAATATATCCAATGCAATTGGGTAATTATCATGCGTCAATGACAAATCATTAACCAAATTCAAAGCTTCATTGGATAAAGCGCCTTTTAAATATAAAAATTTCTGGACGTCAGTCAATTGAGTACTGTCATCAATGAGAGCAGTGAATAAATCAATAAATGACTTCCAATCCTCATATTTACCCGAGAACGAGGGAGTATTTAAATTTGGCAACTTTACTCTACTTATCGAATCGCTATGTGTTTGCAGAGTAGGTTGTTGTGAATTACTAGAAGAATTATTGACACTAGTTGTATTTAAATGGGTTTGTATGACGGTTTTAATTTTAGCCAAAATTTTAAAATATTGATTCTCTATCAAAACTCTATCAGCCTCTTCAGCCTCATCCAAATCCTCAATTTTTGTTTGAATTGTACAATAATTCTCAAAATTCTTATTTAAATGAGTGTCCCTCACAGCAAGTTCATTAATATTTACATTAACGTCATTTTCATTAGTATTTACGAAATTTTCTATCCTAGTTATGGCCCTTTTAACCTTTGTACGCTCTTTCTTGAGGTCTTCCATGATAAAAATTCAATAAAAACACTGTTGGTCTGCTAACACAACACGATTTCGCAAAGTCCACAGAAAGTATAGTATAAAACAGTCTGACCTTGTTCGATCCAAATCCTTCTTGTTTTGGTATCACCTTGACCCTTCACCTTCTACGCAGCAACCCAGTATTCAGCAAATCCCATAAGTTTCAGCCAATTATTGTTGTCCACTTCAAACAACCCAAACTTCAATATCCGGCTCGCAGCTGGCCAAAATATGTACCAACTAGTACATTTATTTCCTTATTCCTTGCTCCTTCGAAGAACCATCCTCAGATAGAGGAAACCCAAATTAAACCAATAAACTAATTTGATTGATTTAAGTAATTGATCTGTATGTCCATAGGCACCTGGTGTGTATGATTAATACATCAAAAGTGTTTCAATGTATTATATTTTGCTGAAAATTGGTTTTTTAACAGAAGGTTTTTCATGAGCTGTTTTTTTTCTTTTATTTTGACAACAACAACATTTTTTTTCTATTAGTTACAATTCAATTGTTTTTTACAGCCCTCTCCTCTCACAATCGAAAGTGCATTCCGCAAATGACAATCAATGTCATCACACATACAACCGGTGAACACTGCTTAGATGCAACAACGCAAAACAACAACATGCACATGTGAACGAAACACAATCCAAAAATAAACTAACTAACTAAATATTCGCAGGACAGAATCGGCTGAAAAGCAAAATAGTATTTTGTTTCAAATCACAACAAACACATCTATCAAAACATTGCTAAGGGACATTTTTATAAACAGGACAATTTCCAACATCTTTTATTTGAACTATTTTTCTATAAAACTCACCACTGTTATTATACAAGGGAACAAAAAAGTTAATTCATTCAAAATTCGATTGATGAAAACTAACCATGATATTGTTTTTTGAGTATAACTCACTAACAACACATTTATCAAAAAATTGCTAGGAAACATTTTTATAGAAAAGACAATTTCCAACATCTTTTATTTGACCTATTTTTCCATAAAACTCACCACTGTTATTATACAAGGGAACAAAAAAGTTAATTCATTCAAAATTCGATTGATGAAAACTAACCATGATATTGTTTTTTGAGTATAACTCACTAACAACACATTTATCAAAAAATTGCTAGGAAACATTTTTATAGAAAAGACAATTTCCAACAACTTTTATTTGACCTATTTTTCCATAAAACTCACCACTGTTATTATACAAGGGAACAAAAAAGTTAATTCATTCAAAATTCGATTGATGAAAACTAACCATGATATTGTTTTTTGAGTATAACTCACTAACAAGACATTTATCAAAAAATTGCTAAGGGACATTTTTATAGAAAAGACAATTTCCAACATCTTTTATTTGACCTATTTTTCCATAAAACTCAGCACTGTTATTATACAAGGGAACAAAAAAGTTAATTCATTCAAAATTCGATTGATGAAAACTAACCATGATATTGTTTTTTGAGTATAACTCACTAACAACACATTTATCAAAAAATTGCTAGGGATCATTTTTATAGAAAAGACAATTTCCAACATCTTTTATTGAACCTATTTTTCCATAAAACTCACCACTGTTATTATACAAGGGAACAAAAAAGTTAATTCATTCAAAATTCAATTGATGAAAACTAACCATGATATTGTTTTTTGAGTATAACTCACTAACAACACATTTATCAAAAAATTGCTAGGGGACATTTTTATAGACAAGACAATTTCCAACATCTTTTATTTGAACTATTTTTCCATAAAACTCACCACTGTTATTATACAAGGTGACAAAAAAGTTAATTCAATCAAAATTCGATTCATGAAAACTAACAATGATATTGTTTTTTGAGTATAACTCACTAACGACACATTTATCAAAAAATTGCTAGGGGACATTTTTATAGACAAGACAATTTCCAACATCTTTTATTTGAACTATTTTTCCATAAAACTCACCACTGTTATTATACAAGGGAACAAAAAAGTTAATTCATTCAAAATTCGATTGATGAAAACTAACCATGATATTGTTTTTTGAGTATAACTCACTAACAACACATTTATCAAAAAATTGCTAAGGGACATTTTTATAGAAAAGACAATCTCCAACATCTTTTATTTGACCTATTTTTCCATAAAACTCAGCACTGTTATTATACAAGGGAACAAAAAAGTTAATTCATTCAAAATTCGATTGATGAAAACTAACCATGATATTGTTTTTTGAGTATAACTCACTAACAACACATTTATCAAAAAATTGCTAAGGGACATTTTTATAGAAAAGACAATCTCCAACATCTTTTATTTGACCTATTTTTCCATAAAACTCAGCACTGTCATTATACAAGGGAACAAAAAAGTTAATTCATTCAAAATTCGATTGATGAAAACTAACCATGATATTGTTTTTTGAGTATAACTCACTAACAACACATTTATCAAAAAATTGCTAAGGGACATTTTTATAGAAAAGACAATCTCCAACATCTTTTATTTGACCTATTTTTCCATAAAACTCAGCACTGTCATTATACAAGGGAACAAAAAAGTTAATTCATTCAAAATTCGATTGATGAAAACTAACCATGATATTGTTTTTTGAGTATAACTCACTAACAACACATTTATCAAAAAATTGCTAAGGGACATTTTTATAGAAAAGACAATCTCCAACATCTTTTATTTGACCTATTTTTCCATAAAACTCAGCACTGTCATTATACAAGGGAACAAAAAAGTTAATTCATTCAAAATTCGATTGATGAAAACTAACCATGATATTGTTTTTTGAGTATAACTCACTAACAACACATTTATCAAAAAATTGCTAAGGGACATTTTTATAGAAAAGACAATCTCCAACATCTTTTATTTGACCTATTTTTCCATAAAACTCAGCACTGTCATTATACAAGGGAACAAAAAAGTTAATTCATTCAAAATTCGATTGATGAAAACTAACCATGATATTGTTTTTTGAGTATAACTCACTAACAACACATTTATCAAAAAATTGCTAAGGGACATTTTTATAGAAAAGACAATCTCCAACATCTTTTATTTGACCTATTTTTCCATAAAACTCAGCACTGTTATTATACAAGGGAACAAAAAAGTTAATTCATTCAAAATTCGATTGATGAAAACACCATGATATAGTTGTTTCATTTTGAGGAAATTTCACTATCGTCACCATTTATCAAAAATGTTCTCTTGAATATTTTCAAAGACAAGACAATAATTTCCAACATCTTTATTTTGAATTATTTTTCCATAAAACTCACCACTGCTAATATACAGGGGAACAAAAAAAATCATAGTTTTTCGGGTAAAAATAGCAAGCTAACAAGAACAAGCACTAAAAACCCTACAAAACAGTTTTTTGCGCATCAAAATCGGTCCATAAACAACCGAGATAATAAGACTAGAACATTTCCAAAACCTTTCCTGAGATATTGACGGAATTTTGAAAATGCCATAACTCGGTTATTTATTGACGGATTTTGATGCGAAAAAAAGCATTTTGAAGGAAATTCCATCTTCTATCCAGCTACAGATACCAAAATTATTTATAACAATAAACCTGCTCATTTATCAAACAAAAATTGTCCAGAGCAAGCTAGAAAAAATAATCAGCAAAAACACTGCAAAACAGTTTTTTGCGCATCAAAATCGGTCCATAAACAACCGAGATAATAAAACTAAAAAATTTCCAAAATCTTTCCTGAGATATTGACGGGATTTTATAAATGCCATAACTCTGTTATTTATTGACAGATTTTGATGCGAAAAAAAGCATTTCAAAGAAAATTTCATTCTCCATCCAGCTGGAAATACCAAAATTGTTTATAATAATGAACATGCTCATTTATCAAACAAAAACTACAAAAAAAATATCATTACTTATTATAATACGAGCTGTATCAATATAATGATGGGTCATTGCGAATAATTTTTCTCGATTCGCCATGGGACACTCCCTGATCCAATTAGATGGCAAATAGTCATTAAAGCGCTCAATAGGTGGTCGAGTCCATTGGCAGTTTTTAAATGCCGCGCGACTACTTGGCTTTGTGAATCGGTGGAAGAAGCTCGTTTATTATTCTTCTTTTCTTCTTCTTTTTGCTATTATAGACAT
Organism: Orchestes rusci; assembly: GCA_958502075.1. Lineage (NCBI taxonomy): Eukaryota > Metazoa > Arthropoda > Insecta > Coleoptera > Curculionidae > Orchestes > Orchestes rusci. Next base: position 113,506,332 of record OY293304.1, on the reverse strand, counting down.
TTTTCATGTCCCGCTTTGAGAAGATACTAATTTAGACCGGGTGTTCCCATGTGAAGATCCACTCTGTTGCTTTGGAATGTTTGCCAAAGTACGAGGATCGTTCGCAATAATTTTTTGTATTTTTTGTTCTTTTCCCTCCCACAGCGAAAAATATCAGCTCATAGAAGTTTAAAAATAATGCACGATACAATGACATATGCTGCGACCCCTTACATATGGGCCACACAATCAAAAATTTTACTTTTTTTAAAAAAATCAACCATTTCTAGATACAATTACTCTTCGAAAACCGTATCGAAAAGTCATTGGCTTTGAAACAGCAAAATTTCACCGACCAGCGGAAGTACGGACAGTAAACTTTTACGAATTAAAACACTTTGTTTGAATGGAGTGTCAATAATTCCATTAAATTTAATGGAATGAAGTGGTGAATGTCAGTATGTAGAAGCAAATTTGCAAGATAATTTAAAATTCAAATTAAATCAGCAAGGAAATTGATTCAAACCTTGTTTAGATCGAACTAATATGCTTATTAGACGAAAAAATCCGTGTTCAAATGCACAGTTTGGCAACATGGTTTTGACGTTGTTTCATACAACACGCCTTAAGGCGGCGTTGTCACTGTGCCTTTTTTCTGGGGAAACATATTCTTCATTTTTTTGTTTAACAAATATTAGATAGATAATACCCTGTCGTGTCGTTAATAATAATTATTAGAAATCCACTGTTAGTTCTCACTATTTGCGTGTTCGAATATCGTATATCATTTTTTTTTCCACTCGCAGAACGGCATTCCGAAACGGCCTTTGTGCCTGCAGTGGTGTCTGCAATTTCTCGTTAGAAAGTGGTATCAATAAAATTCAACTGCTGCATATTTAAAACGTCTGCGTTGCGAACAATTGCCAATTAATTGTATGCGTCGGCTTGAGCTGGACAGAAAAATGTCTTTGTTAGCGATGCAGAGTTAGTCCAATCGTCCAGAGATGGAGAAAGTGTCACTTTTCTTTATTTTAATTCCTACATAGAGGTTTAGGGGTTAGCGGCGAGTGGAAGCTTTAGTAAACAGGTTACAAGTTGCCACACAATGTCCTGTATTTGCTTTTGAAAAGCTGTCTGTCCAATGGCAAATATACAGGGTGATTTTTGAATGTTTTCCAAGGATTCAGTTTGTTTGATTTACAAAATCCGCCAAAAAATTACCGAGTTATGAATTTTTGAAAATTGTACTAATTTTTAATCTGAAAAATGCAAGTTGCCACAAACTGTCCTGTATCAGCTTTTGGATAAGTGTATGTTCAATTGCAAATATACAGGGTGATTCTTGAATGTTTCCTGAATAATTTGACTGTTTAATTTCCAAAATCCGCCAAAAAATAACTGAGCAATGAATTTTTTAGTACTGGCCTATTTTTTAAACCGAAAAATTCAACTTGCCACAAACTGTCCTGTATCAGCTTTTGGAAATTTGTCTGTCCAATTACAAATATACACGGTGATTTTTGAATGTTTCCCAAGGATTTTATTTATTTAATTTCCAAAATCCGCCGAAAAATGACCCAGTTATGCATTTTTAAAGATTGTTCTATTTTTTAAACCGAAAAATTCAAGTTGCCATAGACTGTCCTGTATCAGCTTTTGGAAAATTGTCTGTCCAATTACAAATATACACGGTGATTTTTGAATGTTTCCCAAGGATTTTATTTATTTAATTTCCAAAATCCGCCGAAAAATGACCCAGTTATGCATTTTTAAAGATTGTTCTATTTTTTAAACCGAAAAATTCAAGTTGCCATAGACTGTCCTGTATCAGCTTTTGGAAAATTGTCTGTCCAATTACAAATATACACGGTGATTTTTGAATGTTTCCCAAGGATTTTATTTATTTAATTTCCAAAATCCGCCGAAAAATGACCCAGTTATGCATTTTTAAAAAATTGTTCTATTTTTTAAACCGAAAAATTCAAGTTGCCATAGACTGTCCTGTATCAGCTTTTGGAAAATTGTCTGTCCAATTACAAATAAACAGGGTGATTTTTGAATGTTTCCCAAGGATTTTATTTATTCAATATCCAAAATCCGCCGAAAAATGACCCAGTTATGCATTTTTAAAAATTGTTCTATTTTTTAAACCGAAAAATTCAAGTTGCCATAGACTGTCCTGTATCAGCTTTTGGAAAATTGTCTGTCCAATTACAAATATACACGGTGATTTTTGAATGTTTCCCAAGGATTTTATTTATTTAATTTCCAAAATCCGCCGAAAAATGACCCAGTTATGCATTTTTAAAAATTGTTCTATTTTTTAAACCGAAAAATTCAAGTTGCCATAGACTGTCCTGTATCAGCTTTTGGAAAATTGTCTGTCCAATTACAAATATACACGGTGATTTTTGAATGTTTCCCAAGGATTTTATTTATTTAATTTCCAAAATCCGCCGAAAAATGACCCAGTTATGCATTTTTAAAAATTGTTCTATTTTTTAAACCGAAAAATTCAAGTTGCCATAGACTGTCCTGTATCAGCTTTTGGAAAATTGTCTGTCCAATTACAAATATACACGGTGATTTTCGAATGTTTCCCAAGGATTTTATTTATTTAATTTCCAAAATCCGCCGAAAAATGACCCAGTTATGCATTTTTAAAAATTGTTCAATTTTTTAAACCGAAAAATTCAAGTTGCCATAGACTGTCCTGTATCAGCTTTTGGAAAATTGTCTGTCCAATTACAAATATACACGGTGATTTTTGAATGTTTCCCAAGGATTTTATTTATTTAATTTCCAAAATCCGCCGAAAAATGACCCAGTTATGCATTTTTAAAGATTGTTCTATTTTTTAAACCGAAAAATTCAAGTTGCCATAGACTGTCCTGTATCAGCTTTTGGAAAATTGTCTGTCCAATTACAAATATACACGGTGATTTTTGAATGTTTCCCAAGGATTTAATTTATTTAATTTCCAAAATCCGCCGAAAAATGACCCAGTTATGCATTTTTAAAAATTGTTCAATTTTTTAAACCGAAAAATTCAAGTTGCCATAGACTGTCCTGTATCAGCTTTTGGAAAATTGTCTGTCCAATTACAAATATACACGGTGATTTTTGAATGTTTCCCAAGGATTTTATTTATTTAATTTCCAAAATCCGCCGAAAAATGACCCAGTTATGCATTTTTAAAGATTGTTCTATTTTTTAAACCGAAAAATTCAAGTTGCCATAGACTGTCCTGTATCAGCTTTTGGAAAATTGTCTGTCCAATTACAAATATACACGGTGATTTTTGAATGTTTCCCAAGGATTTAATTTATTTAATTTCCAAAATCCGCCGAAAAATGACCCAGTTATGCATTTTTAAAAAATTGTTCTATTTTTTAAACCGAAAAATTCAAGTTGCCATAGACTGTCCTGTATCAGCTTTTGGAAAATTGTCTGTCCAATTACAAATATACACGGTGATTTTTGAATGTTTCCCAAGGATTTTATTTATTTAATTTCCAAAATCCGCCGAAAAATGACCCAGTTATGCATTTTTAAAAAATTGTTCTATTTTTTAAACCGAAAAATTCAAGTTGCCATAGACTGTCCTGTATCAGCTTTTGGAAAATTGTCTGTCCAATTACAAATATACACGGTGATTTTTGAATGTTTCCCAAGGATTTTATTTATTTAATTTCCAAAATCCGCCGAAAAATGACCCAGTTATGCATTTTTAAAAATTGTTCTATTTTTTAAACCGAAAAATTCAAGTTGCCATAGACTGTCCTGTATCAGCTTTTGGAAAATTGTCTGTCCAATTACAAATAAACAGGGTGATTTTTGAATGTTTCCCAAGGATTTTATTTATTTAATTTCCAAAATCCGCCGAAAAATGACCCAGTTATGCATTTTTAAAAATTGTTCTATTTTTTAAACCGAAAAATTCAAGTTGCCATAGACTGTCCTGTATCAGCTTTTGGAAAATTGTCTGTCCAATTACAAATATACACGGTGATTTTTGAATGTTTCCGAAGGATTTTATTTATTTAATTTCCAAAATCCGCCGAAAAATGACCCAGTTATGCATTTTTAAAAATTGTTCTATTTTTTAAACCGAAAAATTCAAGTTGCCATAGACTGTCCTGTATCAGCTTTTGGAAAATTGTCTGTCCAATTACAAATATACACGGTGATTTTTGAATGTTTCCCAAGGATTTTATTTATTTAATTTCCAAAATCCGCCGAAAAATGACCCAGTTATGCATTTTTAAAAATTGTTCTATTTTTTAAACCGAAAAATTCAAGTTGCCATAGACTGTCCTGTATCAGCTTTTGGAAAATTGTCTGTCCAATTACAAATATACACGGTGATTTTTGAATGTTTCCCAAGGATTTTATTTATTTAATTTCCAAAATCCGCCGAAAAATGACCCAGTTATGCATTTTTAAAAATTGTTCTATTTTTTAAACCGAAAAATTCAAGTTGCCATAGACTGTCCTGTATCAGCTTTTGGAAAATTGTCTGTCCAATTACAAATATACACGGTGATTTTTGAATGTTTCCCAAGGATTTTATTTATTTAATTTCCAAAATCCGCCGAAAAATGACCCAGTTATGCATTTTTAAAAATTGTTCTATTTTTTAAACCGAAAAATTCAAGTTGCCATAGACTGTCCTGTATCAGCTTTTGGAAAATTGTCTGTCCAATTACAAATATACACGGTGATTTTTGAATGTTTCCCAAGGATTTTATTTATTTAATTTCCAAAATCCGCCGAAAAATGACCCAGTTATGCATTTTTAAAAATTGTTCTATTTTTTAAACCGAAAAATTCAAGTTGCCATAGACTGTCCTGTATCAGCTTTTGGAAAATTGTCTGTCCAATTACAAATATACACGGTGATTTTTGAATGTTTCCCAAGGATTTTATTTATTTAATTTCCAAAATCCGCCGAAAAATGACCCAGTTATGCATTTTTAAAAATTGTTCAATTTTTTAAACCGAAAAATTCAAGTTGCCATAGACTGTCCTGTATCAGCTTTTGGAAAATTGTCTGTCCAATTACAAATATACACGGTGATTTTTGAATGTTTCCCAAGGATTTTATTTATTTAATTTCCAAAATCCGCCGAAAAATGACCCAGTTATGCATTTTTAAAGATTGTTCTATTTTTTAAACCGAAAAATTCAAGTTGCCATAGACTGTCCTGTATCAGCTTTTGGAAAATTGTCTGTCCAATTACAAATATACACGGTGATTTTTGAATGTTTCCCAAGGATTTTATTTATTTAATTTCCAAAATCCGCCGAAAAATGACCCAGTTATGCATTTTTAAAAATTGTTCTATTTTTTAAACCGAAAAATTCAAGTTGCCATAGACTGTCCTGTATCAGCTTTTGGAAAATTGTCTGTCCAATTACAAATATACACGGTGATTTTTGAATGTTTCCCAAGGATTTTATTTATTTAATTTCCAAAATCCGCCGAAAAATGACCCAGTTATGCATTTTTAAAAATTGTTCTATTTTTTAAACCGAAAAATTCAAGTTGCCATAGACTGTCCTGTATCAGCTTTTGGAAAATTGTCTGTCCAATTACAAATATACACGGTGATTTTTGAATGTTTCCCAAGGATTTTATTTATTTAATTTCCAAAATCCGCCGAAAAATGACCCAGTTATGCATTTTTAAAGATTGTTCTATTTTTTAAACCGAAAAATTCAAGTTGCCATAGACTGTCCTGTATCAGCTTTTGGAAAATTGTCTGTCCAATTACAAATATACACGGTGATTTTTGAATGTTTCCCAAGGATTTAATTTATTTAATTTCCAAAATCCGCCGAAAAATGACCCAGTTATGCATTTTTAAAAATTGTTCTATTTTTTAAACCGAAAAATTCAAGTTGCCATAGACTGTCCTGTATCAGCTTTTGGAAAATTGTCTGTCCAATTACAAATATACACGGTGATTTTCGAATGTTTCCCAAGGATTTTATTTATTCAATATCCAAAATCCGCCGAAAAATGACCCTGTTATGCATTTTTAAAAATTGTTCTATTTTTTAAACCGAAAAATTCAAGTTGCCATAGACTGTCCTGTATCAGCTTTTGGAAAATTGTCTGTCCAATTACAAATATACAGGGTAATTTTTGAATGTTTCCCAAGGATTTTATTTATTTAATTTCCAAAATCCACCAAAAAATGACCCACTTATGCATCTTTAAAAATTGTCCTATTTTTTAAACCGAAAAATTCAAGTTGCCACAAACTGTCCTATATCAACTTTTGGATAATTGTATGTCCAATTGCAAATACACAGGATGATTCTTGAATGGTTCCTGAATAATTTGACTGTTCAATTTCCAAAATCCGTCAAAAAATAACTGAGCAATTAATTTTTCAAAACTGGCCTATTTTTAAAACCGAATAATTCAAGTTGCCACAAACTGTCCTGTGTAAGCTTTTTAAAAACTATCTATTCAATTACAAATATAGGTACGGGGTGATTTATTTTTGTTTTTTTAGTTTCCAATATTTTTCATTTGAACGTTTCTTGGAAATTTGCAATAAAAAGGGAAATATCTTGTAAAAACAGGCCTCATTTTGAAGACAAAATAAATCATAACTTAAAAAATACAAAAGACAGAAACTTGAAATTATCACCAGTAAACTTTTCAGACATTTTTCGATGGAAATCGATTAAAAAATATACAGGGTGATTTAGAAAAAAGTTCCGAAAAATGGCCTTAAAGATAAGTTGAATATTTATCAGGCAGACGACATCAACCTATATAAAAAATGAAAACTTGAAATTTTCACCAGTGAATTTTTCAGTCATTTTTCCATAAAAATCGAGGGAAAAATATACAGGGTAATTTGGGAAAAAAATCATGAAAATGGGCTTCAAAATAAGTCAAATATTTATCAGGCATGGGCAAACGACATGAAGCCATAAAAAAATCGTAACTCGCACACTACAAAAAATGGAAACTTGAAACTGTCACCAGTGAATTCATCGAACATTTTTCCATAGAAATTGATGGAAAACAGTTTTTGACGAATGTTTATGGGATTTTTTGTCCATTAAGTCACCCCACGAATTTTTTATCGATATTTATGAAACACCCTACATAATTCACCTCTCTATTTTATCAACTATACAAGCTACAGCAAAATTCTTATTACAGAAATATCTTGTCCTCTACAACATTAATTCGAACATTTTTTCCAAATTTGCATCAAGGAAAGAAATATTTTCGAAAATACATCCAAGAGGATGTATATATATGTATACAACACCATATTCACCGCTGTATCTTATTGATTTTTTAAGTGTTGGCAAAACTTTTACTACAAAAATTATAGATAATTTTATGCTCTAAAACATTTATTTGAAACATTTTTGGAAACTTGCAACAAGAGAGGAGATATTAGTCAAAACACGTCCCATGGATATGTGTGCTATGTATATGTCAACACCATATTTACCTCTCTATCTTATCAACTATACAAGTTACAGCAAAACTCTATTTACAAAAATTATAGATAATTTTATGCTCTACAACATTTATTTGAAGAATATTTGGAAATTTTCAACAAGAGAGGAAATATTTGTCAAAACACGTCCCATGAATATGTGTGTTATGTATATGTCAACACCATATTTACCTCTCTATCTTATCAACTATACAAGTTACAGAAAAACTCCATTTACAAAAATTATAGATAATTTTATGCTCTACAACATTTATTTTAAGAATTTTTGGATATTTTCAACAAGAGAGGAAATATTTGTCAAAACACGTCCCATGGATATGTGTGCTATGTATATGTCAACACCATATTTACCTCTCTATCTTATCAACTATACAAGTTACAGCAAAACTCCATTTACAAAAATTATAGATAATTTTATGCTCTACAACATTTATCTCAAGAATTTTTGGAAATTTTCAACAAGACAGGAGATATTTGTCAAAACACGTCCCATGGATATGTGATATGTGTGTTATGTATATGTCAACACCATATTTACCTCTCTATCTTATCAACTGTACAAGTTACAGCAAAACTGTATCTACAAAAATTATAGATAATTTTATGGTCTACAACATTTATTTGAAGAATTTTTGAAAATTTTTAACAAGAGAGGAAAAATTTGTAAAAACACGTCCCCTGGATATGTGTGTTATGTATATGTCAACACCATATTTACCTCTCTATCTTATCAACTATATAAGTTACAGCAAAACTCCATTTACAAAAATTATAGATAATTTTATGCTCTACAACATTTATCTGAAAAATTTTTGGAAATTTTCAACAAGACAGGAGATATTTGTCAAAACACGTCCCATGGATATGTGATATGTGTGTTATGTATATGTCAACACCATATTTACCTCTCTATCTTATCAACTGTACAAGTTACAGCAAAACTGTATCTACAAAAATTATAGATAATTTTATGGTCTACAACATTTATTTGAAGAATTTTTGAAAATTTTTAACAAGAGAGGAAAAATTTGTAAAAACACGTCCAATGGATATGTGTGTTATGTATATGTCAACACCATATTTACCTCTCTATCTTATCAACTATATAAATTACAGCAAAACTCCATCCACAAAAATTATAGATAATTTTATGCTCTACAACATTTATTTGAAGAATATTTGGAAATTTTCAACAAGAGAGGAGATATTTGTCAAAACACGTCCCATGGATATGTGTGTTATGTATATGTCAAGACCATATTTACCTCTCTATCTTATCAACTATACAAAAGTCACAGAAAAACTCCATTTACAAAAATTATAGATAATTTTATGCTCTACAACATTTATTTGAAGAATTTTTGTAAATTTTCAACAAGAGAGGAAATATTTGTCAAAACACGTCCCATGGATATGTGTGTTATGTATATGTCAACACCATATTTACCTCTCTATCTTATCAACTATATAAATTACAGCAAAACTCCATCCACAAAAATTATAGATAATTTTATGCTCTACAACATTTATTTTAAGAATTTTTGGATATTTTCAACAAGAGAGGAAATATTTGTCAAAACACGTACCATGGATATGTGTGCTATGTATATGTCAACACCATATTTACCTCTCTATCTTATCAACTATACAAGTTACAGAAAAACTCCATTTACAAAAATTATAGATAATTTTATGCTCTACAACATTTATTTTAAGAATTTTTGGATATTTTCAACAAGAGAGGAAATATTTGTCAAAACACGTCCCATGGATATGTGTGCTATGTATATGTCAACACCATATTTACCTCTCTATCTTATCAACTATACAAGTTACAGAAAAACTCCATTTACAAAAATTATAGATAATTTTATGCTCTACAACATTTATTTTAAGAATTTTTGGATATTTTCAACAAGAGAGGAAATATTTGTCAAAACACGTCCCATGGATATGTGTGTTATGTATATGTCAACACCATATTTACCTCTCTATCTTATCAACTATAAAAGTTACAGCAAAACTCTATTTACAAAAATTATAGATAATTTTATGCTCTACAACATTTATTTGAAGAATATTTGGAAATTTTCAACAAGAGAGGAAATATTTGTCAAAACACGTCCCATGTATATGTGTGTTATGTATATGTCAACACCATATTTACCTCTCTATCTTATCAACTATACAAGTTACAGCAAAACTCTATTTACAAAAATTATAGATAATTTTATGCTCTACAACATTTATTTGAAGAATATTTGGAAATTTTCAACAAGAGAGGAAATATTTGTCAAAACACGTCCCATGTATATGTGTGTTATGTATATGTCAACACCATATTTACCTCTCTATCTTATCAACTATACAAGTTACAGCAAAACTCCATTTACAAAAATTATAGATAATTTTATGCTCTAAAACATTTATTTGAAACATTTTTGGAAACTTGCAACAAGAGAGGAGATATTAGTCAAAACACGTCTCATGGATATGTGTGTTATGTATATGTCAACACCATATTTACCTCTCTATCTTATCAACTATATAAGTTACAGCAAAACTCCATTTACAAAAGTTATAGATAATTTTATGCTCTACAACATTTATTTGAAGATTTTTTGAAAATTTTCAACAAGACAGGAGATATTTGTCAAAACACGTCTCATGGATATGTGTGTTATGTATATGTCAACACCATATTTACCTCTCTATCTTATCAACTATACAAGTTACAGCAAAACTCCATTTACAAAAGTTATAGATAATTTTATGCTCTACAACATTTATTTTAAGAATTTTTGGATATTTTCAACAAGAGAGGAGATATTTATCAAAACACGTCCCATGGATATGTGTGTTATGTATATGTCAACACCTTTTTTACCTCTCTATCTTATCAACTAAACAAGTTACAGCAAAACTCTATTTACAAAAATTATAGATAATTTTATGCTCTACAACATTTATTTGAAGAATTTTTGTAAATTTTCAACAAGAGAGGAAATATTTGTCAAAACACGTCCCATGGATATGTGTGTTATGTATATGTCAACACTATATTTACCTCTCTATCTTATCAACTATACAACATATAGCAAAACTTTATTTACAAAAATTATAGATAATTTTATGCTCTACAACATTTATTTGAAAATGTTTTGGATATTTTCAATAAGAGAGGAAATATTTATCAAGACACGTCCCATGGATATGTGTGTTATGTATATGTCAACACTATATTTACCTCTCTATCTTATCAACTATATAAGATACAGGAAAACTTCATTCACAAAAATTATAGATAATTTTATGGTCTACAACATTTATTTAAAGAATTTTTGTAAATTTTCAACAAGAGAGGAAATAGTTGTCAAAACACGTCCCATGGATATGTGTGTTATGTATATGTCAACACTATATTTACCTCTCTATCTTATCAACTATATAAGATACAGGAAAACTTCATTCACAAAAATTATAGATAATTTTATGGTCTACAACATTTATTTAGAGAATTTTTGTAAATTTTCAACAAGAGAGGAAATATTTGTCAAAACACGTCCCATGGATATGTGTGTTATGTATATGTCAACACCATATTTACCTCTCTATCTTATCAACTATATAAGTTACAGCAAAACTCTATTTACAAAAATTATAGACAATTTTATGCTCTACAACATTTATCTGGACATTTTTTTTTTAATTTGCAACAAGAGAGGAGATATTTGTCAAAACATGCCCCATATACATGTGTCAGTATCAAATTTAGCTCTTTATCTTTTCAACCTCACAAGCTACAGCCAAACTCCATCTACACAAATTGTAGATAATTTTATGCTCTACAACTTTTATCCTAAGAATTTCTTAAAATTCACGCCAGGAGAAGAGATACTCGTTGAAACATGCGCATTTGTACATACATACATAATCGAAACCAATAAACAATAAAACATTACGGCCCCCATTAGAATAATTAGTTTCTTTAATAGAGTAGGAAGTTCAGCAACAGATGTGACCTTCATGCTAATACGATTTCACATAAGGGCGCCAGTCTGTCAGCGCATTTCACCGTGACCAACTCTGTTTCGTCAGCAAAAGCCCACAAGGCTTTCAAATTGTTGGAATTAATTGGAGTAGATTTTCGAAACAGCTCAAGTTCAAGGCTAGTTTCAAAGGAAATGACTCGCACAAAAAAAATGTGAATGTTGAGCATATGTGAAGATTTATTGTTATTCAAATAAAAGTTCATTGACAACACCGCCCCAGGCATTATGTAGTATACATATATGTACATACTTTCTTAACATTTTTATTGCTAATAATATTCTGCAAATCTTGGCGAAACTCATGAAAATCAAAATTGAAGATCCTCAACTTATCTGTCTAACCATCAAACTCGACATTATTTATGTTATTTTATGCAAGATCTGGCAACACTAACAAGGAACCTTGATAACCGCTTATTTGTCAGCCCGTGACGTTATTGACACTTGACAAATTGCAGTGTTGTCACTGCGTTCTATGTTTCAAGAACCTTTGGTCTTACTACTTTTATTACAAAATTCTATGTCCTTATAATCAATATTATGATCCCCTCATTAGAGTCATCAATAATAATAATTGGTTTAATTACCAGAACAATTTTCTATTTGACATAGACATATGACAAGATGCACTGTTGCCGCGGCGTGCAGTTTTTCAAGAAACTCACTTTTATGAGAACCGTAGAAATCAATTAGTTCAATAATTTCCCGAATAGGTACACATACTTATTGGCCGTTGAGTTTGACATATGACATATGACAACATGCAGTGTTGCCGCAGCTGTCTATATTTCAAGAAGCTCGCTTTGACGATCCCTGCGGACCAACAAATTGGTGCAATTAATAGATGAACAAACATATATTATTTGACATTATGGTCATTGAGTTTGACAATCACAAATGACAAGATGCAATGTTGCCATAGTGTTCTAGTCATTAAATTGTTGAGTTTGACATTGACTTATAAATGACAAGATGCAACGTTGCCACAATTGTCTATTTTTCAACAAACTGACTTTTTCTGTGTTATTTAAAAAAAAAACATATTTACCGTTGATTTTGACATTGACATATGACAAGGTGGATTATTTATTAAGAAACTCACTTTTATTAACCTGCCGGTGTAACTAATTATAACCTAATTATCAATAGGACAAAATTTTATGTGAATTTGGTAACATTTACAAAAATAACAAAATACAGTGTAGTCGCATCGTATATATGGTCTAATTAATGAAGCAGACCTTAATGATATTGACAAGATGCAGTGTTGCCTATTTTTCAAGAAACAAGGATCTCTCCGAATTAATTAAATAGTCGCTATACTCACTGAAACGTACTGTTTTGAGAAAATTGATTGACGACTTTATTGGGCTGTCGTGGAGAAACTACTTGAGTTATCAACTTCAAATTTGTACGTGATATACATCAAGGTATACTTTTCAGAGTAGCATGTGCAAAAGGAAAAATATTTAAACAAATTTTGAAAAATAGTCTGCAATGTGTGCGAAAATTGACTGACGACTTCAGTGGGCTGTCCTGGACAAACTATTCGAGTTATCAACTTCAAATTTGAACCTGATATACTTCAAAGTATAGTTTTCAACGTAACATGGACAGAAAGATCAAAATCCGTTTTAAAAATATTTTTTTTAATTTTTGAAAGTTTGCAATGTGTTAGAAAATTGAATGACGACTTTAGTGGGCTGTCCTGGACAAACTACTTGAGCAATCAACTTCAAATTTGACCGTGATATACTTCAATGTGTAGTTTTCGACGTGACATGCGCAAAAAAATCAAAATCCATTTAGAAAATTATTTTTAAAAATATTGAAAAATATTCTGCGAAGTTTGAAGAAATCCACTGACGACTTTAGTGTGCTGTCCTAGATAAACTACTAGAGTTATCCACTTCAAATTTGGACCTGATACACTTCAAAGTGTAGTTTCCAACGTGACATGAGCAGAAAGATCAAAATCCGTTTAGAAAGTATTTTTAAAAAATATTGAAAAGTATAGTCTACCAAATTTGAGAAAATTGTCGGGCTGTCCTGGACAAACTGCTTGAGTTATCAACTTCAAATTTGACTGTGATATACTTCAATGTGTAGTTTTCCATTAGACATGCGCAAAAAAATCAAAATCCATTTAGAAAATTAATTTAAAAAATATTGAAAAATAGTCTGCAAAGTTTGAAGAAATTCACTGACGACTTTAGTGTGCTGTCCTAGATAAGCTACTAGAGTTATCAACTTCAAATTTGACCGTGATATACTTCAATGTGTAGTTTTCAACGTAACATGCGCAGAAAGATCAAAATCCGTTTAGAAAATTAATTTAAAAAATATTGAAAAATAGTCTGCAAAGTTTGAAGAAATTCACTGACGACTTTAGTGTGCTGTCCTAGATAAGCTACTAGAGTTATCAACTTCAAATTTGACCGTGATATACTTCTATGTGTAGTTTTCAACGTGACATGCGCAAAAAAATCAAAATCCATTTAGAAAATTATTTTTAAAAATATTGAAAATTATTCTGCAAAGTTTGAAGAAATCCACTGACGACTTTAGTGTGCTGTCCTAGATGAACTACTAGAGTTATCAACTTCAAATTTGGACCTGATATACTCCGAAGTGTAGTTTCCAACGTAACATGCGCAGAAAGATCAAAATCCGTTTAGAAAATATTTTTAAAAAATATTGAAAAATATAGTCTGCAAAATTTGAGAAAATTAACGGGCTGTCCTGGACAAACTACTTGAGTTATCAACTTCAAATTTGACCGTGATTTACTTCAATGTGTAGTTTTCAATTAGACATGCGCAAAAAAATCAAAATCCATTTAAAAAACTAATTTGAAAAATATTGAAAAATAGCCTGCAAAGTTTGAAGAAATTCACTGACGACTTTAGTGTGCTGTCCTAGATAAGCTACTAGAGTTATCCACTTCAAATTTGGACCTGATATACTTCGAAGTGTAGTTTCCAACGTAACATGCGCAGAAAGATCAAAATCCGTTTAGAAAATCAATTTAAAAAATATTGAAAAATAGTCTGCAAAGTTTGAAGAAATTCACTGACGACTTTAGTGTGCTGTCCTAGATAAACTTCTAGAGTTATCAACTTCAAATTTGACCGTGATATACTTCTATGTGTAGTTTTCAACGTGACATGCGCAAAAAAATCAAAATCCATTTAGAAAATTATTTTTAAAAATATTGAAAATTATTCTGCAAAGTTTGAAGAAATCCACTGACGACTTTAGTGTGCTGTCCTAGATGAACTACTAGAGTTATCAACTTCAAATTTGGACCTGATATACTTCGAAGTGTAGTTTCCAACGTAACATGCGCAGAAAGATCAAAATCCGTTTAGAAAATATTTTTAAAAAATATTGAAAAATATAGTCTGCAAAATTTGAGAAAATTAACGGGCTGTCCTGGACAAACTACTTGAGTTATCAACTTCAAATTTGACCGTGATTTACTTCAATGTGTAGTTTTCAATTAGACATGCGCAAAAAAATCAAAATCCATTTAAAAAATTAATTTGAAAAATATTGAAAAATAGCCTGCAAAGTTTGAAGAAATTCACTGACGACTTTAGTGTGCTGTCCTAGATAAGCTACTAGAGTTATCCACTTCAAATCTGGACCTGATATACTACGAAGTGTAGTTTCCAACGTAACATGCGCAGAAAGATCAAAATCCGTTCAGAAAATTAATTTAAAAAATATTGAAAAATAGTCTGCAAAGTTTGAAGAAATTCACTGACGACTTTAGTGTGCTGTCCTAGATAAACTTCTAGAGTTATCAACTTCAAATTTGACCGTTATATACTTCAATGTGTAGTTTTCAACGTGACATGCGCAAAAAAATCAAAATCCATTTAGAAAATTATTTTTAAAAATATTGAAAAATATTCTGCAAAGTTTGAAGAAATCCACTGACGACTTTAGTGTGCTGTCCTAGATAAACTTCTAGAGTTATCAACTTCAAATTTGACCGTGATATATTTCAATGTGTAGTTTTCAACGTGACATGCGCAAAAAAATCAAAATCCATTTAGAAAATTATTTTTAAAAATATTGAAAAATATTCTGCAAAGTTTGAAGAAATTCACTGACGACTTTAGTGTGCTGTCCTAGATAAGCTACTAGAGTTATCCACTTCAAATCTGGACCTGATATACTACGAAGTGTAGTTTCCAACGTAACATGCGCAGAAAGATCAAAATCCGTTTAGAAAATTAATTTAAAAAATATTGAAAAATAGTCTGCAAAGTTTGAAGAAATTCACTGACGACTTTAGTGTGCTGTCCTAGATAAACTTCTAGAGTTATCAACTTCAAATTTGACCGTGATATACTTCAATGTGTAGTTTTCAACGTGACATGCGCAAAAAAATCAAAATCCATTTAGAAAATTATTTTTAAAAATATTGAAAAATATTCTGCAAAGTTTGAAGAAATCCACTGACGACTTTAGTGTGCTGTCCTAGATAAACTTCTAGAGTTATCAACTTCAAATTTGACCGTTATATACTTCAATGTGTAGTTTTCAACGTGACATGCGCAAAAAAATCAAAATCCATTTAGAAAATTATTTTTAAAAATATTGAAAAATATTCTGCAAAGTTTGAAGAAATTCACTGACGACTTTAGTGTGCTGTCCTAGATAAGCTACTAGAGTTATCCACTTCAAATCTGGACCTGATATACTACGAAGTGTAGTTTCCAACGTAACATGCGCAGAAAGATCAAAATCCGTTTAGAAAATTAATTTAAAAAATATTGAAAAATAGTCTGCAAAGTTTGAAGAAATTCACTGACGACTTTAGTGTGCTGTCCTAGATAAACTTCTAGAGTTATCAACTTCAAATTTGACCGTGATATACTTCAATGTGTAGTTTTCAACGTGACATGCGCAAAAAAATCAAAATCCATTTAGAAAATTATTTTTAAAAATATTGAAAAATATTCTGCAAAGTTTGAAGAAATCCACTGACGACTTTAGTGTGCTGTCCTAGATAAACTTCTAGAGTTATCAACTTCAAATTTGACCGTGATATATTTCAATGTGTAGTTTTCAACGTGACATGCGCAAAAAAATCAAAATCCATTTAGAAAATTATTTTTAAAAATATTGAAAAATATTCTGCAAAGTTTGAAGAAATCCACTGACGACTTTGGTGTGCTGTCCTAGAACTAGAGTTATCAACTTCAAATTTGGACCTGATATACTCCGAAGTGTAGTTTCCAACGCAACATGCGCAGAAAGATCAAAATCCGTTTAGAAAATATTTTTAAAAAATATTGAAAAATATAGTCTGCAAAATTTGAGAAAATTAACGGGCTGTCCTGGACAAACTACTTGAGTTATCAACTTCAAATTTGACCGTGATTTACTTCAATGTGTAGTTTTCAATTAGACATGCGCAAAAAAATCAAAATCCATTTAAAAAATTAATTTGAAAAATATTGAAAAATAGCCTGCAAAGTTTGAAGAAATTCACTGACGACTTTAGTGTGCTGTCCTAGATAAGCTACTAGAGTTATCCACTTCAAATTTGGACCTGATATACTTCGAAGTGTAGTTTCCAACGTAACATGCGCAGAAAGATCAAAATCCGTTTAGAAAATTAATTTAAAAAATATTGAAAAATAGTCTGCAAAGTTTGAAGAAATTCACTGACGACTTTAGTGTGCTGTCCTAGATAAACTTCTAGAGTTATCAACTTCAAATTTGACCGTGATATATTTCAATGTGTAGTTTTCAACGTGACATGCGCAAAAAAATCAAAATCCATTTAGAAAATTATTTTTAAAAATATTGAAAAATATTCTGCAAAGTTTGAAGAAATCCACTGACGACTTTAGTGTGCTGTCCTAGATGAACTACTAGAGTTATCAACTTCAAATTTGGACCTGATATACTCCGAAGTGTAGTTTCCAACGTAACATGCGCAGAAAGATCAAAATCCGTTTAGAAAATATTTTTAAAAAATATTGAAAAATATAGTCTGCAAAATTTGAGAAAATTAACGGGCTGTCCTGGACAAACTACTTGAGTTATCAACTTCAAATTTGACCGTGATATACTTCAATGTGTAGTTTTCAATTAGACATGCACACAAAAATCAAAATCCATTTAGAAAATTATTTTTAAAAGTAGGTATTGAAAAATAATATTCTGCAAAGTTTGAAGAAATCCACTGACGACTTTAGTGTGCTGTCCTAGATAAACTACTAGAGTTATCAACTTCAAATTTGGACCTGATATACTTCGAAGTGTAGTTTCCAACGTGACATGCGCAGAAAGATCAAAATCCATTTTAAAAATATTTAAAAAAAATATTGAAAAATAGTTTGCAATGTGTGAGAAAATGGTCTGTCTTGGACAAACTACTTGAGGTTTCAACTTCAAATTTGGACCTGATATACTTCAAAGTGTAGGTTCTCACACAACATATGCGCAGAAAGATCAAAATTCATTTTGAAAATATGTTCAAGAAAATATTGAAAAGTAGTCTGCAACGGAAATATAGATCAAACAGTCAATACCAACAAAACCAGCGCATCTTAGTTACTCTACGTTAATTTTTCATTTAAATTAACATGTTTGTTCAGATATATTGTTATAAATAATATCCACTCTGTAGATAATTTGTATTAAGTTTCTCACCATTCAAAAGTCACTTCATTCACCAAACTAACCACACTCAGTCATTTCACATAAAAACCATCATCACTCGCCCGTTGGACAAAATCCGAAACGTCGGCCGTTGCCACCAAAACAACACTGAAGAAGGCAATGGGCAATGGCTTTGGTTGGTACGCCATCCGCCATCAGACATGCGGATTTTGTTCCCCTTCTTTTTCAACACACCGCGATTACCTGTTCACCTGTCCGTTGAAGATTCAATGGAGATGGGATTTTGCGTTAGTTTTTATGGGTGTGAAACTTCAAGGTCAGCTTGGCTACGATTTTGGCTTTAAACCGTTTATTATTGAGAAATGGGATGGTGGAGTGGACAGGGGTGCTGGATGGGGAAAAAAAGCAGGTATCTTAGTTTTTGACAAATATCTTCCGAATGGTGTATCGTAGCGAAAAAGTATTTAAAATCAAATTTATAGACCTTGAAATTCTGTACAAAATGTGTCTCTTGGAATCTCAAATACCAGCGTTATCAAGATACAGCGCTTAAAAAAAAATAGTTTTTCTAAGATATCTTCTGGGCGTTGACGGATTAACCTTGTCCTTCAACTTCCACAAGCTGTAATTCTTTGATCCGCTCTAGCCACTGTACTGAAATTTGGCAACATTGTACGTGGATATGTTTCAAATCATCTAAAAAAGTCACATACTCCAAAAAAATTGGCGACGCTTTCGTTGATATGCATGGATTAACCTTTGTCCTTCAACTTAAACAAGCTGTCATTGTAGATCCGCTGTATAAAAATTTGGCAACATTGTACTTATTGTCGCATTATAGTCCAAAAAATTGGGGATTTTTGATTTTTTCCCATGAAAAGCGACATTTTTGTTGATGAATTAACCTTGTCCTTCAACTTCTACAAGCTGTCATTCTCGATCCGTTCGAGCTACTGTATTGAAATTTGGCAACATTGTACGTGGATATGTTTCAAATCATCTAAAAAAGTCACATAGACCAAAAAATCAGGAATTTTTTATTTTTTCCCATGAAATTGGCGACGTTTTCGTTGATATGGATTAACCTTGTCCTTCAACTTCCACAAGCTGTCAATGTAGATCCGCTTAAGCTACTGAATTGAAATTTGGCAACATTGTACTTTTTATATATTTCAAACAATCTGAAAAAGTCACACGGACCAGAAAATTAGGTTCTTTTTTTTCTTGGAAAGTGGCTACGTTTTCGTTGATGGATTAATCTTGCCTTTTAAATTCCACAAGCTGTCATCTGCTGTATCGAAATATGGCAACATTGTACTTGGATACCTATATTTCAAATCATCTGAAAAAGTCACACATTTTTGTTGATGGATTCACCTTGCCTTTCAACTTCCAAAAGCTGTCATTCTTGACCCCCTTAATATACTGTATTGAAATTTGGCAACATTGTAATCGAATATATTTCAAATCTTGTGAAAAAGTCACGCGGACCAAAAAACTGGTGATTTCTTTTTATTTTTGGAAAATGTCCACGTTTTCGTTGATGGATTAATCTTGCCTTTCAACTTCCAAAAGCTGTCATTCTTGATCCACTTAATAAACTGTATTGAAATTTGGCAACATTGTGATCGAATATATTTCAAATCTTGTGAAAAAGTTACGCGGCCCAAAATCTGGTGATTTCTTTTTTTTTTTTGGAAAATGTCCACGTTTTCGTTGATGGATTAACCTTGCCTTTTAACTTCCACAAGCTGTCATTCTTGATCCCCTCCATATACTGTATTGAAATTTGGCAACATTGTAATCGAATATATTTCAAATCTTCTGAAAAAGTCACGCGGACCAAAAAACTGGTGATTTCTTTTTTTTTTTTGGAAAATGTCCACGTTTTCGTTGATGGATTAACCTTGCCTTTTAACTTCCACAAGCTGTCATTCTTGATCCCCTCCATATACTGTATTGAAATTTGGCAACATTGTAATCGAATATATTTCAAATCTTCTGAAAAAGTCACGCGGACCAAAAAACTGGTGATTTCTTTTTTTTTTTTGGAAAATGTCCACGTTTTCGTTGATGGATTAACCTTGCCTTTCAACTTCCACAAGCTGTCATTCTTGATCCACTTAATATACTGTATTGAAATTTGGCAACATTGTAATCGAATATATTTCAAATCTTGTGAAAAAGTCACGTGGACCAAAAAAACTGGCGTTTTTTTTTTTTAAATGTCTACGTTTTCGTTGATGGATTAATCTTGCCTTTCAACTTCCAAAAGCTGTCATTCTTGATCCGCTTAATATACTGTATTGAAATTTGGCAACATTGTAATCGAATATATTTCAAATCTTGTGAAAAAGTCACGCGGACCAAAAACCTGGTGATTTCTTTTTTTTTTTGGAAAATGTCCACGTTTTCGTTGATGGATTAATCTTGCCTTTTAACTTCCACAAGCTGTCATTCTTGATCCCCTCCATATACTGTATTGAAATTTGGCAACATTGTAATCGAATATATTTCAAATCTTGTGAAAAAGTCACGCGGACCAAAAACCTGGTGATTTCTTTTTTTTTTTGGAAAATGTCCACGTTTTCGTTGATGATTAATCTTGCCTTTTAACTTCCACAAGCTGTCATTCTTGATCCCCTCCATATACTGTATTGAAATTTGGCAACATTGTAATCGAATATATTTCAAATCTTGTGAAAAAGTTACGCGGCCCAAAATCTGGTGATTTCTATTTTTTTTTTGGAAAATGTCCACGTTTTCGTTGATGGATTAACCTTGCCTTTTAACTTCCACAAGCTGTCATTCTTGATCCGCTTAATATACTGTATTGAAATTTGGCAACATTGTAATCGAATAATTTCAAATCTTGTGAAAATTCACGCCGACCAAAAAACTGGTGATTTCTTTTTTTTTTGGAAAATGTCCACGTTTTTGTTGATGGATTAACCATGCCTTTCAACTTCTACAAGCTGACATTTCTAATCCGCTCAAGCTACTGCATTGAAATTTGGCAACCTTGTATTTCAATCTATTGCCAAGCATCTGAAAAAGTTTGAGAGTCCAGAAAATTCGAGATTTTCATTTTTTTTCCTTTGAAAAGTGGAATCGTTTTCGTTGATGGATTAACCTTTTCCTGTATTTTCAGTCCACTCAATCATCAATTAAATTTGGCAACATTCATTTGCAATAACCTAAAAAATCAACAACTTCCGGATACTTTGATTGACTGAGCTTTAGAGTGAAGGAGTTCGCCAATTTTTTTCCTCTTCTTTTGCTTCACAAGAATAAGCCTCTGCATCCAAACCTTTCAATCTTCATTTTTATTCACCGCTTCTGTTATGTTGAGAGTGAACAGTGTATTGACCACGTTGCTCTTCTTTTGACCCTTTCTGCATATCTTCATCATCAATGGGCTCCTTTCAGATTCAAATTGAAAATCACATGTCACTAGATCTGGAGTGTAGACGGGATGAAGCATGTCCTAGTGTGGGAGTCAACTGGATGATTCGTTTCATTTGTACTAAAAATATTAGTTTGCAGGCTCTACAGATACTTACAGTTTTTAATTGTACAATAATTAACAACTATGAATTAATGATACAACTACTACAATAGTTAAAATTATAAAATAACAAAAATCAAAATAAAAGGGTCTTGACCATAATAACACAACCAAATCAATTCGGGGAAAATGTATTACCATCCTTTACATTCACTTACAACTAACCACCAGATCGTAATATTACACAATAAACCATCAAAACCTCTGGAAGCCACTTCTCCGCCCGTCCGTTTCCGGATATCCAACCCTGCCGGGCCCAAAACCCGGAAACGGAAACCCCATCAAGGGTGGAGGCGGCGGCGGACTCGGCACCGCCCTCAACATGCTCTGCTTCCCCAACAACTGCGCCGGCGTGAGCGAGGCCAACGATTGATTGCGCGGTATCATCGAATAGAAATCCGCTTCGGTGACCTGCGTACTAACCGAAAACGTCATCGTGTTATCGCCACACTGCACCGCCGAATTTGCGTACAACTTCTGCTGACGATGCAAACATGCTTTACATGCGGATAATTCCTTGTCCGTTTGCACACCGTACGACACTGTTTTTGCTTTGGGCGGGGTTGGAGGATGGATGACTTCCAGAGGTGGTGGCGGTTCAACTAGTTTGATTTTAGGCGCTGCACGTGGGGTGATTGGACGTGGGGCTACGCCCACCCGCTTGAGCAGCATCTGACATCTGGCGGCAAAGCTGGGCTGAACTGATTTAGTCCCCGTGGTGTAGGGCAGCTGAACTAGAGGCTTGCGCAGCAGTGGCGACTCTGTTGTATCCTGCTCCTGGCTATGTGAAGTGACTTTGGTGACAGTTAATGGTCCGGAAAATGTCTTCTCTTTGATGATCCGGGCAGCGTCTTGGCAACGTTGTATCACTAAAACCGGCACTGTAAACCTTGTATGTACCGTATAAATGTAATCCAGATCCGGATTACATATACGGGCAAAACTCACCTTGGATTTTCCCTTGCAACGATGCCGTCGACTCTTTATTTACTGTACAAATAAAATGATGGTTTAGTAGTATAAATATAACTATAGGTCTTATATGGATAAATTAATAATAAACATAGTATAGCACACCTTGAGGTTTAACGGTGATAGCCAAAAACTCACTAAGTTTAATCCTGGAATCAGCAAACAGCTGAAATTAATAAATTTATGAATATATTTTGATTAGGTGAGAAGGTTACTTTGTCGTCGTCCTGAGCCCGCACCTGCGCCATGGGGGCCCCAATGAAGAAACTCTCGTCGTAGGGGTCGCTTTGCGGCGGCGGAGGTGGCGCGGGAGGATAATACGGCTCTGCCACAGGCGGGTAATTGTACACAGGGGCCGCGTTCAGCTTGGCCACAATTTCTTCAATAAAAGACTCCTTCTTCGTGCGTTTTATTGATCTTGATCTCGACCTTGTCCTGCTTCTACGCCTCCAACGTCTATACGAATTACTCCTGCTGCGTCTAAATCTCGTAAAGCTCCTGCTTCTAGAGCGGCGTCTTAGGCTGCGCCTGCGCGGGCTGCGTGAATGAATAATAGGCCGACGCACCGGGCTGCGCGATGGCTTGGGTCGATAAAGCGGGCTGCGCCTCGGTCTAATAACGCGCTTCTCCGGCGTTTTACTACGCGATTTTTTGCGAATTTTATTGCGCAAGTCAAACTTAGTTGTGTCCTCTTGAATGTCTTTAATGTCCACTTCAAGCTCCATTCCAGGCGGCACAAGCCCCGTTTGCACAATGTCGGTAATAATACGTTTTTCCTTGTCCTTGGCCGATTTGATTTTATCCAACTGAATTGCTTGGCGCGTTTTTTCCGGATCGCGTCGTATATCAAAATGATCTGATTCGGTTTTATTGGGTTTTTTAGCAGTTTTCTTGATTTTATCCAGTTCCTTGTTGAGTTTCTTCAGCTCCTGGTCGTACTTTGCCGATTTTTTCCGCTTCTTCTGATTACCAGGCGGGGATAGGCGGAATTTCTTCACGTGGTCGATTTTCGGTTTTTGCGGGGGTTCGGTGGCTTCGTCTACGATATCCAGACCGGCCATAAAGTCTTCTTTTAGAAAGTCATCGAAAAAATCGTCAGGAATAATGGTGTCAGTGTCATCAACTTGTCCCTCTTCATTATCACTCTTTGTGGCCATCACACACACTTTATCACTATAACTAACTAACGGGCTAATTTAAAGATAAAGGGGATGTGGGTGAACGCAAATTCAACAAATTATTTAATTATTTTACCAATAAATGCACTACACTCTGAAAAATAAACGTATTAACAGGAATCAGCAAATCGATGATGGAGGCGTTTGATTTTAGACTAAATCCTGCCTGACGTTTGATGCTAATGACAGCTGACGTGTATCGAGCTGAGAACAATGTTGCCAGATTGCCTTTTATCGATATACAGGCTCGTTGAGAGACTATTTGTATGAAAAAAAGGTTTCATCAAATTTTCATGTTGGCTTTGAAAACGCACACACAAATGATTTTACAAAATATTTGCTAAAATTTATACAGGCTGATTGGAAAAAATTGATTTTTTTCAATATTTTACCTGACTAGCCTAGTTTACACCGACAACTTGGACCAAGTACCAAATTCGAACTATATCAGAACCAAATATTTGGTTCGAATTGTATAAACAGTCGAGGACTAAGCTGGTCCGCTTTTGGTTCAGTATTCGCCGGCAGGTGTACCGAGTACCGAACTAAATTTGGTTCGATCTCGATCAAAATTATGGGTCCTACCGAACTATCCCCACCCACTTGGTCCTATCGGACCGAACTAAACTAGTTATCGGTGTGAACTATAGGCTACTTTTTGATGAACATTTTGTTTCAACATTATCGTTGTAGGTTGTAGGAGTTTGTGGGCATGCCAAATCCAGAAACGCTATCCGTTTTCTTTATTTTTTTAACGTTATTTTCTAACGTTTTCAAGGGGATTCATCTGGTCTAAAATTTTACTCAGTGCGAGCATTTTTTCTGGAATGCTTCATTTTTTTATTACATCAATTCAAATTTCATTAGGTAGGTGAGATATCAAACTAGGCAAACAAAATCGTTTTTTGAAAAAAAAACGGTATCTCAATGGTCAAAAAATGCGAAAAATCTACATATTCCGCCCTCTTGTGAGAGACGTATTATCCGTTACATAAAAAAAAATCGATGGTGTATTAACTAAATTGAACCTTTCTGAGATCATTTCTGACAATCTCCGTTTATTATAATTAGACAGAAATCGGTAATATACCTTCCACAAAATCTCATGTGATATCGTCTTCGAACAATATCTATACCCAACTCTTTTGATTCGTGATGTTTACTTCGTTTGTTTGCCGGCGTGATAAATTCCTACTGTCCGTTTTCATCACGTCAGTCCACGGGCCGACGTGATGGACACTTATTTCGCTAGCAGTGCTTTTTCGAGCAGATGAATCCCCCTTAAGGACCTTTTCTTAATCATAGAAAGCCATGGAAATGACAAATCGATGTGAAAACCTCGTATCTCATATAAGGCAACATTTTCAGAAAATGAGAAAAACTTTCCATATTTTTATCAATTCTATGTTTTGGTTGAAATTTGGATGAGTGGTCCTATCCAATACTTGCACCAAGCAAAAGGAGCAGCTTTTTAAAGCTACATAATCAGCTAAATCATTTTTGCACAATAGGGAGGTTTCATGAATTCGAAAGTTAACAAAAATATATGAACAGGTTTTTTAGAATTACTCGAACAGTACTCTTTTAGAGTTTCAAGTCATTTGGTGAATTTGTCAATTTACTAGAGCTGTTTGAAATTTTGATAGAAATTTGAAACCAATTTCAATGGCGCGCTCTGACGTACTATTCCTAGCTTTTCCATCTTTCTCGATTAAACAGAGACAACCTTTTCCGATTTAGCGTGCATTCTGCGCGTTTGCCACAGTTTACGTTTCACTCCGGACAATAGATGAGTGTGGTTATATAGAAACAAATCAAACATTTTCTATTGAATATTCCGAGTAATCAAATTGATCAACTATTTATTTATTCAAGTTTGATCCAATTTTTTTTATTTATTCAAGACTAAACCACTCGCTAAATCATATTATATTTGGTTAACAAGCATGATCTCATGTGATTTCTGTGTCAATGTGGCAACACCAACACAGCGCCAAAGATTAAACCTTCTACTCCTAACCTAACCCCTCAAATTTTGATTTGTTTTGCTGTTTGCTTCAAGTTTGCTTCTCAAAAACTGCAAACTTTTCATTTTTTTATACAATAAAACCCAATCAAAAGTCCTCATATATTCGGTGAAGCTCTCATTCAGTGAAAAAAAGGAAAAGCTTGTGTTTGAATCTGTAGCCTAGTTTATACCGACAACTTGGTCCGCGGACCAAGTACCAAATTCGGACTATATCCGCACCAAATATTTGGTTCGAACGGTGTAAACAGTTGCGGACTAAGCTGGTCAACTCTTGGTTCTGTACTCGTCAGCAAGTGTACCGAACTAAATTTGGTCGATCTGGATCAAAATTATGAGGTTATGTTGATTGTTATTATTGTGAATTGTGTTGGTTCTGAGTTTCTAAGGCAATCTGAGCGTACTTACTCATGTTTTTTTTGGTTACGAATTGTGTTGATGAATAATTTCGACTTGTTTTTGACATTTGACGAATTGCGGGCGTACACATATAGTTCACGCGTTGCAAGACGGTGTAAACGGGCAGGAAGCAAGCATTGGTCCTACCGTACTATCCCCACGAGCTTGGTCCTATCGGACCGAACTCAACGAGTTATCGATGTAAACTAGGCTTGTGACGAAAATGAAGAAAAAGTGCTTTGTGTCATCATTGTTATCAGTGGCTTCCGGGTTTTATGCTCTCATATACCAGTGAAACAGTTTATATATTGCGTGACAATAAAAGGTAAACACTCATTATTGTCTTTTATTGTCCAAAATTCATAAACATACTCCAATACAAACAAAGCTTCGTAACTTCTTCGAAAAAACACTTATCAAGTCACCTCAAACAACAAAATGTTCAGAAAGGATGAGGCTTCAACATAAGAAAAAGTGCATTTGCACCTGTATACTCTTTCTAGGATATTTCACGGAATCGAGGAATCGAGGCTTTTCAAATGGCTTTTTTGTCTCCAAATTTTTGAAGCGCTCGATAGAGAACTTAGACAGGTGGAAATGGACATTCAATAATTTGTGTGTATTGGAATATGTTTAGAAACAATAATAACAGTAACAAGCAACAGTACCCAAATCCCAAATCATGGATGTATGATGTATGTAAACAACAAAGGCAAGGTTAGGTTACCGGGGTTACCCACATGATCCGGCGTTGTCAGCTCGTTCGCAATTTACCTAATAGACTTGGGTGTACGAGTGATTTCATTAGTGGATGCGCTATAGCTAAATAAAATGCTATACGCTAATTTGACAACCTGGCAACAAATTTAGAATGGGGCGTCACCAGTCGTTTCATTTGTTGATCAGGATCACGTGTCGGTGACGTAGTTTCCCTGAGAGTATTTTGAATGAAACCGTTAGAAAATTAGCAGATATTAATTGAGTTTTCTAGAATAAATATGTTAAAAAAAAATAGAAAAAATTGTTTTTGGCATTGGTATGCATCAAAGAATTCACAGAAAAAAAATCCAAAAAAAAAATATCTCTTCATTATGTACTTATCCTCACCAGGGTCTTCAATATTGTTATGTATATACCTACCTACATTAAAAAAGCTTTCAAAAAAATAAATATTTTATTCTTTTTCCTTCACGTATTTACTGAAATTTAAGGGGTTTTAAAGTGAGAGATATACAGGGTGCCTCCGATTCAGTCGGCACTATTGTTAACTTCTTCATGATTGAAGATACGAGGTTGTTTAAATGAGAGAACTAGTAGTATTTTTACCGCTGATCAACGTGGTTTAACAGAAAAACAATTGAAGATCGTGTTCTCGATTTATTTTGAAAATGTCCTTTTTTTAACTGGGACACAATTTTTTGGAAACTAAGCCATGAAATTTGAAATTTTGAGAAAACAATACATATCGGTTGCCATATTTGCCATTGAACTTATTATATCGAGCTAAACGTGTTTTGTTTGTTTAGGTCATCTTGAAACAATCAAATCATTGAAACTTCTGTTTTTTTTTTGGTTTCAGGGAAAAACTCATAATAACCTTTCATGTTCAGAAAGGAATAGCTGATCAATTATGATAAGAATATACACGATGTACCATTAAAAAAAATACACCCTGTATATTTTATAGAAGGAAATTCGTCCATAATATTTTTTTAGACATATGTGTGGGAAAAATATCCTCCAGTCTAGATTTCTAACAGCAGATATATTCTTTGGAGTTGTGGTATCAAAAATGTTTAAAGAAAATTCAAATACAGAACTCCACTTAAATTGTCTTCAAAAAAGAATGGACCAATCACTAAATACAGCAAATGCCAAACAACTTTCGATTCACGTCATAATTGCCACCAAGCGAGTTATAATGTGATTTGCTGGTGACCAAATTTGGTCACTAGCAAACTTCATAACAACGAGCTTGGTGGCAACGATGACGTGGATCGATAGTTGTTTGGCGTTTACTTTAGTTCAACATCAGTTTTTACTAAATTTCTTACACAATATTATAGACGAATTTTTTTTTGAATGAGCTCTCAAAAGAGGTGCCACAAATGGTGTCTTTTTATTTGAAAAAATCAAAGTTGCTTGGGGCTGCGCCTCTCCTTTGGAGCCCCACATTTTTTTTACATGACGAAAGTGAACAAGATAAAAGCAGCGTTCCATTTAAAGTGTCCACCCTGTGTATGTAGGTTAAAATTGTGAAACGTGAGAGCCAACAAACCAACACAAACTTTCAGAAATTAATTAAAATCAAGAGCAACCAATACTTTAATACGAATTTAATGACGTGAGTCTGGCAACAGTGCACCAACTCACAATGACAGAGCTGCCAGTGTAAACCGACCTTGATGTAAGGTGTACATTCAATTTTACTTCAAAGTAGAACTGTCAGATTTCTGCTTGCCAAACGAGAATCATATGCTACCATCTACAATTTATTTTTGTTCAAAGTCACGCTTACGGCAAATTCAATGTGGTTGGTAACTCATGATTACCGTCTGCCAAGCGGAAATTTGACAGTTCCACTTCGAAAAGAAATTAGATGTAGACAAGTCTTAACGCCGTGCCGTAGCTATAGCCATCATTCAACTGTCAACAGTGTCAACGACAAATCAAATCAACTAATCAAAATCAACGTAGAAAACTTTATTTTCAGCGTCTGTCCCTTTTCATTTTTCAACTTCAAACATAACTTCAAATTTACATCCATCCCAAACCCACAATTACTTCTGTAAATATACTATGATGTCCTTTTTTGGATTAATTGCCGGAAATCGCACAGTTTTCTAAGTTTTAGCCGCCACAGCAATCATGGAGGAGAAACCTAACCTGGATATGGTTATATTGGCTGTATCAACTTTGTACAAAAACCCCGATAAAAAGGAAAAAGAACGGGCCTCGGAATGGCTGTTGGTTTTGCAAAAATCGGTGAGTAACAGTTATTGTCATATGTACGATTATTTTATTATTGTACAATACAACACAAATAATTGTACAATAATAGTGTTGATGTTGTCAGATTTCCTCTGTATATAACCGTTAAGTTAAACTGTTTGTTTCAGGTCCACGCATGGACAATAGCCGACGAAATCCTGCACCAAAAACCCGACTTGGAATCCTGCTACTTTGCCTCGCAAACAATGCGAACAAAAATCCATCAGTCATTCTTCGAATTGCCCGTCGAAGTGCACGGATCGTTAAGAGATTCACTGTTGGAACATATCAGTCAAATCAATGAAGGTTTGTCCTGACTGAAGATGGTTTATTTGGAATTATTCCGAAACTGATTTAGATAATAAAGTGAAATTTTGTACATTGACTAATCATTTTATGGCTCATTGTATGATGTTGAAATGGTTTTTGAAAGTTAACCAGGGGCAGGTATAAAAGGGGGAATAAGATAAATATTGCCCCCACTTTTGTCCAGGAAAAGTTTTTTGAGTTTTCACTTCATAACATGACAGTTTATTGATTTTACAAGGAAAAAGTATTCTTGTCCCAACTCGATAGGATGTAGCGTTTTTCAGCAAAATCGTTTTGAAAATTACCTTGCATGGTACAAATAATTTTTAAATCGATTTTACTCAAAAACGGTGCGTCCTGTAGATTAAGGACAAGAGTAGTTTTTTACGCAAAAAACATTGGACTATCATATTGTCTAGCCAAAACTATGAAAAAGGCACGTGGAAAACTTGGGGGCAAAATTTTGTCTATCCCCCCCTGTATTACCCGCCCCTGGTCAATTTTCCAAAACCATTTTTTAACTATACCATCCGTCATCAGATGTAGATTTTGTGTACAAAATTTCACCCTTTTATCTCAAGCCGTTTCGGAAATATCCCTAAAAATCATTACATAACTTTTAATTTTTTAAGGGACAAATACAGTCATAACGACGCAACTATGCCTGGCCCTTGCCGATTTGATTTTGCAAATGCCTGCCTGGCAAAGGGCTTCTTTGGATTTAATTAATCGATTCTCCAATCATTCGTATATTTGGCCCTTGTTGGAAATATTGACAGTGTTGCCGGAGGAATTAGAAGGACGATCTGTGCGGTGAGTTTAAATTTATATTTCCGTTATTTATTGACCTTCCCCCGTAATTGTTTTGATAAAATTACAGTGAAAACTGCACAAATTCACCCTGTATATATCAAACTTATGATATGAAGCAACAGACGCATATACAGGGGGATAAATGGAATAAAGTCATCTGAAACCGCTTAACTTTCAAAAATTCATAATTCCGTTATTTCTCAACATTCCCCCGTATTTTTTTCGTCAAATCATAGTTAAAACATTACAAATTTACCCTGTATACATCAAACTTATCATATGTAGCAACAGACGAATCTACAGGGGAATAACTTCAATAAATTAATCAAAAAAGGGTAACTTTAAAAAATTCATAATTCGTTATTTATTGACAGTCTCCCGTATTCTTTTTTGTCAAATTTCAGTGAAAACTGCACACATTCACCCTGTATACATCAAACTTATCATATGTAGCAACAGACGAATCTACAGGGGAATAACTTCAATAAATTAATCAAAAAAGGGTAACTTTAAATAATTCATAATTCGTTATTTATTGACAGTCCCCCGTATTCTTTTTTGTCAAATTACAGTGAAAAGTGCACAAATTCACCCTGTATACATCAAACTTATCATATGTAGCAACAGACGAATCTACAGGGCGATAACTTCAATAAATTAATCAAAAAAGGGTTACTTAAAAAAATTCATAATTCGTTATTTATTGACATTCCCCCGTATTCTTTTTGTCAAATTTCAGTGAAAACTGCACACATTCACCCTGTATACATCAAACTTATCATATGTAGCAACAGACGAATCTACAGGGGAATAACTTCAATAAATTAATCAAAAAAGGGTAACTTTAAAAAATTCATAATTCGTTATTTATTGACAGTCCCCCGTATTCTTTTTTGTCAAATAACAGTGAAAACTGCACAAATTCACCCTGTATACATCAAACTTATCATATGTAGCAACAGACGAATCTACAGGGGAATAACTTCAATAAATTAATCAAAAAAGGGTAACTTTAAAAAATTCATCATTCGTTATTTATTGACATTCCCCCGTATTCTTTTTTGTCAAATTACAGTGAAAACTGCACAAATTCACCCTGTATACATCAAACTTATCATATGTAGCAACAGACGAATCTACAGGGGGATAACTTCAATAAATTAATCAAAAAAGGGTAACTTTAAAAAATTCATAATTTCGTTATTTATTGACATTCCCCCGTATTCTTTTTGTCAAATTGCAGGGAAAACTGCACAAATTCACCCTGTATAGATCAAACTCATCATATGTAGCAACAGACGAATCTACAGAGGGATAACTTCAATAAATTAATCAAAAAGGGGTAACTTTAAAAAAATCATAATCTCGTTATTTATTGACATTCCCCCGTATTCTTTTTGTGAAAAATGCACAAATTCTCCCTGTATACATCAAACTTATCATATGTAGCAACAGACGAATCTACTGGGGGATATCTTCAATAAATTAATCAAAAAAGGGTAACTTTAAAAAATTCATTATTTCGTTATTTATTGACATTCCCTCGTATTTTTTTTGTCAAATTACAGTAAAAAATTCCCCTGTATACATCAAACTTATCATATGTAGCAACAGACGAATCTACAGGGGGATAACTTCAATAAATTAATCAAAAAAGGGTAACTTTAAAAAATTCATAATTCGTTATTTATTGACAGTCCCCCGTATTCTTTTTGTCAAATTACAGTGAAGACTGCACAAATTCACCCTGTATACATCAAACTTATCATATGTAGCAACAGACAAATCTACAGGGGAATAACTTCAATAAATTAATCAAAAAAGGGTAACTTTAAAAAATTCACAATTCGTTATTTATTGACATTCCCCCGTATTCTTTTTGTCAAATTACAGTGAAAACTAAACAAATTCACCCTGTATACATCAAACTTATCATATGTAGCAACAGACGAATCTACAGGGGAATAACTTCAATAAATTAATCAAAAAAGGGTAAATTTAAAAAATTCACAATTCGTTATTTATTGACAGTCCCCCGTATTCTTTTTTGTCAAATCACAGTGAAAACTGCACAAATTCACCCTGTATACATCAAACTTATCATATGTAGCAACAGACGCATATACAGGGGAATAACTTGAATAAACCAATCCAAAACCGAGAACTTTCAAAAATGTATAATTCCGTTATAATTTATTGACCTTCCCACGTAATTTTTTTGTCAAAAAACTTCACAAATTCACCCTGTATACATATAACTTATTATAAGTAGCAACAAGGGGATAACATGGATAAACCAACTTAAAATTCATATCTCACTTATTCGCCAAATAAATGGACCAAAATTCTATGTAGACTTGGAGAAAATCGCCACGTGGCAGTACTAGAAGATCTAAAACAATGCGCGCCCACTGTATTAGAGTTCCTGAAACATTGTTGTACCACTTATGGTACCAACGTGAACGAACACACCCATATTGTGGCCAGAATGCTGAGATGTTTCACAAATTGGGTTTCGATCGGTGCCATACCATTGGATGGGCTGACGAATAATGTCGTTTTGAATTTGACTTTTGACATTTTGGATTTTAAGCCACACGAGGGAAAACAGGTAAGTCATATTTTTTTCTCAATTAGCGATCCTGGACAAACTAGTCGAATTATCAACTCCCAATTTGGACATGATTTACTTCTAATTATAATTAGGTTAAAAAGATCGGGTGCGCATACATATCGATGGAGAGTTTGTCGATATCGACGACGGTAAAAAATGATTATCTCCCATGAAGGACTTGACGGATTGCGCTGCAATTTTTTTTGTTTGAAAGGAAACTCAATGTGTTTTTACAGTACGTACTGCCAGCTACTGAAAAGTTCGTAATTATGCCCAAAACTATTTTTTTTACGAAAAAGTTTAACGAAAACTGACTGGGATACTCGGTATTTATTCATTAAGCCAAAAAGAGCAAGTGCGCATGAATATCGATGAAGAGTTTGTCGATATCGACGAAGTTAAAAAACGATTATCTCCCAAAAAGGAGTTGACGGATGGCGCTGATTTTTTCTTTGTTTGAAAGCAAATTTGATGTGTTTTCACGGTACGTACTGCCAGCTACTGAAAACTCCGTAATTATGCCCAAAACTATTTTTTTGACGAAAAAGTTTAACGAAAACTGACTGGGATACTCGGTATTTATTCATTAAGCCAAAAAGAGCAAGTGCGCATGAATATCGATGAAGAGTTTGTCGATATCGACGACGTTAAAAAATGATTATCTCCCAAGACGGAGTTGACGGATTCCGCTGATTTTTTTTTTGTTTGAAAGGAAATTTGATGTGTTTTTACAATACATACTGCCAGCTACTGAAAAGTCCGTAATTATGCCCAAAACTATGTTTTTGTTGAAAACGTTGAACAAAAACTGACTGGGATACTCGAAATTTGCTAATTTAGCTATAAAGAGCAAGTGCGCATATTTATCGATGAAGAGTTTGTCAATATCGACGACGTTAAAAAATGATTATCTCCCAAGAAGGAGTTGACGGATGACGCTGATTTTTTCTTTGTTTGAAAGCAAATTTGATGTGTTTTCACGGTTTGTACTGCCAGCTGCTGAAAAGTTCGCAATTATGCCCAAAACTATTTTTTTGACGAAAAAGTTTAACGAAAACTGACTGGGATACTCGGTATTTATTCATTAAGCCTAAAAGAGCAAGTGCACATGAATATCGATGAAGAGTTTGTCGATATCGACGACGTTAAAAAATGATTATCTCCCAAGAAGGAGTTGACGGATGACGCTGATTTTTTCTTTGTTTGAAAGCAAATTTGATGTGTTTTCATGGTTCGTACTGCCAGCTGCTGAAAAGTTCGCAATTATGCCCAAAACTATTTTTTTGACGAAAAAGTTTAACGAAAACTGACTGGGATACTCGGTATTTATTCATTAAGCCTAAAAGAGCAAGTGCGCATGAATATCGATGAAGAGTTTGTCGATATCGACGACGTTAAAAAATGATTATCTCCCAAGAAGGAGTTGACGGATGACGCTGATTTTTTCTTTGTTTGAAAGCAAATTTGATGTGTTTTCACGGTTCGTACTGCCAGCTGCTGAAAAGTTCTCAATTATGCCCAAAACTATTTTTTTGACGAAAAAGTTTAACGAAAACTGACTGGGATACTCGGTATTTATTCATTAAGCCTAAAAGAGCAAGTGCGCATGAATATCGATGAAGAGTTTGTCGATATCGACGACGTTAAAAAATGATTATCTCCCAAGAAGGAGTTGACGGATGGCGCTGATTTTTTCTTTGTTTGAAAGCAAATTTGATGTGTTTTCACGGTACGTACTGCCAGCTGCTGAAAAGTTCGTGATTATGCCCAAAACTATTTTTTTGACGAAAAAGTTTAACGAAAACTGACTGGGATGCTCGGTATTTATTCATTGAGCCAAAAAGAGCAAGTGCGCATGAATATCGATGAAGAGTTTGTCGATATCGACGACGTTAAAAAATGATTATCTCCCAAGAAGGAGTTGACGAATGGCGCTGATTTTTTCTTTGTTTGAAAGCAGATTTGATGTGTTTTCACGGTACGTACTGCCAGCTGCTGAAAAGTTCGTGATTATGCCCAAAACTATTTTTTTGACGATAAATTTTAACGAAAACTGACTGGGATACTCGGTATTTATTCATTAAGCCAAAAAGAGCAAGTGCGCATGAATATCGATGAAGAGTTTGTCGATATCGACGTTAAAAAATGATTATCTCCCAAGAAGGAGTTGACGAATGGCGCTGATTTTTTCTTTGTTTGAAAGCAAATTTGATGTGTTTTCACGGTACGTACTGCCAGCTGCTGAAAAGTTCGTGATTATGCCCAAAACTATTTTTTTGACGAAAAAGTTTAACGAAAACTGACTGGGATGCTCGGTATTTATTCATTGAGCCAAAAAGAGCAAGTGCGCATGAATATCGATGAAGAGTTTGTCGATATCGACGACGTTAAAAAATGATTATCTCCCAAGAAGGAGTTGACGGATGACGCTGATTTTTTCTTTGTTTGAAAGCAAATTTGATGTGTTTTCACGGTTCGTACTGCCAGCTGCTGAAAAGTTCTCAATTATGCCCAAAACTATTTTTTTGACGAAAAAGTTTAACGAAAACTGACTGGGATACTCGGTATTTATTCATTAAGCCTAAAAGAGCAAGTGCGCATGAATATCGATGAAGAGTTTGTCGATATCGACGACGTTAAAAAATGATTATCTCCCAAGAAGGAGTTGACGGATGGCGCTGATTTTTTCTTTGTTTGAAAGCAAATTTGATGTGTTTTCACGGTACGTACTGCCAGCTGCTGAAAAGTTCGTGATTATGCCCAAAACTATTTTTTTGACGAAAAAGTTTAACGAAAACTGACTGGGATGCTCGGTATTTATTCATTGAGCCAAAAAGAGCAAGTGCGCATGAATATCGATGAAGAGTTTGTCGATATCGACGACGTTAAAAAATGATTATCTCCCAAGAAGGAGTTGACGAATGGCGCTGATTTTTTCTTTGTTTGAAAGCAGATTTGATGTGTTTTCACGGTACGTACTGCCAGCTGCTGAAAAGTTCGTGATTATGCCCAAAACTATTTTTTTGACGATAAATTTTAACGAAAACTGACTGGGATACTCGGTATTTATTCATTAAGCCAAAAAGAGCAAGTGCGCATGAATATCGATGAAGAGTTTGTCGATATCGACGTTAAAAAATGATTATCTCCCAAGAAGGAGTTGACGAATGGCGCTGATTTTTTCTTTGTTTGAAAGCAAATTTGATGTGTTTTCACGGTACGTACTGCCAGCTGCTGAAAAGTTCGTGATTATGCCCAAAACTATTTTTTTGACGAAAAAGTTTAACGAAAACTGACTGGGATGCTCGGTATTTATTCATTGAGCCAAAAAGAGCAAGTGCGCATGAATATCGATGAAGAGTTTGTCGATATCGACGACGTTAAAAAATGATTATCTCCCAAGAAGGAGTTGACGAATGGCGCTGATTTTTTCTTTGTTTGAAAGCAGATTTGATGTGTTTTCACGGTACGTACTGCCAGCTGCTGAAAAGTTCGTGATTATGCCCAAAACTATTTTTTTGACGATAAATTTTAACGAAAACTGACTGGGATACTCGGTATTTATTCATTAAGCCAAAAAGAGCAAGTGCGCATGAATTTCGATGAAGAGTTTGTCGATATCGACGACGTTAAAAAATGATTATCTCCCAAGAAGGAGTTGACGGATGGCGCTGATTTTTTCTTTGTTTGAAAGCAAATTTGATGTGTTTTCACGGTACGTACTGCCAGCTGCTGAAAAGTTCGTAATTATGACCAAAACTATTTTTTTGACGAAAAAGTTTAACAAAAACTGACTGGGATACTCGGTATTTATTCATTAAGCCAAAAAGAGCAAGTGCGCATGAATATCGATAAAGAGTTTGTCGATATCGACGACGTTAAAAAATGATTATCTCCCAAGAAGGAGTTGACGGATTTCGCTGATTTTTTTTTTGTTTGAAAGCAAATTTGATGTGTTTTCACAATACATACTGCCAGCTACTGAAAAGTCCGTAATCATGCCCAAAACTAAGTTTTGGATGGAAACAGACTAGAATAGACAATTATTAACTGACGACTTCAAATTTGAACCTGACATTCTTCAAATATTTTTTCTATTATAAATAGTGTTCAGGGGCACTGTGCGATGCTGCCACCGAATGCGTATGTATGCTACTGCAATGTTTAGAAGACAACAACAATCAACAAGATCTCGAAAATTATTTATTCAATAACATTCTAAAACTGGAGGTGTCCTATCACATATCCGTGGCAAACGAAGATCAAAGCAAATCATTGGACTATTGCAGGTACGGCCCTGTATTGTCCTTTTAATACTATACAGGACTTTGCAGGTTATTCACAGAACTAGGCGAATCTTTTTTGGACAAAATCATCTCATCCAGCACCCCCGCCAATCCGCATTATGGCATTAAAGTGTTAGATTTAGTGTTGATGTGTGTGGGACACCATGATTATGAAGTGGCCGAAATAACGTTCAATCTTTGGTACTTATTGAGCGAGGAACTCTATCAAAAGAACAACAAAGAATTGACTGAATTATTTCGGCCCTACATAGAACGATTGATTACGGCCCTGTGCAGGCATTGTCAAATGGAACCGGACTGTGATGGTTAGTCCTGATGATGGATTGATGGGTGATATTAAAGGGAACGTTGTAGGTTTGCTGGACGACAGCGACGAATTCAAAGATTTCCGACGGAAAGTTTCGGATTTAATCAAGGATGTTGTGTTTATTGTCAGCAGCAGCAGTTGTTTCCGGCAAATGTTTATTAATTTGCAGAATCAGGTCACGTGGGATCAAACCGAAGCTGCTTTGTTTGTTATGCAAGCGGTTGCCAAAAATGTCTTGCCGTGAGTATTTTTTTTTTTATCTCTTTCCTGGGCATTCTGTGAGGTGGAGAATCACTCAAAATACTCCTCAATTATCGTTTAAATATAAAATTACTTATAGGTTGTAGAAAATTTCATCAGCTTTAAATAATATTTTATAATTTTTTTTGTGAAGCTGGCCAGTTTCAAAGATATTTGAAAAAAAAGTGAGGTAACGCGATTTTTACGAAAAGTGATTTTCAACTTCAAATAACTCTTTTGTTATGAGAGTAACGGAAAAACTTTCTGGATGAAAGTTGTAGAGAATTTCATCAGCTTCAAATAATATTTTATTATTTTTTTTGTGAAGCTGACCAGTTTCATGATATTTGAAATAAAGTGAGCTAATAAGTGATGATCGATTTTCACTAAAAGTAATTTTCAACATCCAATAACTCTCTTGTCATGAGAGTAACGGAAAAACTTTCTGGATGAAAGTTGTAGAGAATTTCATCAGCTTCAAATAATATCCTATGATTTTTTTTGTGAAGCTGACCAGTTTTATGATATTTGGAAAATAGTGAGCTAATGCGTGATGGCCATTTTTCACTAAAGGTCATTTTCAACTTCTAATAACTCTTTTGTTATGGGAGGTATGGAAAAACTTCCTGGGCGAAAGGTGTAGAGAATCTCATCAGCTTCAAATAATCTTCCATGATTTTTTTTGTGAAGCTGACCAGTTTCAACATATTTGAAAAAAAAGTGAGCTAACGCGTGATAGTCGATTTTCACTAAAAGTAATTTTCAACTTCCAATAACTCTTTTGTTATGGGAGTAACGGAAAAACTTCCTTAATGAAAGTTGTACAGAATTTCATCAGCTTCAAATAATATCTTATGATTTTTTTTGTGAAGCTGACCATTTTCAAGATATCTGAAAAATAGTGAGCTAAAACGTTGTGGTCGTTTTTCACTAAAAGTAATTTTCAACTTTCAATAAATCTTTTGTTATGGGAGGTACGGAAAAACTTCCTGGACGAAAGTTGTAGAGAATTTCATCAGCTTCAAATAATATTTCATATTTTTTTTTGTAAAGCTGGCCAGTTTCAAAATATTTGAAAAAAAGTGAGGTAACGCGTGATGGTCGATTTTTACTAAAAGTAATTTTCAACTTCCAATAACCCTTTTGTTATGGGAGTAACGGAAAAACTTCCTCGATGAAAGTTGTAGAGAATTTCATCAGCTTCAAATAATATCTCATGATTTTTGTTGTGAAGCTGACCAGTCTCAAGATATTTGGAAAATAGTGAGCTAATACGTTATGGTCGTTTTTCACTAAAAGTAATTTTCAACTTTCAATAACTCTTTTGTTATGGGAGGTACGGGAAAACTTCCTGTATGAAAGTTGTAGAGAATATCATCAGCTTCAAATAATATCTTACGATTTTTTTTGTGAAGCTGACCATTTTCAAGATATATTCAACTTTCAATTACTCTTTTGTTATGGGAGGTACGGAAAAACTTCCTGTATGAAAATTGTAGAGAATTTCATCAGCTTCAAATAATATCCCATGATTTTTGTTGTGAAGCTGACCAGTTTCAAGATATTTGAAAAAAAAGTGAGCTAACGCGTGATGGTCGATTTTCAGTAGAAGTAATTTTCAACTTCCAATAACCCTTTTGTTATGGGAGTAACGGAAAAACTTCCTCGATGAAAGTTGTAGAGAATTTCATCAGCTTCAAATAATATCTCATGATTTTTGTTGTGAAGCTGACCAGTCTCAAGATATTTGGAAAATAGTGAGCTAATACGTTATGGTCGTTTTTCACTAAAAGTAATTTTCAACTTTCAATAACTCTTTTGTTATGGGAGGTACGGGAAAACTTCCTGTATGAAAGTTGTAGAGAATATCATCAGCTTCAAATAATATCTTACGATTTTTTTTGTGAAGCTGACCATTTTCAAGATATATTCAACTTTCAATTACTCTTTTGTTATGGGAGGTACGGAAAAACTTCCTGTATGAAAATTGTAGAGAATTTCATCAGCTTCAAATAATATCCCATGATTTTTGTTGTGAAGCTGACCAGTTTCAAGATATTTGAAAAAAAAGTGAGCTAACGCGTGATGGTCGATTTTCAGTAGAAGTAATTTTCAACTTCCAATAACGTTTTTGTTATGAGAGTAACGGAAATAGAAAATCTCATCAGCTTCAAATAATATCCCATCATTTTTTTTGTGAAGCTGACCAGTTTCATGATATTTGAAAAAAAAGTGAGCTAACGCGTGATGGCCGATTTTTACTAAAAGTAATTTTCAACTTCCAATAACTCTTTTGTTATGGGAGTAACGGAAAAACTTCCTGAATGAAAGTTGTAGAAAATCTCATCAGCTTCAAATAATATCCCATCATTTTTTTTGTGAAGCTGACCAGTTTCATGATATTTGAAAAAAAAGTGAGCCAACAAGTGATGGCCGATTTTCACTAAAAGTAATTTTCAACTTCCAATAACTCTTTTGTTATGGGAGTAACGGAAAAATTTCTCAAATAAAAATTGTAGAGAATTTCATCAGCTTCAAATAATATCCAATGATTTTTTTTGTGAAGCTGACCAGTTTCAAGATATTTGAAAAAAAAGTGAGTTAACGCGTGATGGTCGATTTTTACTAAAAGTAATTTTCAACTTCCAATAACTCTTTTGTTATGGGAGTAACGGAAAAACTTCCCAAATGAAAATTGTAGAGAATTTCATCAGCTTCAAATAATTTCCAATGATTTTTTTTGTGAAGCCGACCAGATAAGATATTTGGAAAATAGTGAGCTAATGCGTTATGGCCATATTTTACTTAAAGTAATTCTCAACTTCCAATAACTCTTTTGTTATGGAAGTTAAAGAGAAACTTCTCAGATGAAAATTGTAGATAATTTCATCAGCTTCAAATAACATCTTATAATTTTTTTTGTGAAGCTGACCAGTTTTAAGATATTTGGAAAATAGTGAGCTTATGCGTTATGGCCATATTTTACTTAAAGTAATTTTCAACTTCCAATAACTATTTTGTTATGGGAGGTACGGAAAAACTTCCTGGGCGAAAGTTGTAGAGAATTTCATCAGCTTCAAATAAAATATTATATTTTTTTTTCTGAAGCTGACCATTTTCAAGATATTTGAACAGGAGTTTGAGCTCAAAAGTGAGTAATCCAGCGCCAACTTTTGAATGTTACTTTAGATTCTGATATGCGAAATACGTCTAATGCCATCTGTTGAACATGAGTTAAAGTTCAACAATCCAGTGCCATCTGTTGAAAGGGATTCTTGAAGTTGAAATACAAAATTTAACATCAAACGCCATCTGTTGTTCGAGATTTGAGATGTTAAAATATAATTTTCATACAGCGCCATCTTTTGAATGGGATTCTCGTTGGTCGCCATCTGTTGAGTGGGTTGAAAATTATAAAAATTGATTTCTGCTATCAAGCATTTCCTGGGCTCCTCAATCATCGTAAAAAAATGAAATAATATACAGAGTGTTTAATGTAAACCTCTATTTTGTCTTCCAAAATAATAAGTGAAGGTTGTTGAAAATTATTAAAAATTGATTCCTGCTGTCATTAATTTCCTGGGCACTCTGTTATCTAAAAAAATCACTCAAAACACTCCTCAATTATCCTAAAAATATAAAATACCATACAGAGTGTCCCATGTCAATTTGATGTTTTTAGATCAGAAAACGAAGTAGTACCAAAAGTAGTAGAAGCAATCCTAGTAATGCCCGAAACAACCCATCTAGCCGTCCGATATACGTCAGTGTTGCTTTTAGGCGAATTATGCGAATGGATCGAAAGACACTCGAATGTCTTGGATCCGGTCCTGAATTTTTTGGTCCAGGGTTTGTCTGTGCCAGGTCTAGGTGGCGCCGCTGCGACCGCGCTGCAAAACATCTGTGTTACCTGCAATAAAAGCATGTCCAGACATATGCCCATTTTGCTGCAATTGCTCCATCAAGTGGACACATTTTCCATCACTAATACGGCAGTGATAGGGATTTTAAAGGGAGTAGCAGCAATAGTGTCTGTGATGGCTCATGCGGAAATCGGCATAGTTTTGCGTGAATTGTGTTTCATGCAATTAAGTCCCATGGTTCAGCTTATCGAAGGCAGCACGGTTCCAGTTAAAGGCACAATAAGTGATCCGGTTTTATGGCTGGATCGGCTCAGTTCGATTTTGAGGCATGTTTCGGTGCGGTCTGATGATTTAGGTGAGTTTTTTTCTATTCTATTAACCATGAACTTCTTGAGAAATTTGTGTACAGGGTGTTACAAATTTGTGTGTATGAGAGATATAAATTGATACAAAGTTGCGTATTTTGATGCTCAATGTTTTGAAAGCCAAGAAATTCCGACTACATCCGAAAAAAACCGAAATTTTTCAAAATTGTTTTCATTTTTTTCTGACCACGTTTGAACAGATGTTTTAAAATGAATGGAACTTTCTCATTGCCTTTTTTTGTCCTTCACAAGAAAGCGTTATTAAATTGAAGAACCGACGTTTCGTCTATGAGCAGCCATCAACTTTGTTTTTTTAAATACGGTCCTGGATTTTTTATTACGGAGTTTACGAGCCTCTTATGTTACTCAATCAACGATGTATCGCAATTATTCAAAAAAAAATGTATTTTTGATAGGATCAAAAAAAAAGTGCAATACATCTTTGATTTAGTAACATAAAAGGCTGTTAAAATCCGTAATAAAAAATCCAGGACCGTATTTAAAAAAACAAAGTTGATGATGGCTGCTCATAGACGAAACGTCGGTTCTTTTATTTAATAACGCTTTCTTGTAAGTGGCAATGGAAAATTTCCATTCATTTCAAAATATCTCTTCAAATGTGGTCAGGAAAAAATGAAAACAATTTTGAAAAATTTCGGTTTTTTTTCGGATAATTTCTTGGCTTTCAAAACGGCATTTTTTTAATCATCAAAATATGAAAGTTTGCCTCAATTCAAGCGACCTTGTATCTCCATATCGAAGTGTTTTTTTTTAATTTTTGTATACAGGGTGTCCCAGCAAGGGTGGCCACCGGCCATATCTCGGAAACTAATGGTCCTAAAAGTTCAGGAAAAAAAAAATGATCACTAAAGTGGCCACGAGAAAATGCTGGGAAATATTTATAACTTCGAAATTTTTCCGCTAGGGGGCGCAATCAAAGCTTTAATATTAAAATTCGAGGTATATCTTTATCAACATGGTTAGAAAACCTAGACAATTTCACGTCTTTTTGGTACAGGGCTCATTGGCGTACCGATCTTCTTGTGAGTAGGGGAAGGTAGTGAAAGTGTAATTGTTCAAGTGGCTGTAACTTATAAACGACTTGTCCGATTTTGTTGCGTATAGGCTTGTTTGGAAGATAAATGTGAGTACTTTCGTATATCGTATCCAGTGATGCGTGATTGTCTCCAGAAAAGTTGCTAGAAGGCGTAATTTGAATTAAAAACTGTTATTTTCGTTTCACCGCAAAAATTTAAATGGTACGGTACAGAATCGAAATGAAGATTAAATTTACTAGAAAAAACCTTAAAAAAAAAAAAAAAAAAAAAAAAAAAAACCTTCAAAACCTTAAAACATTAAATTTTACATAATTTGGACTAGTTATTATTATCAGAATTATACCATACCATTTAAATTTTTGCGGTAAAATGAAAAACACTGTTTTTAATTCAAGTTACCCCTTCTAGCAACTTTTCGGGAGACAATCACGCATCACTGGATACGATATACGAAAGTACTCACATTTATCTTCCAAACAAGCCTATACGCAACAAAATCGGACTAGTCGTTTATAAGTTACAGCCACTTGAACAATTACACTTTCACTACCTTCCCCTACTCACACGAAGATCGGTACGCCAATGAGCCCTGTACCAAAAAGACGTGAAATTGTCTAGGTTTTCTAACCATGTTGATAAAGATATACCTCGAATTTTAATATTAAAGCTTTGATTGCGCCCCCTAGCGGCAAAATTTCGAAGTTATAAATATTTTCCAGCATTTTCTCGTGGCCACTTTGGTGATAATTTTTTTTTTCCTGAACTTTTAGGTCCAGTAGTTTCTGAGATATGGCCGGTGGTCACCCTTGCTGGGACACCCTGTATTTTCCATAAACGACAAACTTCCCTTAATATTGTTATACAGGGTGTTGCCTAATAAAATCAGCACTAATTAGATTAAATATGAATTCAAGTAGCGTCCCGAGGGGCAGGTTCATGAACAATTACAAAAAAGTGCGCCACTGATTTTTGTGAAAATTTTATTTTTTCAGATGGAGCAGCTTTTGATATTTTTCCGAATCTTTCTTTGTTTTCGAGTAAAAAAATAAAAACCACTTTATTGCCTGTCGGAGAGTTGTTAAAATAAAATCAAGTCTACTTTGTTCGTTGCAATGAAGTGGTTTTAATTTTTTCCTCAAAAACGAAAAAAGATTTGGAAAAAAGTCAGTGGCGTACATTTTTTTCTAAATCTTCAACGTTCTGTATCTTGAAAAATAGGCTGCACTGTGATAATCAATATGCAAGGAAAATATTTAATTTTTTTTAAATAGTCAATTTATGTTTGACATAGTAGTGACAGCTGAAAATGTCAAAATGACAACTCGGCGCCATTTTTAATGAAAAAATCAAATGAAAAGGGGGCAGTGATACTTTATTTTGAAGGCCTTTGACCCTGATTACAACTGCCAAGTTTTCAAGTATCTGCTGTAATTCCTGTTGATATGACAGCTTATCAAAAAATATATACAGGATGTCTGGTAAGTATATGGCAAAACCTTTTTCTCTAAAGTGCATCCTA
The DNA here is from genome assembly GCA_958502075.1 of Orchestes rusci. Taxonomy (NCBI): domain Eukaryota; kingdom Metazoa; phylum Arthropoda; class Insecta; order Coleoptera; family Curculionidae; genus Orchestes; species Orchestes rusci. Next base: position 113,461,625 of record OY293304.1, on the reverse strand, counting down.
ACGGAGTCCTAAAAGGGGAACCCAACGATTTTATTTTTTTGCTCTAACTTTTGAACCGCCTTGTATAATTTGATGAAACTTTAGTATGTTGTGTAGGCCGGGAAGACTCATAAAACCACAGTAAAGTCAATATTTGAAATTGTAGAGCCAGGAACGGACTTACTACCAAACCTTTTGGGCCCAATTTTTGACAGGTGTCATTTAACAGAGCTGAAAACTACTTTTTCACATACTCTGACCTTTTCTCAGATTGATTGACAGCACTAGAATTTCTCACATTCAAAAAAAAAATAAAAAAAAAAAAATCATTTCCTTGATTTTTTTTTGAAAATTTTAATTTTTTTTTCCAATTTTTGACTAATTCTAGTATATACAATCGATCTGAGAGTGTCGAAAAATTTTTCAATACCAAAAATACTTACAATTGGGGTCTCGCCGTAGTTTTTCAGTGTATTATTGCAGTAACCTGTAAAACAAATACAGGGTGTCCGGGAAAATGTGGGAGATCTCTCGGATTCAGATAGAACATTAAAATATAAGATGACAAGTTCCCATAAATTTTTTTCCTAGCGGCCCCTTCCTACGGAGATACGGCCCCCTAAAGGACCCCACTGGAAATCGGTTTTTCTTGAATAACTTTTAAACGACTCAATATAATTCAATGAAAATTTAATATGATAAACAGTAGTAAGGACCTCTCAAAATACTTCCCTTAAAACATAATTAGCTTGTTTAGTTTACCAGGGACGGACTAGATTGTACATTTTAACGCTCAAATTTTTAACACCCTGTATGATAAGGACTTGACGAAATTGTGAACCGAACGCTAGGAAAAAAATTTATGGGAACTTGTCATCTTATTTTTTAATATTCTATCAGAATCCGAGAGATCTTCCACATTTTCCCGGACACCCTGTATACAAGAGCACCACTTCGTCATGGCTTTTTTCGAGGTTTTGTTTAATGAAAATTGTTTTTTCTCGAAAATGGTTCATTTTATCGACAATGAACAAGAGTACCTTTTCTTTAGCTTAATGTTCAAGGTATCCAAATTTATTTTTTTTAACTCCTTATCATACAGGGTGTTAAAAATTTGAGCGTTAAAATGTACAATCTAGTCCGTCCCTGGTAAACTAAACAAGCTAATTATGTTTTAAGGGAAGTATTTTGAGAGGTCCTTACTACTGTTTATCATATTAAATTTTCATCAAAGTATATTGAGTCGTTTAAAAGTTATTCAAGAAAAACCGATTTCCAGTGGGGTCCTTTAGGGGGCCGTATCTCCGTAGGGAGGGCCGCTAGGAAAAAAAATTATGGGAACTTGTCATCTTATATTTTAATGTTCTATCTGAATCCGAGAGATCTCCCACATTTTCCCGGACACCCTGTATATTTTTCTCGAAAACGGTTAGTTTTATCGAAACAAAAGAAGAACACCTTTTTTAATAAAAAAAGATCAGAGTATTTGATTCAGCTCTTTAAAATGACACCTGTCTAAAATGGGGCCCCAAAGGCTTGGTGGTCAGTCCGTTCCTGGTTCCCCCTAAAATTTCATTGACTTCACTATGGTTTTATGAGTCTTTATGGCCTACACAACATACTAAAATTTCATCAAATTATTCAAGCCGGTTCAAAAGTTACAGCTAAAAAATCAAATCGATGGGTACCCCTTTATGCACTTTAGAAAAAAAAGTTTCATCACTAACTGGGGTTATTTTGAGTTCCCCTATACGTTCCTGAAATTATGGCATATACATACCGTACATCCTGTATACAGGGTGACATAGAAACATTGTATAGTGCCACACAATAGAAGACACTAAAATAAGAAAAAAAATTCTCATGAACATGGGTCCGCCAGGCCTTCAGTCAAAAGTTACGGGGTGTTGAATTATATTTTTGTTTGGGTTTTTTTTTAATATCTTTAGTCAGAGACGCAAGAAATGGATAAAATGTTTTTTTTCAACATGCTAAATTCAAATATGATCTTAGTTTTGTGATTACTGATAGAGGGTGCTACATACAGGGTTCCATCTCCATTGAATTGTTTTTTTTTTTTCTTCTTATTTTAGTGTCCTCTATTGTGTGGCACTATGCAATGTACTTTTTTCTATGTCACCCTGTAACCTCCGTGACAAAATGAAAGGGGTGATTCTTCGCTTAATTTTAAGACGAAAATGTGGTATAACTTTTTTTCGAATTTCGCTTTGTTTCCAAAATACAGGGTGTTTATTTTTTTTTTTTTTGATTAGTTTTTTATTTTTAATTAATTTATCTTTTACTCGATTTTGTTGAAGTTTGGTAACGGTATTTATAGTGATAATGGGCTCATTTTGCCATGAACAAATAAAAATTATCGAATACAGAGGCGTCCCGAGCGGCACTTCAACCAATATTATTGGGAAAAAAATGTACGACACTGACTTTTTGTGTCATTTTAATTTTTTTCTCAGGTTATTCAACAATAAACGCAACTTTTTGATCTCTTGAATTTTTATCGTATCTGGCCTAATTTATGAGATAAAAAATTAAATCTAGTTGAGTGAGTTTTGACGCAAAAAGTAATTTTATCGCTGATGTTGAATTTTCTAACAAATACAGCAATCAATTATAATCATTTTAATGGAGAATTCAAAAACACTAAATAAATAAAAATAAAAAAATATAAAAATAAATAATAATAATGAAAAAAATTAAACACCCTTTATTTTGGAAACAAAGCGAAATTCGAAAAAAAAGTTATACCACATTTTCGTTTAAAAATTAAGCGAAGAATCACCCCTTTCATTTTGTCACAGAGGTTAGGAAACACCCTGTATAAAATCTACAAAAATGCAGTGATTTACCTATAAATATCAATTGGATGACCCTTTGTGACGCCACTGGAATGAATAATTTTATTTTAATCGCACAAAAGATGGACCGTCATGGCGACAAATAAGAGTACCAAGTTTTGTCAAAATCAGCTAGAAGGTTTTTGAGTAATAAATGAAAAACCGTTTTTCGATAAACTTTGAAAATATACCGTGTCTCTTGAAAAAAATTTTTTTTTTGAAATAAATGACTTTAATATTCCCCCTTAACAGTCTCATAAATTATTCAAAAACAAATAAATTTCGCATAACTTAGTTCAAATTTAAGCGTATTTAGAAAATTTACCTTAATTTTAATTTTTTTAGGGAATCACAAGCTTTGTTTTTTTTGTTGCAACGATATTAAACACAACTTTAAAATATCGCTAACATTTTTTTAATGATAATATGCATATTAAAAAACTCGCGTATAAAGTGAATTTTGTGATTCCCTAAAAAACTGTTCAGGATGAATATAAAAGATTTTTTTTTTTTGGGAAATAATTAGATGTTTAAAAAAAATTATATTTTTTTTTCTTAGAAGACCAAGATTTGGTATTTAGTCATAACTTTTAATTCTAAACAACTTTTCTTTATAACATTTTGCCAATTTTTTTGAAATAAGGGTACTTTTGTCTTGTACAATTTTCATATATTTTGGCCTACCCTGTATCCTGTTTGACTTTCGGCAATAGTAGTATTTTGGTTGTGCAAATAATAAAAAAAAATCCCATATGTTACACACTTGAGTGACCACACTGTACAGGGTGATTCATTTTCAGAGTCAGGGTGCCAGTTCTCGTAAACTATTCATCGTAGGGACTTGCGGCAAAAAATTCTATTACTAAAACGGCCAAGAGAAAAACCTGAAAAATATTTTCAAGTTTCTGAAATGGTCGCTAGGGGGCGTAACAACCAACACCAAGTAGAAAAATAGGATTTTTATGGAATTTTGTCCGATGAAAATATATCGATGAGCTCATTTTCGGATTTACTGACTATTTACCTACACTTTTTGTTTAAAACGTTTTTTTCTATTTATCATATTAAAGTGGTGGGGGAAGTTCAATTGTTTTATTAAACAAACGGAGATTTCTCCCGTTTTGCGTGACCGATTTAAACGAGCTTGGGGTCATATGAAAGAGAATAGTCTGCGCTATAAAATGCTCATTTGCTTTTTAATTTGTAACATTCGCCGTCGCCGCTAGATGGCGTTAACTGAAATGGTATCATGTGTTTGAGTTTTTTCCAAAAAAAACAAATGTTATGGTATATTCATTTTTATATATTTTAAAAGGGGATACATTTTCCTGTGAACAAAATTAAAAAAAATATAAAAAAAATAAAAAAAAAACAAAAAAAAATCATTAATTTTTTTGATTTTTTTATAGGAAAATGTATCCCCTTTTAAAATTTATAAAAATGAATATACCATTACATTTGATTTTTTTGGAAAAAACTCAAAAACATGCCACCATTTCAGTTAACGCCATCTAGCAGCGACGGCGAAGGTCAAAAATTCAAAACCAAAAAAGTTTTTTGAAGTGCAGATCATGCTCTTTCATATGAGCCCAAGCTTGTTTAAATCGGTCAAGCGAAACGGGAGAAATCTCCGTTTGTTTAATAAAACAATTGAACTTCCCCCACCACTTTATTATGATAGATAGAAAAAAACGTTTTTGACAAAAAGTGTAGGTAAATAGTCAGTTAATCCGAAAATGAGCTCATCGATATATTTTCATTGGACAAAATTCCATAAAAATCATATTTTTCTACTTGGTGTTGGTTGTTACGACCCCTAGCGTTCATTTCAGAAACTTAAAAATATTTTCCAGGTTTTTCTCTTGGTCGTCTTAGTAATAAAATTTTTTGCCGCAAGCCTCTACGATGTATAGTTTCCGAGATATAGTACCTCGCATTCTTAGTTGGCCACCCTGTACAATTTTCATATTTTTTGGCCTAACCCTGTATGCTGTTTGACTTTCGGCAATATTTGTATTTGGTTGTGCAAGTAATAAAAAAAATCCCATATGTTGCACACTCTAGTGACCAGACTGTACATATTATACAGGGTGTCCGGGAAAATGTGGGAGATCTCTCGGATTCAGATAGAACATTGAAAAATAAGATGACAAGTTACCGTAAACTTTTTTCCTAGAGGCCCTACGGGACCCGAAAGGACGCCACTGGAAGTCAATTTCTTTTGAATAACTTTTTAACCACTTAATATAATTTAATAAAAATTTATTATGTCAAACAGTGAACATAACCTCTTAAAATACTGCATATTAAACAGTGAACATTACCTCTTAAAATACTGCTTTAAAAAAATAAATAGCTTGTTTAGTTTACCAGAAGGTTGTACATTTTAATGCTCACATTTTCAACACCCTGTATGATAAAGACTTGAAAAAAATAAATTTAGATAGCCTGAACCTTAGGCTACAAAAATGATACTCTTTTTCATTATCGATAAAATGAACCGTTTTCGAGAAAAAAACATATTTTTATTGAAAATTGCCTACCAGTCAATTCTAACCAATCATAGGCTTGCATTTTATTATGTTGCTATGGCAACGACCTAATTTTATCAGAAATCACCCTGCTCATAATCACGTGACTGAAAGATTAATAAGTGGAAATCTCTCTGGCTTTGCATCTGGATGTAGCTCCCATATGATTACAGTGTTGCCGTCCCCACTCTCCCTAATAATCCCAACCCAACCCAACTTTCACAGACAAAGATAAGGCAAACGGCAACACTGTGGTTGGTGCATGGAAGCTACATCCAGCCGCGAGTGCTTGACAGCTGTTAAAGACAATGACAAATATTTTTGATAAATGATTTATTTTCTACTTCCAATACAAAGTTGCAATGTTATCAATTATGGACAAGATTGGTTATAACTTCCAAATGTTTTATAAAATCCTGATTCCCTTCTTTCTTCCTCAATGGCGAGTAGAGTAAGGAGCCGTTGGTTTCTTCCACTAAATGCGAGGTGAGTCCTGGGTTATGTTTTTTTCCAATGATCAGTTTTGGCATGAAATTTTCTTGCCGAATCTCCCGCGAGCTCGAATTAAAAATCCGGAAATTTGTTCTCGTTGCGAATTTTTCAAGAAAATTAATTTTCATAAACATTTCGAGGAAAATATAAGTTTATATTTTTTAATGCACTGCATTATGGCTATTTTCGAGGGTTTTTTCAATAAAAATATTTTTTTTGAAAACGGTTCATTTTATCGATAATGAACAAGAGTACCATTTCTTCGGCTTAATGTTCAAGGTTTCGAAATGTATTATTTTCAACTCCTTATCATACAGGGTGTTGGAAATTTAAGCATTAAAATATATAACCTAGTCCGTCCCTGGTAAACTAAACTAATCATGTTTTAAGGGCAGTATTTTAAGAGGTAAAGTTTACAGTTAATCATATTAAATTTTCATCAATAGTAATTCAAGAAAAATTGATTTACAGTGGCGTTCTTTCGGGGCCCATATCTTCGTAGAGAGGGATTCGATAAAACTATTTTCAGGTGAAGTCCATCCCTGTAAACCAGTAGTTCTAGAAATATGGCCAATTTTGTCACGCGCCATTGACAAATACCAAAAAGATATTAGAATAATGGAACGGTGTTGTCGAAGTGTTAGATTTATGCTTAGATGTGCCTCTCAACAAGTTAGTATTTTCACTTATGGTGCAATTTTTTTTTTTAAACTAAAAACCCCGCAGGTATGTGAAATTTTAGAGAGTCTAGTTAGTCAAATAATCAGAGTTTACAATGAATACAAACACTCGTGCTTGTTGTACGTTGGTAGTATATTGGTTGACGAATATGCGATTAATGACCAATGTGTTGGGGGACTTTTAGATATGCTACAGGTAAATGTCTTAGTGGTATGATATTAAATGTTTTAATTTTTTTTTTTCGAATAAAAGGTATTCATCGAACCGACATTTCTCATGTTGCAACAGGAAAACGGTCTGAGAAATAATCCCGATACTGTGGATGATTTTTTCCGGTGAGTCTAGTTCTCCAAAACCCCCAATAATTGAATTGTGCTCTCTTTAACTCTAGACTCTGTGCGCGTTTCATCCAACGAGCTCCAATTCCGTTTTTACGTTGTACAGCATTGATACCCATTTTGCAATGCGGCATGTTGGCCTCATCGTTGGACCACAAAGAGGCCAACATGTCGGTGATGAAATTTTTTCACGATTTCATCAGTCAAGGACAAAGTGCGCGTAATGCGCCCGATTATGCGGAACGCAGGGAGTTGCTCAAAGGCATTCTGGATCAGTTTGGGCAACAGTTGGTTACGGGGTTGTTGCATGCGTGCGTGTTTTATTTGCATGGGAATATGTTGTCTGAGGTGAGTATTTTGAGGAGGAATCAATGAGGAATTTTGTCCGTTACACAGGTAGGTGATGTATTCGTTCAACTACTAGACTTTAACAGAGAAAACACCAGCAAATTGATAGCCATAGGTTTGGAAACGTTTCCCAAACAAACTAATGGTTTGATTACCGCCACGCCTGAGCAATTGACTGATGTCCATACAAAATTAATGGGGTGAGTCAATTTTTGTTTAGGAAATGACTTTGTACGTCCAGATAGAGGATGAAATTTCCTTTAAAATGCTTTTTTTCGCATCAAAATCCGTCAATAAATAACCAAGTTATGGCGTTTTGAATTTTTTTTTTTAGTATCTCAGGAACTGTTTTGGGATTTTTTGAGTTTTATTATCTCGGTTGTTTATGGACCGATTTTGATGTGCAAAAAAGTGTTGTGTAGGGTTTCAAATGCTTATTTTTGCTAGCTTGCTCTGGTCTATTTTTGTTTGATAAATGAGCTGGTTTATTGTTATAAATAATTTTGGTATTTGTAGCTGGATAGAGAATCAAATTTCCTTTAAAATGCTTTTTTTCGCATCAAAATCCGTCAATAAATAACCGAGTTGTGGCGTTTTGAATTTTTTTTAAGTATCTCAGGAACTGTTTCGGGATTTTTTGAGTTTGATTATCTCGGTTGTTCATGGACCGATTTTGATGCGCAAAAAACTGTTTTGTAGGGTTTTTAGTGCTTGTTTTTGCTAGCTTGCTCTTGTCTATTATTGTTTGATAAATGAGCTGGTTTATTGTTATAAATAATTTTGGTATTTGTAGCTGGATAGAGAATCAAATTTCCTTTAAAATGCTTTTTTTCGCATCAAAATCCGTCAATAAATAACCGAGTTGTGGCGTTTTGAATTTTTTTTAAGTATCTCAGGAACTGTTTCGGGATTTTTTGAGTTTGATTATCTCGGTTGTTTATGGACCGTTTTTGATGCGCAAAAAACTGTTTTGTAGGGTTTTTATTGCTTGTTATTGCTAGCTTGCTCTGGTCTATTTTTGTTTGATAAATGAGCTGGTTTATTGATATAAATAATTTTGGTATTTGTAGCTGGATAGAGAATGAAATTTCCTTTAAAATCCTTTTCTTCGCATCAAAATCCGTCAATAAATAACCGAGTTATGGTATTTTCAAAATTCCGTCAATATCTCAGGAAAGGTTTTTGAGAATTTTTTAGTTTAATTATCTCGGTTGTTTATGGACCGATTTTGATGCGCAAAAAAGCGTTTTGTAGGGTCTTTAGTGCTTGTTGTTAATAGCTTGCTTACATTATAAAATTTCATTTGATAAATGAACTTGTTTATCGTTATAAACAATTTTTGTATGTTCAGAAGGATAGAGGATGAAATTTCCTTTAAAACGCTTTTTTTCAGATCAAAATCCGTCAATAAATAACCAAGTTATGGCGTTTTGAATTTTTTTCAAGTATCTCAGGAACTGTCTCGGGATTTTTTGAGTTTGATTATCTCGGATGTTTATGGACCGATTTTGATACGCAAAAAAGTGTTTTGGAGGGTTTTTAGTGCTTGTTTCTGCTAGCTGGCTCTGGTCTATTATTGTTTGATAAATGAGCTGGTTTATTGTTATAAATAATTTTGGTATTTGTAGCTGGATAGAGAATTAAATTTCCTTTAAAATCTTTTTTTTCGCATCAAAATCCGTCAATAAATAACAGAGTTGTGGCGTTTTGAAAATTTCGTCAGTATCTCAGGAATGATTTTGGGAATTTTTGAGTTTGATTATCTCGGTTGTTTATGGACCGATTTTGATGCGCAAAAAAGTGTTTTGTAGGGTTTTTAGTGCTTGTTTTTGTTAGCTTGCTCTGGTCTATTTTTGTTTGATAAATGAGCTGGTTTATTGTTATGAATAATTTTGGTATTTGTAGCTGGATAGAGAATTAAATTTCCTTTAAAATCTTTTTTTTCGCATCAAAATCCGTCAATAAATAACAGAGTTGTGGCGTTTTGAAAATTTCGTCAGTATCTCAGGAATGATTTTGGGAATTTTTGAGTTTGATTATCTCGGTTGTTTATGGACCGATTTTGATGCGCAAAAAAGTGTTTTGTAGGGTTTTTAGTGCTTGTGTTTGTTAGCTTGCTCTGGTCTATTTTTGTTTGATAAATCAGCTGGTTTATTGTTATGAATAATTTTGGTATTTGTAGCTGGATAGAGAATGAAATTTCCTTTAAAATCATTTTTTTCGCATCAAAATCCGTCAATAAATAACAGAGTTATGGCGTTTTGAAAATTTCGTCAGTATCTCAGGAATGATTTTGGGAATTTTTGAGTTTGATTATCTTGGTTGTTTATGGACCGATTTTGATGCGCAAAAAAGTGTTTTGTAGGGTTTTTAGTGCTTGTTTTTGTTAGCTTGCTCTGGTCTATTTTTGTTTGATAAATGAGCTGGTTTATTGTTATGAATAATTTTGGTATTTGTAGCTGGATAGAGAATGAAATTTCCTTTAAAATCATTTTTTTCGCATCAAAATCCGTCAATAAATAACAGAGTTATGGCGTTTTGAAAATTTCGTCAGTATCTCAGGAATGATTTTGGGAATTTTTGAGTTTGATTATCTTGGTTGTTTATGGACCGATTTTGATGCGCAAAAAAGTGTTTTGTAGGGTTTCAAGTGCTTGTGTTTGCTAGCTTGCTCTGGTCTATTTTTGTTTGATAAATGAGCTGGTTTATTGTTATAAATAATTTTGGTATTTGTAGCTGGATAGAGAATGAAATTTCCTTCACAATCCTTTTTTTCGCATCAAAATCCGTCAATAAATAACAGAGTTATGGCGTTTCGAAAATTTCGTCAGTATCTCAGGAATGATTTTGGGAATTTTTGAGTTTGATTATCTCGGTTGTTTATGGGACGATTTTGATGCGCAAAAAAGTGTTTTGTAGGGTTTTTAGTGCTTGTTTCTGCTAGCTTGCTCTGATCTATTTTTGTTTGATAAATGAGCTGGTTTATTGTTATAAATAATTTTGGTATTTGTAGCTGGATAGAGAATCAAATTTCCTTTAAAATCCTTTTTTTCGCATCAAAATTCGTCAATAAATAACAGAGTTATGGCGTTTTGAAAATTCCGTCTGCATCTCAGAAACGGTTTTGGGATTTTTTGAGTTTGATTATCTCGATTGTTTATGGACCGATTTTGATGCGCAAAAAAGTGTTTTGTAGGGTTTTTAGTGCTTGTTTCTGCTAGCTTGCTCTGGTCTATTATTGTTTGATAAATGAGCTGGTCTATTGTTATAAATAATTTTGGTATTTGTAGCTGGAGAGAGAATCAAATTTCCTTTGAAATCCTTTTTTTTCGCATCAAAATCCGTCAATAAATAACAGAGTTATGGCGTTTTGAAAATTTCGTCAGTATCTCAGGAATAATTTTGGGAATTTTTGAGTTTGATTATCTCGGTTGTTTATGGACCGATTTTGATGCGCAAAAAACTGTTTTGTAGGGTTTTTAGTGCTTGTTTTTGCTAGCTTGCTCTGGTCTATTTTTGATTGGTAAATGAGCTGGTCTATTGTTATAAATAATTTTGGTATTTGTAGCTGGATAGAGAATGAAATTTCCTTTAAAATCCTTTTCTTCGCATCAAAATCCGTCAATAAATAACAGAGTTATGGCGTTTTGAAAATTTCGTCAGTATCTCAGGAATAATTTTGGGAATTTTTGAGTTTGATTATCTCGATTGTTTATGGACCGATTTTGATGCGCAAAAAAGTGTTTTGTAGGGTTTTTAGTGCTTGTTTTTTGCTAGCTTGCCCTGGTCTATTTTTGTTTGATAAATGGGCTGGTTTATTGTTATAAATAATTTTGGTATTTGTAGCTGGATAGAGGATGAAATCTCCTTTAAAATCCTCTTTTTCGCATCAAAATCCGTCAATAAATAACAGAGTTATGGCATTTTGAAAATTTAGTCAGTATCTCAGGAATGATTTTGGGAATTTTTGAGTTTGATTATCTCGATTGTTTATGGACCGATTTTGATGCGCAAAAAAGTGTTTTGTAGGGTTTTTAGTGCTTGTTTTTGCTAGCTTGCTCTGGTCTATTATTGTTTGATAAATGAGCTGGTTTATTGTTATAAATAATTTTGGTATTTGTAGCTGGATAGAGAATGAAATTTCCTTTAAAATCCTTTTCTTCGCATCAAAATCCGTCAATAAATAACAGAGTTATGGCGTTTTGAAAATTTCGTCAGTATCTCAGGAATAATTTTGGGAATTTTTGAGTTTGATTATTTCGATTGTTTATGGACCGATTTTGATGCGCAAAAAAGTGTTTTGTAGGGTTTTTAGTGCTTGTTTTTGCTAGCTTGCTCTGGTCTATTATTGTTTGATAAATGAGCTGGTCTATTGTTATAAATAATTTTGGTATTTGTAGCTGGATAGAGAATGAAATTTCCTTTACAATCCTTTTTTTCGCATCAAAATCCGTCAATAAATAACAGAGTTATGGCATTTTGAAAATTTCGTCAGTATCTCAGGAATGATTTTGGGATTTTTTGAGTTTGATTATCTCGATTGTTTATGGACCGATTTTGATGCGCAAAAAAGTGTTTTGTAGGGTTTTTAGTGCTTGTTTTTGCTAGCTTGCTCTGGTCTATTATTGTTTGATAAATGAGCTGGTTTATTGTTATAAATAATTTTGGTATTTGTAGCTGGATAGAGGATGAAATTTTCTTTAAAATCCTTTTTTTCGCATCAAAATCCGTCAATAAATAACAGAGTTATGGCGTTTTGAAAATTTCGTCAGTATCTCAGGAATGATTTTGGGAATTTTTGAGTTTGATTATCTTGGTTGTTTATGGACCGTTTTTAATGCGCAAAAAAGTGTTTTGTAGGGTTTCAAGTGCTTATTTTTGCTAGCTTGCTCTGGTCTATTATTGTTTGATAAATGAGCTGGTTTATTGTTATAAATAATTTTGGTATTTGTAGCTGGATAGAGAATGAAATTTCCTTTAAAATCCTTTTCTTCGCATCAAAATCCGTCAATAAATAACAGAGTTATGGCGTTTTGAAAATTTCGTCAGTATCTCAGGAATAATTTTGGGAATTTTTGAGTTTGATTATTTCGATTGTTTATGGACCGATTTTGATGCGCAAAAAAGTGTTTTGTAGGGTTTTTAGTGCTTGTTTTTGCTAGCTTGCTCTGGTCTATTATTGTTTGATAAATGAGCTGGTCTATTGTTATAAATAATTTTGGTATTTGTAGCTGGATAGAGAATGAAATTTCCTTTACAATCCTTTTTTTCGCATCAAAATCCGTCAATAAATAACAGAGTTATGGCGTTTTGAAAATTTCGTCAGTATCTCAGGAACGGTTTCAGGATTTTTTGAGTTTGATTATCTCGGTTGTTTATGGACCGATTTTGATGTGCAAAAAAAAGTTTTGTAGGGTTTTTCCTGCTTATTTTCACTAGCTTGCTTACGTCAATTTTCATTCAGTAAATGAGCATGTTATAAACAATTTTGGCTTAAAAAACCGTTTATTTACTTTCAGATCAAACACCTCCAAATCAGTAACGCACGCGCTGAAAGATCTGTGTCGACTCTATCGATAAATCACCCAACTAATCGTAGGTTTTATAAAATTGTTATTAATTTTTAATTGATGTGTATTGTACAGCGTACGCATATTTTATTTTTCAAGACAATAGGGTTACAAATAAACGATTATTTACAATTAATTTGTTTTAAAATAATCAACCAGCTTGGTTAAAGCCTTAAACCTATGCGATATTTTATTAACCAGCTCCACAGGCATTTCGGCCAAGGTCACATCGAAGCCTTCAGGCTGGAAACAAGGACACCAACCAAAGTCCCTTGGACCTTTTGGTGGTACAATGTTGCCAACCAAACAACCCTGGAACAGCACCACGTTGCCGCTTTGTTCTCCTGAATGATAGCCATAAGTACAGATGGCGGTGGCTGACTTATCTTCAAATCCCGCCAACATTTGATAGAGTCCATCAGGACCTAGTTTGTCTATGAACGATTTGATGTACGGTCCTGATATTCACAATAAAATAATAATTTCATTATTAAAATTAAAGTCGTACCTGGTAGGCCCTTAAACGCATGGAAACAAAGACAACAATCTTCAACTAAAACCGGTCCTGCAATAAGTTCATGGGCGGTTAAGGTTTTTTTTATGCAAATTTCCTCGATTTCCCCCTGAAATTCCGGCAAATCGAGGTTTTTTGTTTTGAGGGTTTTTGGAAATTTGTTGTTGAGGATGTAGAGGACTTCTTCCAGTTTTTTTTTGTTGCCGGTTATAAAAGTTATTTCGGACATTTTTGGGGAAATTTACGCTTGAATTGGTTTGAGGTTATGTTGTCATACGATCAGCTGATTTTTGACGGTAATCATAGTTAGTTGGAGTCTTAGCAGATGTCGCTAGGTAAGTTTACAGTTTAGTTATCATAAGTGTTTCGTCCTTTTGCACTTGAAATTTCAATTATTTATTGAATTTTATCGGCTTTGTAAGATAAATTAATAATTAGTTATATTGAGTTTCACTAGATGTCACTATCTCTTCGTACAAGGGTAAGTTTGCAGTGCCCAAAGTCGTCATTTATAATTAATATTTCTTCATTTTTCAAACGATTTTTGCATATCAAATTCCACTTTATCGGATTTTAAAAGGAAAAGTAATATTTTACTTGGGTTGAGTTTCAGTAGATGTCGCTATCCATTCGTTCTAGAGTGAGTTTGCAGTGATAAAAATCGTCCTAAATTAATGTTCTTTCATTATTCGAACGATTTTTGCGTTTCAAATTGAAGTTTATGGATTTTATGAGAAAAAGTGATACTTAAGTTGGATTGAGTTTCACTAGATGTCGCTATTTATTCGTTCTAGAGGTAAGTTTGCAGTGATAAACATCGTCCTAAATACGCCATTTGTTTATTAATGCTTATTCATTTTTCGAACAAATTTCTATTGAATTTTAAACGTTTTATTAGAAAAATCAAAACTTTAGTTTGATTGAGTCCCACTAGATGTCAGTAGAACGAACTAGAGTAAGTTTGCTGTGATGAAAATCGTACCAAATGCGCCATCTGGTATTAATAATGTTTCTTCAAACGACTTTTTATTGAATTTCAAAGATTTTTTACGAAAAAAATATTTTAGTTTGGTTGAATCTCACTGGATGTCACTATCCTTTCGTATTATGGTAAGTTTGCAAATCGTACTAAATACGCCATCTGATGGTATAATCAATGTTTCTTCATTCTTCAAATGACTTTTTATTAAATGTCAAGGATTCTAAGAAAAAACAATATTTTAGTTTGGGTAAGATGTCACTATTTAAAATTAAAAATTGTTTTTTGCCATCTCAAGAATTCTCACATTAAACAAAAAATGCCAAGAGACACTTTTTATTGAATTTTAAAGATTTTATAGGAAAAATCAATATTTTTGTTTGTTGAATCTGACTAGATGTCACTATTATCCATACGTCATAGAGTAAGTTTTCCATTGAAAATTTCCTACCAGTCAATTCTAACCAATCATAGGCTTGCATTTTAACATGTTGCTATGGCAACGACCTAATTTTATCGGAAATCACCCTACTCATAATCACGTGACTGAAAGATTAATAAGTGGAAATCTCCCTGGATGTAGCTCCCATATGATTACAGTGTTGCCGTGCCCACTCTCCCTAACAATCCCAACCCAACTGGTGCATGGGAGCTACATCCAGCCGCTACTATTAAATCTTCTCAAATAGTTTTGGCATGACATTTTCTTGCCGAATCTCCCGCGAGCTCGAATTAAAAATCCGGAAATAATTCGAGCTCTAGGGAGATTATAAGTGATAAGACACTTTTTGTGGAGAATTCAAATAGTACATTTTGTATCAAGGGCGGAAAGTAGATGATTTTGACGAGGGTATAAGTAGCAGCACGAGCGAAGCGAGGGCAGATATTAGCCGAGTCAAAATCATCTTTCGTCCGTGGAGCAAACAGTGCTTTTTGTACAACCAGTTAGTAATCATTTGAAAAAAAAAATTATGAAATTCAAAAATAAATCATCGTCATCGATACCCTGCACTTCACTGCTGACAGGTCAGACAACTGAGTCAACTGACAAGTTTAGTGACAACTGTCAATCATGGTTACAATAGATGTGTTCCCTTATTCTTTTGTGGTGCGGATTCATTGTCACCAAGATTGTCACGTGATAAGTTCCTTTTAGTATGCTAGACTGTCACGTGGTTATTAGATTCAGAGGCGTTGGGATCCAAGGAACCGTTGCTAAGCGACCTACTTTTCGGGCGCGAAAGTACTTTTAGGCCCGGCTGCCAAAATAAGCGAGTTTCCGCCTGCTTTGCATGCATTGAAAAGTGAACTTTACGTGTAGGTTGTACAAAAAATCTATAAATTTTGTCTTTTTCACTTTTGCGCTACGATCGAACGTTCATGAGATATTTGAAAAAAACTAAAAATTATTGTTTTTTTGTCACAACTCCAAAACCCTCACTTTTAGCGAAAAACCTCAAAAGACACTTTTTGTAGAGAATTCAAAAATCTGTAATTTTTATTATTTTTATTTTTTCGCTAAAACTGACCATTTATGAGATATATCAAAAAACGAAAAAATATCTTTTTTTTGTCGTAACTCGAAAACCCCTCACATTTAAAGAAAAACGTCATTAGACACTTTTTGTAGAAAATTTTAAAATCTATAAATACCTACCTACCGATTCCAGGTATCCAGAAACAGTTAACGCAATGTTGCATATAAAAGTAAACTTTTATTAAATTGTAAAACAATACAATCCTGCATCCTGGAAATAAAACTAAAAACCTATTCACACACAAATGTAGTAAATTCTTAAAAATACACACAAAACATTCCGTTATAATCTCCAGTTTCTAGTAAAACAAACACAACACGGCAACAATCAATGTTCTGATGAAGCTTTGACATAAGGCGGCGTTGTCACTTGTTGTTCGTTTCCTTCACAAACGCATCAAACCAAACCGGCAAATGCGCCCCCAAAAACATGGCAAACGACATAAACGACTTCTTATAAGCCGCCTCCTTTTTAACCCCCACCACCGTCTCTTCGTCTTTATCCTCAACCGTCAACTTGCAATTCAAAATGGCCGTATCGTTCTTGAAACCCTCATAAAGCTGCCTCAAATGCTCCGTCACTGCCAACTCCCGCTCCATCAACCCCGACTCTGTCACCTTCAGCTGATTGGCTGTAACTTTGCGCGATTGCCACATGCTATATTTGGCGCTACACTTGTACGCTTGCGCCTCATAGACGTCGCTTTGCGTGTCCGTTTTACTATGTTTAGCGTCATCTGGTGTTACATCCATGAGTAAGAATTGCTTGAACACAATCATCAGGAAGTTCTTGATCAAATCAGGGTCAGCTGACTTGTCTTGTATGGGTTTGCGCAAGCTCAGTTGCACGAAATCTTCACGAATCACATAGTTGTCCTTGACCTTGACGGGAGTTTCCGTTAACATCCTATAGAGGACGCCTTGTTGGCTTTGGCAAAAGTCCCGCGCCTTCTTGCACATGATCAGGAAATGTTCCAGTACCGGCTCTGTAATAGCTCCGGTAATATTGCGCGAATGCTCCAACGGGTCTTGCAGACACACAACGCCATCTGCCTTGATCCCCGCGTTACCATCAATGACCCACTTTTTATATCGGTCAAAACCAAACAGATGGGGCTCGTCAAAGTGGCTGCGCGCCACCAGACGGCCCAAATACGGACAAATTATCGCGGTTTTAAAAGGGAATCGTAAATAAAAGTCAAAAAATTGCATTAGTAGTTCCAAGGTGGTCATGCGCATTAAACTATGGCTTCGGAAGTGATAGTCAGGCAAAAACGCGCCATTCCAGTGACCCTGTTCGTTAATCGTGGCGTTAGCTTGCAGCGCCTCTACACTGGGCATCTTGTACTGCTGTTGCAGGAAAAATACGAACATCAGCGCCAACGTGTAGTTGGTAAATCGATGATTTTGTCCGGTGATATCATGGACTTTGCACCAGTACTTCAATATAATCATCGTGTGCATAACGCGCATGTGTATGGTAAGATAGTAGTTGATCAGCTGAGTATTGCACACGCCTAGCATGTCTTTCACGTTAATATCCAGATGGAGCTTTGTGCTCAAATGCACGCACTTGATCAGGGGAGTTTTCGCAAAGGCTATAACAAAACAATTGGCAAACTTATTTGATTTGATGAGGAGTTTTCGTATGATGTGCAGCCAGTTTTTGTCGTTATCGTCCTCTTTGACGTTCGCCAAGTGTACGTCAATGTCGCTGTTTTTAAAGTTCAAGCCGGTGACGGTGCTGCCGAATAGATGGATGCGGATGCGGGGGAATCTGGAAATGATTTATGATCGAAGAATGCAACATGAGGTCTTACCTTTTGCACAAAGTTGCATGTAGATCGTGACAGATGGCGTTGGATTTGGCCATGGTGGCAGCAGGGTCGTTTTTCAGGTGGCGAAGTAATGTTTGGCATTCTTGTTCGAAGTTGGTTGCGGTTTTTAGGTCGTCGGTGATGGTTTCGAAGAGTTTTTCGTTGATTTCATCGTCGTTTGTGGCAACTGAGAATTTGGATAAAACGTATAACTCCAAAACTCCTTTATTGAGGAAATTGAAAAATTCACAAAAGCTTCTTCAAAACATACCCAAAATATGTTGGGAGTTTGAAATACGTACCTCAAAAATTGAGGGAGTTGTTATAAATTGTAGTTACAAGATCATAACTTCCAAACTCCTCAATCAAAAAAGTTGAAAATATCACAAAAAGTACTTGAGAAACCTTCCAAAGTGTGACGGGAGTTTGAAAGTTGTAAGTCAAAAATTGAGGGAGGTGTGTTAACTTTTCTAAATTGAGGCAAAAACTATAATTTCTAGTTACAAGCTAATAACTCCCAAACTCCTCAATCAATAGAACTGAAAATTTCATAAAAATGACTTCAAAGCGTTTCTAAAATGTGAGAGAAGTTTGAAAGTTGTAACTAGAAAATTGAGGAAGTTATGGCAATTTTTCTAAACTGACACATACACTATAAATTGTAGTTAGAAGCTCATAACACCCAAACTCCTCAATCAAGGAAATTGCAAATATCACAAAAACTACTTGAAAAACCTTCCAAAGTGTGACGGGAGTTTGAAAGTTGTAACTCAAAAATTGAGTATATTGTGTTGACTTTTTTAAATTGAGGCAAAAAGTATAATTTTTAGTAACAAGCTAATAACTCCCAAACTCCTCAATTAATAAAACTGAAAATTTCACAAAAATTACTTCAAAGCGTTTCCAAAATGTAATCGAAGTTTGGAAGTTGTAACTAAAAAATTGAGGAAGTTATAGCAATTTTTCTAAATTGAGACACACGCTATAAATTATAGTAAGAAGCTCATAACACCCAAACTCCTTAATCAAGGGAGTTGGAAATATCACAAAAACTACTCGAAAAACCTTCCAAAGTGTGACGGGAGTTTGAAAGTTGTAAATCAAAAAATGAGGGAGTTGTGTTAACTTTTCTAAATTGAGCCACAAACTATAATTTCTAATTACAAGCTAATAACTCCCAAACTCCTCAATCAATAAAACTGAAAATTTCACAAAAATTACTTCAAAGCGTTTCCAAAATGTGAGAGAAGTTTGGAAGTTGTAACTAAAAAATTTAGGAAGTTACAGCAGTTTTTCTATAAATAGCTATAAATTGTAGTTAGAAGCTCATAACACTCAAACTCCTCAATCAAGGAAGTTGGAAATATCAGAAAAACTTCTTGAAAAACTTTCCAAAGTGAGACGGGAGTTTGAAAGTTGTAAATCAAAAAATGAGGGAGTTGTGTTAACTTTTCTAAATTGAGCCACAAACTATAATTTCTAATTACAAGCTAATAACTCCCAAACTCCTCAATCAATAAAACTGAAAATTTCACAAAAATTACTTCAAAGCGTTTTCAAAATGTGAAAGAAGTTTGAAAGTTGTAATTACAAAATTGAGGAAGTTATGGCAATTTTTCTAAATTGAGACACACGCTATAAATTATAGTAAGAAGCTCATAACACCCAAACTCCTTAATCAAGGGAGTTGGAAATATCACAAAAACTACTCGAAAAACCTTCCAAAGTGTGACGGGAGTTTGAAAGTTGTAAATCAAAAAATGAGGGAGTTGTGTTAACTTTTCTAAATTGAGGCAAAAACAATAATTTCTAGTTACAAGCTAATAACTCCCAAACTCCCCAATCAATAAAACTGAAAATTTCACAAAAATTACTTCAAAGCGTTTCCAAAATGTGAGAGAAGTTTGGAAGTTGTAACTAAAAAATTTAGGAAGTTACAGCAGTTTTTCTATAAATAACTATAAATTGTAGTTAGAAGCTCATAACACTCAAACTCCTCAATCAAGGAAGTTGGAAATATCAGAAAAACTTCTTGAAAAACTTTCCAAAGTGTGACGGGAGTTTGAAAGTTGTAAATCAAAAAATGAGGGAGTTGTGTTAACTTTTCTAAATTGAGGCAAAAACAATAATTTCTAGTTACAAGCTAATAACTCCCAAACTCCCCAATCAATAAAACTGAAAATTTCACAAAAATTACTTCAAAGCGTTTTCAAAATGTGAAAGAAGTTTGAAAGTTGTAATTACAAAATTGAGGAAGTTATGGCAATTTTTCTAAATTGAGACACACGCTATAAATTATAGTAAGAAGCTCATAACACCCAAACTCCTTAATCAAGGGAGTTGGAAATATCACAAAAACTACTCGAAAAACCTTCCAAAGTGTGACGGGAGTTTGAAAGTTGTAAATCAAAAAATGAGGGAGTTGTGTTAACTTTTCTAAATTGAGGCAAAAACAATAATTTCTAGTTACAAGCTAATAACTCCCCAATCAATAAAACTGAAAATTTCACAAAAATTACTTCAAAGCGTTTCCAAAATGTGAGAGAAGTTTGGAAGTTGTAACTAAAAAATTTAGGAAGTTACAGCAGTTTTTCTATAAATAGCTATAAATTGTAGTTAGAAGCTCATAACACTCAAACTCCTCAATCAAGGAAGTTGGAAATATCAGAAAAACTTCTTGAAAAACTTTCCAAAGTGTGACGGGAGTTTGAAAGTTGTAAATCAAAAAATGAGGGAGTTGTGTTAACTTTTCTAAATTGAGGCAAAAACAATAATTTCTAGTTACAAGCTAATAACTCCCAAACTCCCCAATCAATAAAACTGAAAATTTCACAAAAATTACTTCAAAGCGTTTCCAAAATGTGAGAGAAGTTTGGAAGTTGTAACTAAAAAATTTAGGAAGTTACAGCAGTTTTTCTATAAATAGCTATAAATTGTAGTTAGAAGCTCATAACACTCAAACTCCTCAATCAAGGGAGTTGGAAATATCACAAAAACTTCTTGAAAAACCTTCCAAAGTGTGACGGGAGTTTGAAAGTTGTAAATCAAAAAATGAGGGAGTTGTGTGAACTTTTCTAAATTGAGCCACAAACTATAATTTCTAATTACAAGCTAATAACTCCCAAACTCCTCAACCAATAAAACTGAAAATTTCACAAAAATTACTTCAAAGCGTTTCCAAAATGTAATCGAAGTTTGGAAGTTGTAACTAAAAAATTGAGGAAGTTATAGCAATTTTTCTAAATTGAGACACACACACTATTAATTATAGTTAGAAGCTCATAACACCCAAACTCCTCAATGAAGGGAGTTGGAAATATCACAAAAACTTCTTGAAAAACCTTCCAAAGTGTGACGGGAGTTTGAAAGTTGTAAATCAAAAAATGAGGGAGTTGTGTTAACTTTTCTAAATTGAGCCACAAACTATAATTTCTAATTACAAGCTAATAACTCCCAAACTCCTCAACCAATAAAACTGAAAATTTCACAAAAATTACTTCAAAGCGTTTCCAAAATGTAATCGAAGTTTGGAAGTTGTAACTAAAAAATTGAGGAAGTTATGGCAATTTTTCCAAATTGAGACACACACTATAAATTGTAGTTAGAAGCTCATAATACCTAACTCTTCAATCAAAAAAGTTGAAAATTTCACGAATGGTACTTCCAAAAGTCTCCTAAATGTCAGAGGGTACAAAAATTTCAACTCAAAAATTGAGTAAATAGACTCACCTCTATTTTGCATTTGTTTATGACAAACCACCAGCCTGCGCCCCTGCAAAAAGTGTCCATTTTTCCCCATAACCTTGTCCACCGACTTCGGATCGGTAAAATCAAAAAGCACAAAATCGTAGCCAAAATGCGCCCAAATTATGTTACCAAACTGCGAGAAATACTTGACCAAATCGTTTTCCTTTGTTCCCTGTGCATACCCTGTTGATAGCCAAACTTGACGTTGATATCATACAGGATATCAACTCACCGCGCACGTAAATACCAGGATTAGCATCCGTCGTCTTCGCATTACTTCCCTGCACGTGCTTCTCCTGCGTCTTATGCTGCTGCAACGACCCCAAACCGTTAAACTGCATTTGGCAGATGTCGCAGAAGAACATCTGTATCGACTTTTTCCTATTTGTGGTTTCCTCCTCCCGAGCCTCCTCCATTATAGTAAATCTCGTCCGTGCAAATCAACAACTTTCAAAAAATACTCCACACCAATAACGCCCGTTTCATCTCCAGGACTCAGGATAACGCCGTTTGTGGATTTGAAAAATTTCAAACCGTTTTCCAAAGCTGCATTTTGGTTGATGTAAATAAAAACTTGACAAGTTTTTCTTATGCCACTCGTGACAGTTTTGTCAGTTGGCAGGCCTGTGGCGAAATGGATGTGGTTTCTTGTCATACGACTGAGACCAGTTTTCTTGATTTGCGGCCAGTTTTCGAAAAAAGTTCCGTGGATTATGGGGTTGGTTTGGGGGGCCGTTATGGGGTAGAGGTGTGAAGAAGTTACTTCCTGAAAAGGGGGTTTATTTCGAAAACTTTTGCAGATATGGGGGTGATTTTTGAAAATTAGGATTCCGAACATTTTTTTCTATAAATTTTCTGTAAACAACAAACTTCCCAAAAAAGTGCTTATAAGAGAAAACAGACTGCAAAATTTTGGAATTTATTTCACGTTTCCCTGTCCTTGTCCCACTTAAGTGAAGATATCTCAAGAACCGTTGAAGATATCGAAGTGATTTTTGAAAATTTGGATTTGGGACACTTTTTTCTATAAATTTTCTATAAACGACAAACTTCCTCAAAAATTGCTTATAAGAGAAAACAGACTGCAAAATTTTGGAATTTATTTTGCGTTTCCCTGTCCTTGTACCACTTAAGTGAAAGTATCTCAAGAACCGTTGAAGATTTCGAAGTGATTTTTGAAAATTTGGATTCCGGACACTTTTTTCTATAAATTTTCTATAAACGACAAACTTCCCCAAAAATTGCTTATAAGAGAAAACAGACTGCAAAATTTTGGAATTTATTTTACGTTTCCCTGTCATTGTCCCACTTAAGTGAAGATATCTCAAAAACCGTTGAAGATATCGAAGTGATTTTTGAAAATTTGGATTCCGGGCACTTTTTTTATAAATTTTCTATAAACGACAAACTTTCCCTAAAATTGCTATTAAGAGAAAACAGAATGCAAAGTTTTGGAATTTATTTTACGTTTCCCTGTCCTTGTCCCACTTAAGTGAAGATATCTCAAAAACCGTTGAAGATATCGAAGTGATTTTTGAAAATTTGGATTCCGGGCACTTTTTTTATAAATTTTCTATAAACGACAAACTTCCCAAAAAATTGCTCATAAGAGAAAACAGACTGCAAAGTTTTGTAACTTATTTTGCGTTTCCCTGTCCTTGTCCCACTAAAGTGAAGATATCTTAAAAACCGTTGAAGATATCGAAGTGATTTTTGAAAATTTGGATTCCGGACACTTTTTTCTATAAATTTTTTATGAACAACAAACTTCTCAAAAAATTACTTATAAGAGAAAACAGACTGCAAAGATTTGGAATTTATTTTGCGTTTCCCTGTCCTTGTCCCACTTAAGTGAAGATATCTTGAAAACCATTGAAGATAAGGAAGTGATTTTTGAATATTTGAGTTCGGGACACTTTTTTCTATAAATTTTCTATAAACGACAAACTTCCCCAAAAATTACCTATAAGAGAAAATAGACTGCAAAATTTTGGAATATATTTTACGTTTTCCTGTCCTTGTCCCACTTAAGTGAAGATATCTTGAAAACCGTTGAAGATATCGAAGTGATTTTTGAAAATTTGGATTCCGAACAATTTTTTCTATAAATTTTCTATAAACGACAAACTTCCCCAAAAATTACCTATAAGAGAAAATAGACTGCAAAGATTTGGAATTTATTTTGCGTTTCCCTGTCCTTGTCCCACTTAAGTGAAGATATCTTGAAAACCATTGAAGATAAGGAAGTGATTTTTGAATATTTGAGTTCGGGACACTTTTTTCTATAAATTTTCTATAAACGACAAACTTCCCCAAAAATTGCTTATAAGAGAAAACAGACTGCAAAATTTTGGAATTTATTTTACGTTTCCCTGTCCTTGTCCCACTTAAGTGAAGATATCTAAAAAACCGCTGAAGATATCGAAGTGATTTTTGAAAATTTGGATTCCGAACACTTTTTTCTATAAATTTTCTATAAACGACAAACTTCCCCAAAATTGCTTATAAGAGAAAACAGACTGCAAAATTTTGGAATTTATTTTACGTTTCCCTGTCATTGTCCCACTTAAGTGAAGATATCTCAAAAACCGTTGAAGATATCGAAGTGATTTTTGAAAATTTGGATTCCGGACACTTTTTTCTATAAATTTTCTATAAACGACAAACTTTCCCTAAAATTGCTATTAAGAGAAAACAGAATGCAAAGTTTTGGAATTTATTTTACGTTTCCCTGTCCTTGTCCCACTTAAGTGAAGATATCTCAAAAACCGTTGAAGATATCGAAGTGATTTTTGAAAATTTGGATTCCGGGCACTTTTTTTATAAATTTTCTATAAACAACAAACTTCCCCTAAAATTGCTAATAAGAGAAAACAGACTGCAAAGTTTTGGAATTTATTTTACGTTTCCCTGTCATTGTCCCACTTAAGTGAAGATATCTCAAAATAAGAGAAAACAGACTGCAAAGTTTTGTAACTTATTTTGCGTTTCCCTGTCCTTGTCCCACTAAAGTGAAGATATCTTAAAAACCGTTGAAGATATCGAAGTGATTTTTGAAAATTTGGATTCCGGACACTTTTTTCTATAAATTTTTTAGGAACAACAAACTTCCCAAAAAATTGCTAATAAGAGAAAACAGACTGCAAAGTTTTGGAATTTATTTTACGTTTCCCTGTCATTGTCCCACTTAAGTGAAGATATCTCAAAAACCGTTGAAGATATCGAAGTGATTTTTGAAAATTTGGATTCCGAACACTTTTTTCTATAAATTTTCTATAAACGACAAACTTCCCCAAAAATTGCTAATAAGAGAAAACAGACTGCAAAGTTTTGGAATTTATTTTACGTTTCCCTGTCCTTGTCCCACTAAAGTGAAGATATCTTAAAAACCGTTGAAGATATCGAAGTGATTTTTGAAAATTTGGATTCCGGACACTTTTTTCTATAAATTTTTTATGAACAACAAACTTCTCAAAAAATTACTTATAAGAGAAAACAGACTGCAAAGATTTGGAATTTATTTTGCGTTTCCCTGTCCTTGTCCCACTAAAGTGAAGATATCTTAAAAACCGTTGAAGATAATAATATAATATAATAATAATATAATATTCGTTTATTTAGCATCAGCTACAATAGAACAGTTACAGAAAAAGGAGTATAAAATTTAAATATAAAAAAATATGGTTAATCACAGGTTATCACAATATGTTGTCTTAACATTTTTTTAAAAAGGATCATATTATCACAGCTCTTAATATTTGTTGGTAACAGATTAAATTCATGCAAGCCTTTATACATAATAGATTTGTACATAGAGTTAGATCTACATTTATCCACAAGAATAAAGTCATCACAATTTCTAGTTTTATAATTATGTACATCTCTAAACACAGTCACTTTATCACAGATATATGGGGGCAATATTTTTTGTTTGATTTTAAAAATATACAATAAAACATTATACTTAATTTTTTGACTTACTGACAAAACATCTAACATATCAAGCATTAATTTAATTGGTGTATATTTATTACATTTTAAAACTACTCTTAAAGCTCTATTTTGAATTTTTTGAATCTCATTGATTTTGTAATTTGGCAGGCTGTACAAAATGGTTGAACAGAATTGAAGGTGGGGAGATGCAATAGCATTGTAAATCATCAATTTTGCATAAGCAGAGAGTTGTTGACAAGCTCGTGAAATAAAACCGACTTTTTTCGAAAATTTGCGCATCATAAAATTGGCGTGATCGTGAAAATTTAAAGTTGGATCCAATGTTATCCCAAGGTACTTAACTCTCTCCTCATACACAATTTTTTCGTCGTTGATGACAATATTTATATTATCCTTATCAACATTAGCCAACCTAGTCCTATTACCATATACACAAAATTTGGATTTACTCGTATTGATACATAATTTGTTATTACATAGCCACATAAAAATGCTGTTTAATTCGGAGTTTAAGGTGTTCTGCATTTCATTGAGATCATTTCCAACAACATACAACATAGTATCGTCAGCAAACAATACGACTTCACACTTACTAACCATTTTAACAATATCATTGATGTATATAATAAACAGTAATGGACCCAGTACTGTACCTTGGGGTACTCCATAATTAACAATAAGAGAATCGGACACAGTATTCTTGAATTTTACTCTTTGACTACGGTTATACAAATAATCTTCAAACCACTTTAAAACAGTACCCTCAACACCAATTGACGTTAATTTACATAACAAAAGTGACCTATCAACAGTTTCAAACGCACGCTTAAGATCTAAAAACACAGCCAAAACAATATTGCCCTTATCCATAGCTTTTCTAAACTCATAACAAATATTCACAATGACTGACTCACATGAGTGTTTTTCCCTGAAGCCGGACTGATTAGGAACTAATATATTATTTTTAACGCAGTGAAGCAGTAATTGTTCCTTTACCTCAATTTCTAGCAATTTTTCATAACAAGGAACTGTGTTGATAGGCCTGAACTCCTGATGATTTTTAGTATTGTGAACTTTGGGAACAGGGATCACTGTTGACATTTTCCAGGTTTCCGGGAATGTTCCAGTTGATAAGGACAGATTTATGACGTCGAGTAGTCGGTTTCCAATTACAGAACAAGCATCACTCAGAATCTTCTTCGATATTCCATTTTCACCGCCCCCAACATTTTTCATTTTTTTCAGTGTTTCTTTCATTTTATTTAGTGTGATATTTTCAAATTTGCGAAAAACAATAAGAGGATTAGTTGATGTCAAAGTATAACTTATAATAGGGTCCGGAATGTTACTAATTATACGTTCAATGCTCTGAATAAAATACTCATTGAATCCATTGGCTATGCACTGTTCATCAGCAAATGTTTTCTTCTCAAAAATAATTTCGTCTGGCAGATTGAGGTTTTTACTAGGCAAAAGTGTTTTAAGGTTCCTCCAGAGTTCTTGAGGATTATGCTTGTTCTCATCGATGGTTCCAATAAAATATTTCTCCTTTTCTGTCCTTATTTTGTTAACTATCAAGTTTCTCATGAGTTTGTATTCATTCCAACAATCGTTATTATTCGTCAGTACCGCTCTTTTATAAAGATGATCTCTGTCCCTCATCATCTCTCTAATCTCTTCATTCACCCATTTTTTATCCAGGTATTTTTGTTTTAAATTTATTTTGGTTTTAGGGCACATTTCGTCGAGGACATTTATTATATTTTGAACAAAAAGATCGGCGAGCAGATTAACATTCGAAAGAGAACTATTCCATGGAGCATCAATGAGAAAATCTTGGATTGTATCAACATTATAATTTTTCATTGATCTTCGGTAAGTTATCAGGTCTTTTGCAAAGATATCGAAGTGATTTTTGAAAATTTGGATTCCGGACACTTTTTTCTATAAATTTTTTAGGAACAACAAACTTCCCAAAAAATTGCTAATAAGAGAAAACAGACTGCAAAGTTTTGGAATTTATTTTACGTTTCCCTGTCATTGTCCCACTTAAGTGAAGATATCTCAAAAACCGTTGAAGATATCGAAGTGATTTTTGAAAATTTGGATTCCGAACACTTTTTTCTATAAATTTTCTATAAACGACAAACTTCCCCAAAAATTGCTAATAAGAGAAAACAGACTGCAAAGTTTTGGAATTTATTTTACGTTTCCCTGTCCTTGTCCCACTAAAGTGAAGATATCTTAAAAACCGTTGAAGATATCGAAGTGATTTTTGAAAATTTGGATTCCGGACACTTTTTTCTATAAATTTTTTAGGAACAACAAACTTCCCAAAAAATTGCTAATAAGAGAAAACAGACTGCAAAGTTTTGGAATTTATTTTACGTTTCCCTGTCATTGTCCCACTTAAGTGAAGATATCTCAAAAACCGTTGAAGATATCGAAGTGATTTTTGAAAATTTGGATTCCGAACACTTTTTTCTATAAATTTTCTATAAACGACAAACTTCCCCAAAAATTGCTAATAAGAGAAAACAGACTGCAAAGTTTTGGAATTTATTTTACGTTTCCCTGTCCTTGTCCCACTAAAGTGAAGATATCTTAAAAACCGTTGAAGATATCGAAGTGATTTTTGAAAATTTGGATTCCGGACACTTTTTTCTATAAATTTTTTAGGAACAACAAACTTCCCAAAAAATTGCTAATAAGAGAAAACAGACTGCAAAGTTTTGGAATTTATTTTACGTTTCCCTGTCATTGTCCCACTTAAGTGAAAATATCTCAAAAACCGTTGAAGATATCGAAGTGATTTTTGAAAATTTGGATTCCGAACACTTTTTTCTATAAATTTTCTATAAACGACAAACTTCCCCAAAAATTGCTAATAAGAGAAAACAGACTGCAAAGTTTTGGAATTTATTTTACGTTTCCCTGTCCTTGTCCCACTAAAGTGAAGATATCTTAAAAACCGTTGAAGATATCGAAGTGATTTTTGAAAATTTGGATTCCGAACAATTTTTTCTATAAATTTTCTATAAACGACAAACTTCCCCAAAAATTACCTATAAGAGAAAATAGACTGCAAAATTTTGGAATATATTTTACGTTTTCCTGTCCTTGTCCCACTTAAGTGAAGATATCTTGAAAACCGTTGAAGATATCGAAGTGATTTTTGAAAATTTGGATTCCGAACAATTTTTTCTATAAATTTTCTATAAACGACAAACTTCCCCAAAAATTACCTATAAGAGAAAATAGACTGCAAAATTTTGGAATATATTTTACGTTTTCCTGTCCTTGTCCCACTTAAGTGAAGATATCTTGAAAACCGTTGAAGATATCGAAGTGATTTTTGAAAATTTGGATTCCGAACAATTTTTTCTATAAATTTTCTATAAACGACAAACTTCCCCAAAAATTACCTATAAGAGAAAATAGACTGCAAAGTTTTGGAATTTATTTTACGTTTCCCTGTCCTTGTCCCACTTAAGTGAAGATATCTTGAAAACCGTTGAAGATATCGAAGTGATTTTTGAAAATTTGGATTCCGAACAATTTTTTCTATAAATTTTCTATAAACGACAAACTTCCCCAAAAATTACCTATAAGAGAAAATAGACTGCAAAATTTTGGAATATATTTTACGTTTTCCTGTCCTTGTCCCACTTAAGTGAAGATATCTTGAAAACCGTTGAAGATATCGAAGTGATTTTTGAAAATTTGGATTCCGAACAATTTTTTCTATAAATTTTCTATAAACGACAAACTTCCCCAAAAATTACCTATAAGAGAAAATAGACTGCAAAGTTTTGGAATTTATTTTACGTTTCCCTGTCCTTGTCCCACTTAAGTGAAGATATCTTGAAAACCGTTGAAGATATCGAAGTGATTTTTGAAAATTTGGATTCCGAACAATTTTTTCTATAAATTTTCTATAAACGACAAACTTCCCCAAAAATTACCTATAAGAGAAAATAGACTGCAAAGTTTTGGAATTTATTTTACGTTTCCCTGTCCTTGTCCCACTTAAGTGAAGATATCTTAAAAACCGTTGAAGATATCGAAGTGATTTTTGAAAATTTGGATTCCGAACAATTTTTTCTATAAATTTTCTATAAACGACAAACTTCCCCAAAAATTACCTATAAGAGAAAATAGACTGCAAAGTTTTGGAATTTATTTTACGTTTCCCTGTCCTTGTCCCACTTAAGTGAAGATATCTTAAAAACCGTTGAAGATATCGAAGTGATTTTTGAAAATTTGGATTCCGACCAATTTTTTCTATAAATTTTCTATAAACGACAAACTTCCCCAAAAATTACCTATAAGAGAAAATAGACTGCAAAATTTTGGAATATATTTTACGTTTTCCTGTCCTTGTCCCACTTAAGTGAAGATATCTTAAAAACCGTTGAAGATATCGAAGTGATTTTTGAAAATTTGGATTCCGAACAATTTTTTCTATAAATTTTCTATAAACGACAAACTTCCCCAAAAATTACCTATAAGAGAAAATAGACTGCAAAATTTTGGAATATATTTTACGTTTTCCTGTCCTTGTCCCACTTAAGTGAAGATATCTTGAAAACCGTTGAAGATATCGAAGTGATTTTTGAAAATTTGGATTCCGACCAATTTTTTCTATAAATTTTCTATAAACGACAAACTTCCCCAAAAATTACCTATAAGAGAAAATAGACTGCAAAATTTTGGAATATATTTTACGTTTTCCTGTCCTTGTCCCACTTAAGTGAAGATATCTTAAAAACCGTTGAAGATATCGAAGTGATTTTTGAAAATTTGGATTCCGACCAATTTTTTCTATAAATTTTCTATAAACGACAAACTTCCCCAAAAATTACCTATAAGAGAAAATAGACTGCAAAATTTTGGAATATATTTTACGTTTTCCTGTCCTTGTCCCACTTAAGTGAAGATATCTTGAAAACCGTTGAAGATATCGAAGTGATTTTTGAAAATTTGGATTCCGAACAATTTTTTCTATAAATTTTCTATAAACGACAAACTTCCCCAAAAATTACCTATAAGAGAAAATAGACTGCAAAGTTTTGGAATTTATTTTACGTTTCCCTGTCCTTGTCCCACTTAAGTGAAGATATCTTGAAAACCGTTGAAGATATCGAAGTGATTTTTGAAAATTTGGATTCCGAACAATTTTTTCTATAAATTTTCTATAAACGACAAACTTCCCCAAAAATTACCTATAAGAGAAAATAGACTGCAAAGTTTTGGAATTTATTTTACGTTTCCCTGTCCTTGTCCCACTTAAGTGAAGATATCTTAAAAACCGTTGAAGATATCGAAGTGATTTTTGAAAATTTGGATTCCGAACAATTTTTTCTATAAATTTTCTATAAACGACAAACTTCCCCAAAAATTACCTATAAGAGAAAATAGACTGCAAAGTTTTGGAATTTATTTTACGTTTCCCTGTCCTTGTCCCACTTAAGTGAAGATATCTTAAAAACCGTTGAAGATATCGAAGTGATTTTTGAAAATTTGGATTCCGACCAATTTTTTCTATAAATTTTCTATAAACGACAAACTTCCCCAAAAATTACCTATAAGAGAAAATAGACTGCAAAATTTTGGAATATATTTTACGTTTTCCTGTCCTTGTCCCACTTAAGTGAAGATATCTTAAAAACCGTTGAAGATATCGAAGTGATTTTTGAAAATTTGGATTCCGAACAATTTTTTCTATAAATTTTCTATAAACGACAAACTTCCCCAAAAATTACCTATAAGAGAAAATAGACTGCAAAATTTTGGAATATATTTTACGTTTTCCTGTCCTTGTCCCACTTAAGTGAAGATATCTTGAAAACCGTTGAAGATATCGAAGTGATTTTTGAAAATTTGGATTCCGACCAATTTTTTCTATAAATTTTCTATAAACGACAAACTTCCCCAAAAATTACCTATAAGAGAAAATAGACTGCAAAATTTTGGAATATATTTTACGTTTTCCTGTCCTTGTCCCACTTAAGTGAAGATATCTTAAAAACCGTTGAAGATATCGAAGTGATTTTTGAAAATTTGGATTCCGACCAATTTTTTCTATAAATTTTCTATAAACGACAAACTTCCCCAAAAATTACCTATAAGAGAAAATAGACTGCAAAATTTTGGAATATATTTTACGTTTTCCTGTCCTTGTCCCACTTAAGTGAAGATATCTTGAAAACCGTTGAAGATATCGAAGTGATTTTTGAAAATTTGGATTCCGAACAATTTTTTCTATAAATTTTCTATAAACGACAAACTTCCCCAAAAATTACCTATAAGAGAAAATAGACTGCAAAGTTTTGGAATTTATTTTACGTTTCCCTGTCCTTGTCCCACTTAAGTGAAGATATCTTGAAAACCGTTGAAGATATCGAAGTGATTTTTGAAAATTTGGATACCGAACAATTTTTTCTATAAATTTTCTATAAACGACAAACTTCCCCAAAAATTACCTATAAGAGAAAATAGACTGCAAAGTTTTGGAATTTATTTTACGTTTCCCTGTCCTTGTCCCACTTAAGTGAAGATATCTTGAAAACCGTTGAAGATATCGAAGTGATTTTTGAAAATTTGGATACCGAACAATTTTTTCTATAAATTTTCTATAAACGACAAACTTCCCCAAAAATTACCTATAAGAGAAAATAGACTGCAAAATTTTGGAATATATTTTACGTTTTCCTGTCCTTGTCCCACTTAAGTGAAGATATCTTGAAAACCGTTGAAGATATCGAAGTGATTTTTGAAAATTTGGATTCCGACCAATTTTTTCTATAAATTTTCTATAAACGACAAACTTCCCCAAAAATTACCTATAAGAGAAAATAGACTGCAAAATTTTGGAATATATTTTACGTTTTCCTGTCCTTGTCCCACTTAAGTGAAGATATCTTGAAAACCGTTGAAGATATCGAAGTGATTTTTGAAAATTTGGATTCCGAACAATTTTTTCTATAAATTTTCTATAAACGACAAACTTCCCCAAAAATTACCTATAAGAGAAAATAGACTGCAAAGTTTTGGAATTTATTTTACGTTTCCCTGTCCTTGTCCCACTTAAGTGAAGATATCTTAAAAACCGTTGAAGATATCGAAGTGATTTTTGAAAATTTGGATTCCGAACAATTTTTTCTATAAATTTTCTATAAACGACAAACTTCCCCAAAAATTACCTATAAGAGAAAATAGACTGCAAAGTTTTGGAATTTATTTTACGTTTCCCTGTCCTTGTCCCACTTAAGTGAAGATATCTTAAAAACCGTTGAAGATATCGAAGTGATTTTTGAAAATTTGGATTCCGAACAATTTTTTCTATAAATTTTCTATAAACGACAAACTTCCCCAAAAATTACCTATAAGAGAAAATAGACTGCAAAATTTTGGAATATATTTTACGTTTTCCTGTCCTTGTCCCACTTAAGTGAAGATATCTTGAAAACCGTTGAAGATATCGAAGTGATTTTTGAAAATTTGGATTCCGAACAATTTTTTCTATAAATTTTCTATAAACGACAAACTTCCCCAAAAATTACCTATAAGAGAAAATAGACTGCAAAATTTTGGAATATATTTTACGTTTTCCTGTCCTTGTCCCACTTAAGTGAAGATATCTTGAAAACCGTTGAAGATATCGAAGTGATTTTTGAAAATTTGGATTCCGAACAATTTTTTCTATAAATTTTCTATAAACGACAAACTTCCCCAAAAATTACCTATAAGAGAAAATAGACTGCAAAGTTTTGGAATTTATTTTACGTTTCCCTGTCCTTGTCCCACTTAAGTGAAGATATCTTAAAAACCGTTGAAGATATCGAAGTGATTTTTGAAAATTTGGATTCCGAACAATTTTTTCTATAAATTTTCTATAAACTACAAACTTCCCAAAAAATTGCTCATAAGAGAAAACAGACTGCAAAATTTTGGAATTTATTTTACGTTTCCCTGTCCTTGTCCCACTTAAGTGAAGATATCTAAAAAACCGTTGAAGATATCGAAGTGATTTTTGAAAATTTGGATTCCGGGCACTTTTTTTATAAATTTTCTATAAACAACAAACTTCCCCTAAAATTGCTAATAAGAGAAAACAGACTGCAAAGTTTTTGAATTTATTTTACGTTTCCCTGTCATTGTCCCACTTAAGTGAAGATATCTCAAAAACCGTTGAAGATATCGAAGTGATTTTTGAAAATTTGGATTCCGAACACTTTTTTCTATAAACGACAAACTTCCCCAAAAATTGCTTATAAGAGAAAACAGACTGCAAAATTTTGGAATTTATTTTACGTTTCCCTGTCCTTGTCCCACTTAAGTGAAGATATCTAAAAAACCGCTGAAGATATCGAAGTGATTTTTGAAAATTTGGATTCCGAACACTTTTTTCTATAAATTTTCTATAAACGACAAACTTCCCCAAAAATTGCTTATAAGAGAAAACAGACTGCAAAATTTTGTAACTTATTTTGCGTTTCCCTGTCCTTGTCCCACTAAAGTGAAGATATCTTAAAAACCGTTGAAGATATCGAAGTGATTTTTGAAAATTTGGATTCCGGACACTTTTTTCTATAAATTTTTTATGAACAACAAACTTCCCAAAAAATTGCTAATAAGAGAAAACAGACTGCAAAGTTTTGGAATTTATTTTACGTTTCCCTGTCATTGTCCCACTTAAGTGAAGATATCTCAAAAACCGTTGAAGATATCGAAGTGATTTTTGAAAATTTGGATTCCGAACACTTTTTTCTATAAATTTTCTATAAACGACAAACTTCCCTAAAAATTGCTTATAAGAGAAAACAGACTGCAAAATTTTGGAATTTATTTTACGTTTCCCTGTCATTGTCCCACTTAAGTGAAGATATCTCAAAAACCGTTGAAGATATCGAAGTGATTTTTGAAAATTTGGATTCCGAACACTTTTTTCTATAAATTTTCTATAAACGACAAACTTCCCCAAAAATTGCTTATAAGAGAAAACAGACTGCAAAATTTTGGAATTTATTTTACGTTTCCCTGTCCTTGTCCCACTTAAGTGAAGATATCTAAAAAACCGCTGAAGATATCGAAGTGATTTTTGAAAATTTGGATTCCGGACACTTTTTTCTATAAATTTTTTATGAACAACAAACTTCTCAAAAAATTACTTATAAGAGAAAACAGACTGCAAAGATTTGGAATTTATTTTGCGTTTCCCTGTCCTTGTCCCACTTAAGTGAAGATATCTTGAAAACCATTGAAGATAAGGAAGTGATTTTTGAATATTTGAGTTCGGGACACTTTTTTCTATAAATTTTCTATAAACGACAAACTTCCCCAAAAATTACCTATAAGAGAAAATAGACTGCAAAATTTTGGAATATATTTTACGTTTTCCTGTCCTTGTCCCACTTAAGTGAAGATATCTTGAAAACCGTTGAAGATATCGAAGTGATTTTTGAAAATTTGGATTTCGAACAATTTTTTCTATAAATTTTCTATAAACGACAAACTTCCCCAAAAATTACCTATAAGAGAAAATAGACTGCAAAGTTTTGGAATTTATTTTACGTTTCCCTGTCCTTGTCCCACTTAAGTGAAGATATCTTAAAAACCGTTGAAGATATCGAAGTGATTTTTGAAAATTTGGATTCCGAACAATTTTTTCTATAAATTTTCTATAAACGACAAACTTCCCCAAAAATTACCTATAAGAGAAAATAGACTGCAAAATTTTGGAATATATTTTACGTTTTCCTGTCCTTGTCCCACTTAAGTGAAGATATCTTGAAAACCGTTGAAGATATCGAAGTGATTTTTGAAAATTTGGATTCCGAACAATTTTTTCTATAAATGCAAAAGACCTGATAACTTACCGAAGATCAATGAAAAATTATAATGTTGATACAATCCAAGATTTTCTCATTGATGCTCCATGGAATAGTTCTCTTTCGAATGTTAATCTGCTCGCCGATCTTTTTGTTCAAAATATAATAAATGTCCTCGACGAAATGTGCCCTAAAACCAAAATAAATTTAAAACAAAAATACCTGGATAAAAAATGGGTGAATGAAGAGATTAGAGAGATGATGAGGGACAGAGATCATCTTTATAAAAGAGCGGTACTGACGAATAATAACGATTGTTGGAATGAATACAAACTCATGAGAAACTTGATAGTTAACAAAATAAGGACAGAAAAGGAGAAATATTTTATTGGAACCATCGATGAGAACAAGCATAATCCTCAAGAACTCTGGAGGAACCTTAAAACACTTTTGCCTAGTAAAAACCTCAATCTGCCAGACGAAATTATTTTTGAGAAGAAAACATTTGCTGATGAACAGTGCATAGCCAATGGATTCAATGAGTATTTTATTCAGAGCATTGAACGTATAATTAGTAACATTCCGGACCCTATTATAAGTTATACTTTGACATCAACTAATCCTCTTATTGTTTTTCGCAAATTTGAAAATATCACACTAAATAAAATGAAAGAAACACTGAAAAAAATGAAAAATGTTGGGGGCGGTGAAAATGGAATATCGAAGAAGATTCTGAGTGATGCTTGTTCTGTAATTGGAAACCGACTACTCGACGTCATAAATCTGTCCTTATCAACTGGAACATTCCCGGAAACCTGGAAAATGTCAACAGTGATCCCTGTTCCCAAAGTTCACAATACTAAAAATCATCAGGAGTTCAGGCCTATCAACACAGTTCCTTGTTATGAAAAATTGCTAGAAATTGAGGTAAAGGAACAATTACTGCTTCACTGCGTTAAAAATAATATATTAGTTCCTAATCAGTCCGGCTTCAGGGAAAAACACTCATGTGAGTCAGTCATTGTGAATATTTGTTATGAGTTTAGAAAAGCTATGGATAAGGGCAATATTGTTTTGGCTGTGTTTTTAGATCTTAAGCGTGCGTTTGAAACTGTTGATAGGTCACTTTTGTTATGTAAATTAACGTCAATTGGTGTTGAGGGTACTGTTTTAAAGTGGTTTGAAGATTATTTGTATAACCGTAGTCAAAGAGTAAAATTCAAGAATACTGTGTCCGATTCTCTTATTGTTAATTATGGAGTACCCCAAGGTACAGTACTGGGTCCATTACTGTTTATTATATACATCAATGATATTGTTAAAATGGTTAGTAAGTGTGAAGTCGTATTGTTTGCTGACGATACTATGTTGTATGTTGTTGGAAATGATCTCAATGAAATGCAGAACACCTTAAACTCCGAATTAAACAGCATTTTTATGTGGCTATGTAATAACAAATTATGTATCAATACGAGTAAATCCAAATTTTGTGTATATGGTAATAGGACTAGGTTGGCTAATGTTGATAAGGATAATATAAATATTGTCATCAACGACGAAAAAATTGTGTATGAGGAGAGAGTTAAGTACCTTGGGATAACATTGGATCCAACTTTAAATTTTCACGATCACGCCAATTTTATGATGCGCAAATTTTCGAAAAAAGTCGGTTTTATTTCACGAGCTTGTCAACAACTCTCTGCTTATGCAAAATTGATGATTTACAATGCTATTGCATCTCCCCACCTTCAATTCTGTTCAACCATTTTGTACAGCCTGCCAAATTACAAAATCAATGAGATTCAAAAAATTCAAAATAGAGCTTTAAGAGTAGTTTTAAAATGTAATAAATATACACCAATTAAATTAATGCTTGATATGTTAGATGTTTTGTCAGTAAGTCAAAAAATTAAGTATAATGTTTTATTGTATATTTTTAAAATCAAACAAAAAATATTGCCCCCATATATCTGTGATAAAGTGACTGTGTTTAGAGATGTACATAATTATAAAACTAGAAATTGTGATGACTTTATTCTTGTGGATAAATGTAGATCTAACTCTATGTACAAATCTATTATGTATAAAGGCTTGCATGAATTTAATCTGTTACCAACAAATATTAAGAGCTGTGATAATATGATCCTTTTTAAAAAAATGTTAAGACAACATATTGTGATAACCTGTGATTAACCATATTTTTTTATATTTAAATTTTATACTCCTTTTTCTGTAACTGTTCTATTGTAGCTGATGCTAAATAAACGAATATTATTATTATTATTTTCTATAAACGACAAACTTCCCCAAAAATTACCTATAAGAGAAAATAGACTGCAAAATTTTGGAATATATTTTACGTTTTCCTGTCCTTGTCCCACTTAAGTGAAGATATCTTGAAAACCGTTGAAGATATCGAAGTGATTTTTGAAAATTTGGATTCCGAACAATTTTTTCTATAAATTTTCTATAAACGACAAACTTCCCCAAAAATTACCTATAAGAGAAAATAGACTGCAAAGTTTTGGAATTTATTTTACGTTTCCCTGTCCTTGTCCCACTTAAGTGAAGATATCTTAAAAACCGTTGAAGATATCGAAGTGATTTTTGAAAATTTGGATTCCGAACACTTTTTTCTATAAATTTTCTATAAACTACAAACTTCCCAAAAAATTGCTCATAAGAGAAAACAGACTGCAAAATTTTGGAATTTATTTTACGTTTCCCTGTCCTTGTCCCACTTAAGTGAAGATATCTAAAAAACCGTTGAAGATATCGAAGTGATTTTTGAAAATTTAGATTCCGAACACTTTTTTCTATAAATTTTCTATAAACGACAAACTTCCCCAAAAATTGCTTATAAGAGAAAACAGACTGCAAAATTTTGGAATTTATTTTACGTTTCCCTGTCATTGTCCCACTTAAGTGAAGATATCTCAAAAACCGTTGAAGATATCGAAGTGATTTTTGAAAATTTGGATTCCGGGCACTTTTTTTATAAATTTTCTATAAACAACAAACTTCCCCTAAAATTGCTAATAAGAGAAAACAGACTGCAAAGTTTTGGAATTTATTTTACGTTTCCCTGTCATTGTCCCACTTAAGTGAAGATATCTCAAAATAAGAGAAAACAGACTGCAAAGTTTTGTAACTTATTTTGCGTTTCCCTGTCCTTGTCCCACTAAAGTGAAGATATCTTAAAAACCGTTGAAGATATCGAAGTGATTTTTGAAAATTTGGATTCCGGACACTTTTTTTATAAATTTTCTATAAACAACAAACTTCCCCTAAAATTGCTAATAAGAGAAAACAGACTGCAAAGTTTTGGAATTTATTTTACGTTTCCCTGTCATTGTCCCACTTAAGTGAAGATATCTCAAAAACCGTTGAAGATATCGAAGTGATTTTTGAAAATTTGGATTCCGGACACTTTTTTCTATAAATTTTCTATAAACGACAAACTTCCCAAAAAATTGCTCATAAGAGAAAACAGACTGCAAAGTTTTGTAACTTATTTTGCGTTTCCCTGTCCTTGTCCCACTAAAGTGAAGATATCTTAAAAACCGTTGAAGATATCGAAGTGATTTTTGAAAATTTGGATTCCGGACACTTTTTTCTATACATTTTTTATGAACAACAAACTTCCCAAAAAATTGCTCATAAGAGAAAACTGACTGCAAAGTTTTGGAATTTATTTTACGTTTCCCTGTCCTTGTCCCACTTAAGTGAAGATATCTCAAGAACCGTTGAAGATATCGAAGTGATTTTTGAAAATTTGGATTCCGAACACTTTTTTCTATAAATTTTCTATAAACGACAAACTTCCCCAAAAATTGCTTATAAGAGAAAACAGACTGCAAAATTTTGGAATTTATTTTACGTTTCCCTGTCCTTGTCCCACTTAAGTGAAGATATCTCAAAAACCGTTGAAGATATCGAAGTGATTTTTGAAAATTTGGATTCCGAACACTTTTTTCTATAAATTTTCTATAAACGACAAACTTCCCCAAAAATTGCTTATAAGAGAAAACAGACTGCAAAATTTTGGAATTTATTTTACGTTTCCCTGTCCTTGTCCCACTTAAGTGAAGATATCTAAAAAACCGCTGAAGATATCGAAGTGATTTTTGAAAATTTGGATTCCGAACACTTTTTTCTATAAATTTTCTATAAACGACAAACTTCCCCAAAAATTG
Organism: Orchestes rusci; assembly: GCA_958502075.1. NCBI lineage: Eukaryota > Metazoa > Arthropoda > Insecta > Coleoptera > Curculionidae > Orchestes > Orchestes rusci. The sequence goes on along the minus strand of OY293304.1, from coordinate 113,422,254 downwards.
CTTATAAGAGAAAACAGACTGCAAAATTTTGGAATTTATTTTACGTTTCCCTGTCCTTGTCCCACTTAAGTGAAGATATCTAAAAAACCGCTGAAGATATCGAAGTGATTTTTGAAAATTTGGATTCCGAACACTTTTTTCTATAAATTTTCTATAAACGACAAACTTCCCCAAAAATTGCTTATAAGAGAAAACAGACTGCAAAATTTTGTAACTTATTTTGCGTTTCCCTGTCCTTGTCCCACTAAAGTGAAGATATCTTAAAAACCGTTGAAGATATCGAAGTGATTTTTGAAAATTTGGATTCCGGACACTTTTTTCTATAAATTTTTTATGAACAACAAACTTCCCAAAAAATTGCTAATAAGAGAAAACAGACTGCAAAGTTTTGGAATTTATTTTACGTTTCCCTGTCCTTGTCCCACTTAAGTGAAGATATCTCAAGAACCGTTGAAGATATCGAAGTGATTTTTGAAAATTTGGATTCCGAACACTTTTTTCTATAAATTTTCTATAAACGACAAACTTCCCCAAAAATTGCTTATAAGAGAAAACAGACTGCAAAATTTTGGAATTTATTTTACGTTTCCCTGTCCTTGTCCCACTTAAGTGAAGATATCTAAAAAACCGCTGAAGATATCGAAGTGATTTTTGAAAATTTGGATTCCGAACACTTTTTTCTATAAATTTTCTATAAACGACAAACTTCCCCAAAAATTGCTTATAAGAGAAAACAGACTGCAAAATTTTGTAACTTATTTTGCGTTTCCCTGTCCTTGTCCCACTAAAGTGAAGATATCTTAAAAACCGTTGAAGATATCGAAGTGATTTTTGAAAATTTGGATTCCGAACACTTTTTTCTATAAATTTTCTATAAACGACAAACTTCCCTAAAAATTGCTTATAAGAGAAAACAGACTGCAAAATTTTGGAATTTATTTTACGTTTCCCTGTCATTGTCCCACTTAAGTGAAGATATCTCAAAAACCGTTGAAGATATCGAAGTGATTTTTGAAAATTTGGATTCCGAACACTTTTTTCTATAAATTTTCTATAAACGACAAACTTCCCCAAAAATTGCTTATAAGAGAAAACAGACTGCAAAATTTTGGAATTTATTTTACGTTTCCCTGTCCTTGTCCCACTTAAGTGAAGATATCTAAAAAACCGCTGAAGATATCGAAGTGATTTTTGAAAATTTGGATTCCGGACACTTTTTTCTATAAATTTTTTATGAACAACAAACTTCTCAAAAAATTACTTATAAGAGAAAACAGACTGCAAAGATTTGGAATTTATTTTGCGTTTCCCTGTCCTTGTCCCACTTAAGTGAAGATATCTTGAAAACCATTGAAGATAAGGAAGTGATTTTTGAATATTTGAGTTCGGGACACTTTTTTCTATAAATTTTCTATAAACGACAAACTTCCCCAAAAATTACCTATAAGAGAAAATAGACTGCAAAATTTTGGAATATATTTTACGTTTTCCTGTCCTTGTCCCACTTAAGTGAAGATATCTTGAAAACCGTTGAAGATATCGAAGTGATTTTTGAAAATTTGGATTTCGAACAATTTTTTCTATAAATTTTCTATAAACGACAAACTTCCCCAAAAATTACCTATAAGAGAAAATAGACTGCAAAGTTTTGGAATTTATTTTACGTTTCCCTGTCCTTGTCCCACTTAAGTGAAGATATCTTAAAAACCGTTGAAGATATCGAAGTGATTTTTGAAAATTTGGATTCCGAACAATTTTTTCTATAAATTTTCTATAAACGACAAACTTCCCCAAAAATTACCTATAAGAGAAAATAGACTGCAAAATTTTGGAATATATTTTACGTTTTCCTGTCCTTGTCCCACTTAAGTGAAGATATCTTGAAAACCGTTGAAGATATCGAAGTGATTTTTGAAAATTTGGATTCCGAACAATTTTTTCTATAAATTTTCTATAAACGACAAACTTCCCCAAAAATTACCTATAAGAGAAAATAGACTGCAAAATTTTGGAATATATTTTACGTTTTCCTGTCCTTGTCCCACTTAAGTGAAGATATCTTGAAAACCGTTGAAGATATCGAAGTGATTTTTGAAAATTTGGATTCCGAACAATTTTTTCTATAAATTTTCTATAAACGACAAACTTCCCCAAAAATTACCTATAAGAGAAAATAGACTGCAAAATTTTGGAATATATTTTACGTTTTCCTGTCCTTGTCCCACTTAAGTGAAGATATCTTGAAAACCGTTGAAGATATCGAAGTGATTTTTGAAAATTTGGATTCCGAACAATTTTTTCTATAAATTTTCTATAAACGACAAACTTCCCCAAAAATTACCTATAAGAGAAAATAGACTGCAAAGTTTTGGAATTTATTTTACGTTTCCCTGTCCTTGTCCCACTTAAGTGAAGATATCTTAAAAACCGTTGAAGATATCGAAGTGATTTTTGAAAATTTGGATTCCGAACAATTTTTTCTATAAATTTTCTATAAACGACAAACTTCCCCAAAAATTACCTATAAGAGAAAATAGACTGCAAAATTTTGGAATATATTTTACGTTTTCCTGTCCTTGTCCCACTTAAGTGAAGATATCTTGAAAACCGTTGAAGATATCGAAGTGATTTTTGAAAATTTGGATTCCGAACAATTTTTTCTATAAATTTTCTATAAACGACAAACTTCCCCAAAAATTACCTATAAGAGAAAATAGACTGCAAAGTTTTGGAATTTATTTTACGTTTCCCTGTCCTTGTCCCACTTAAGTGAAGATATCTTAAAAACCGTTGAAGATATCGAAGTGATTTTTGAAAATTTGGATTCCGAACACTTTTTTCTATAAATTTTCTATAAACTACAAACTTCCCAAAAAATTGCTCATAAGAGAAAACAGACTGCAAAATTTTGGAATTTATTTTACGTTTCCCTGTCCTTGTCCCACTTAAGTGAAGATATCTAAAAAACCGTTGAAGATATCGAAGTGATTTTTGAAAATTTAGATTCCGAACACTTTTTTCTATAAATTTTCTATAAACGACAAACTTCCCCAAAAATTGCTTATAAGAGAAAACAGACTGCAAAATTTTGGAATTTATTTTACGTTTCCCTGTCATTGTCCCACTTAAGTGAAGATATCTCAAAAACCGTTGAAGATATCGAAGTGATTTTTGAAAATTTGGATTCCGGGCACTTTTTTTATAAATTTTCTATAAACAACAAACTTCCCCTAAAATTGCTAATAAGAGAAAACAGACTGCAAAGTTTTGGAATTTATTTTACGTTTCCCTGTCATTGTCCCACTTAAGTGAAGATATCTCAAAATAAGAGAAAACAGACTGCAAAGTTTTGTAACTTATTTTGCGTTTCCCTGTCCTTGTCCCACTTAAGTGAAGATATCTCAAAAACCGTTGAAGATATCGAAGTGATTTTTGAAAATTTGGATTCCGGACACTTTTTTCTATAAATTTTCTATAAACGACAAACTTCCCCAAAAATTGCTTATAAGAGAAAACAGACTGCAAAGTTTTGGAATTTATTTCACGTTTCCCTGTCCTTGTCCCACTTAAGTGAAGATATCTCAAAAACCGTTGAAGATATCGAAGTGATTTTTGAAAATTTGGATTCCGGACACTTTTTTCTATAAATTTTCTATAAACGACAAACTTCCCAAAAAATTGCTTATAAGAGAAAACAGACTGCAAAGTTTTGGAATTTATTTCACGTTTCCCTGTCCTTGTCCCACTTAAGTGAAGATATCTCAAAAACCGTTGAAGATATCGAAGTGATTTTTGAAAATTTGGATTCCGGACACTTTTTTCTATAAATTTTCTATAAACGACAAACTTCCCCAAAAATTGCTTATAAGAGAAAACAGACTGCAAAGTTTTGGAATCTATTTTACGTTTCCCTGTCCTTGTCCCACTTAAGTGAAGATATCTTGAAAACCGTTGAAGATATCAAAGTGATTTTTGAAAATTTGGATTCCGGACACTTTTTTCTATAAATTTTCTATAAACGACAAACTTCCCAAAAAATTGCTTATAAGAGAAAACAGACTGCAAAGTTTTGGAATTTATTTCACGTTTCCCTGTCCTTGTCCCACTTAAGTGAAGATATCTCAAAAACCGTTGAAGATATCGAAGTGATTTTTGAAAATTTGGATTCCGGACACTTTTTTCTATAAATTTTCTATAAACGACAAACTTCCCAAAAAATTGCTTATAAGAGAAAACAGACTGCAAAGTTTTGGAATTTATTTCACGTTTCCCTGTCCTTGTCCCACTTAAGTGAAGATATCTCAAAAACCATTGAAGATATGGAAGTGATTTTTGAATATTTGAGTTCGGGACACTTTTTTCTATAAATTTTCTATAAATGACAAGCTTCCCCAAAAATTGCTCAAAAGATAAAACAGACTGCAAAGACTGTCCTCGTTCCACTCAAGTACATGAATAAGGATATCTCAACAACCGTTAAAGATATTTTCGAAAATTTTCCAAAATAAGCTCACCTGAATCGAATGTCCCTGATTAGCACACACTTCCAGGACACCTCCATTTCTCCTCAATGTAAATCTTTTTTTATCATTTAAATTAACCACTCGTTTAATATCATCAACCGAATATTTTCCTTTAAAAAATCGATGTTGTAAAATATCAGAAACCTTGATAAAACCCTGTTCGTCGATTTGTAGATTTTCCTGCTGTGCTTTATGTCTTAAAATGAGGCTGAGAATTTTGCTCAATGTTGCGTCTCTGCTATTCTAGAAAAAGATTATAGATATAAGTCGATGAATATTCAAAAAACCCGTTATATGATTAATAACTGCAATTCTCAAATAATAAACACATTTACCATCAATAATAAACAATAAAACAGTTTTGCCAAATAGGCATGTTGATAAAAAAGTAAACAACAAACGTTTTTCCAAGAATTGGCTGTCAAAATTGTCACATGACTTCTTCTTTTTTTTTGGCAGACGTGGCGAGTGCTACGAGAGTTGGTATCGATATGTTTTGTCGATACTGGAATCTATCGAACTAATTATTATTTTATCCTGATATTTATAAAGTTTATTCTACAGGTATTTTTATGAAAAATATTTTTTATAAATATGTACAGTACGTTTTTTTTAAAACGGAACATAGGGATTCCCATGTTAAATTTTCAGTCCCAGTTTTTGGTTAAACAAATCTATTGACGTTTCAAATTTGAGAGTTGAAATTAACAATGAATGTTTAGTGTATGAACAACAAATTAAGTATTTAGGAGTTATACTAGACTCCGAATTGAGTTTCCGTCCTCATGCTGATTATACAATGAGGAAATTTTCCCAAAAGATCGGATTTATCTCCAGAGTAGCTAAAAACCTGTCAATGTATTCAAAATTATTGTTGTATAATAGTATAGCAGCTCCCCATCTCGAATTCTGTTCCTCTTTATTGTACAGCCTACCAAGTTATAAAATTAGAGAATTTCAAGTGATTCAAAACAGAGCGATGAGAACAGTTTTAAAATGTAATAGGTACACTCCAATTAATCTTATGTTAGACGTTAGTGGTATGTTGTCTATCAGACAAAAAATAATGTTTAATGTTAACACCTTTATTTATAAAATTAGAAATAAATTGTTACCGAACTACATCTGTGATAGAGTAAAATGTTTTAAGAACATCCATAATTACCAAACTAGAAACTGTGATGATTTTATGTTAGTCAATAGAGGAAATTCTAGTCAGATGATGAGTAATTCAATCTTAAACAGAGGTCTCTCCGGTTACAATAAAATGCCGAGCCATATTAAGAACTGTGATAACTTAACAACTTTTAAAAAACTGTTGAGGGAATATGTGTTGCATGAATTTTAATTGTTTAAAATATGTTTGTACTTATTTATTGATTGTTATTATACACTTTTTATCTTTTTATAATCATTATGCCATTATTATTATTTATATTGTTTTTGTATGTAGCTATATAAGCTAAATAAAGACATTATTATTATTAAATTGACAATGAAGTTAGACACGTCATTAAATTGGTTGTCAACATCATATACAAGGCATGTTAAAAGTATAACTTTCTGATAAATTGAAGCATTTTTTGACCTTTTTCCAAGTTATTCTGGCGTAATTCTTGAACTTACTTAATCTCGAGGCACCAACATTCATCTACGGCAAGTTTCAGCTTTGTACTACGAAAGAAGTACTGCTAACATGGGATTGAAAATTTAACATGGGAATCCCTAACTTTGTACCATCTTAAAAAAAACGCACTGTATAGAGCACCCTGGATGGTTCCTTTGAAACGTTTCTAGAACCACCCATACAAAAACTATGAATTCTGGTAGATCGAATAAAGTTTATATTGCTAATCAGAATTTCAAACGTACACTTTTTCACGTAACTCTCGTAATAATCTATCAATATAAAAGTCAGGAGAACTCAAGCAGTGGCTCTTGGTTAATTATCTTGGGAGGTCAAAAATATTTTTTAAATTAGTAATTTGTTTCCAATTTTCGTCGATTATTAAAGGGGAAGTTAATTGGTTTTCAATGGACAATTTGCACATTTTTTGGAAATATGAAAAATATAAGGATTAGTGAGTACTGATGCCATTGATGTTTGAAAAATAAACCTACGACCTCTATCAATGTAGTAATCACCGATTAAAGAGCGCCAATCAACATCCCCTACGTCACAGAATACATTATCCATCTCCGTCTGGCGTATTGACTGAGATGACTCTCTTTCTCTCTCTCTCGGAAGGGGAATATGGCCACTCCTCGTTTTCGATCATACAGTGAAATTTGCGTTTTCTTTTTATTCTCTAGTTTCACTTCAGCGACGTGTTCGATGCTGCACATGATTAATTTTTTTTATTTGTTCGCGATCTCCTGGCATCATGCGGACCCTGTTTCCCTCCAGCTTTGAGAGCTCTGATTCTTCTCATCCAATACACTGTTCCATTCTCCTACTGGGAGGAGAATCACGTATCCAATCTCCAGATGTTTTATTGAAAAATATCACCAGCTTGAAGCAGCTGTGCACACGTGCGTTCCTCATTTCCGCGAAATCGGTTTTCTCCAAATTTGGGTACCTTGGCCTCTTATTGGTAATCGTCCAGAAACGAAAGACATCATCGATTTTCAGAGCGGAAATGGAACATCTCGAACTACTGTGGTATCACGTAATTCCAGAGGGTGGCGCCCGAGTTACGGAAACGTTGGCAAATATACTTGACTTGAATGTTTTCAAAGGACTTAGATTTTTGAATTTCCAAAAATTGAAAATCACAAGTATTGAAAATAACGTGAATTATACATGAACTTTAAATTCCCTTGAAAGAAAAACCTTTGAAATAATACTGGTTGAAGGTTGATATACAAAGAACTACTGAAATATTCATAAACCAGACAAAATTGTGAAACACCAAAACACATAAGCTGGCAACATCGTACCATTTCGATGCGCCAACTGACAACTGACAAGACAACCATCCTGGACATAACCGCAACCGCAAAAAAAAGAAGAGCTATCGATTTGACACTGCGCTGTTTGTTTTTATCATTATTTGTCAATTTAATGCATTGTCAGTATCGTTTGTGGTTTCCTACCGATAAGTCGTGCATAATCAACCGATTAAACCAGAATTTATTCAATCCGGTCCAAAAAATAACAAAACACCAGCTGATCGGACATTAAGTGCTGAAAATACGCTAAAAAATGCGTATTTTATTCCTTATTTTGCTCTATGGCTGGCATCAGCCGACTAATGGTTATAATGTGAAAACTCTATATGGAAATGCCGAGCCACTGGGACAGAATGTATTCAATTTTGTCCAGGACGATGTGAATGAAGGTCATGAAAGGGTCAGAAGGGCTGCTGATACGGGGGTCAATGGGAATTTTACAGATAAGGTCATCACTAAGGTGAGTTTATGTTTATTCATATTATATTTAAGCCTCTTTGTCTTTGATAGTAGTTGAAGATTTATGTAGATGGTGCTGCTATATTGAGTATATTGTTTCATCCCTCTCACTTTATCCCGTTTGTTTTTCTATAAGGGCATCTTTGTTTTTGACGAAAACTACGTAGATGGTGCCACAGTCACTTCAGGCAATGTTGCCGTATTGTGCAACATTTAATGAGTTGTTTAACTTGAATGCAAAATAATAACATCCTACATAGATAATACAATCAGTTATGTTATCAGTATTTGGCAGATAATTCCTGGGAATGTTTATTTTCTGATAAAAGCAAATTTTTAATTTGCGATTTATTTGAAACGTTTATGACTCATGTTTTGGCGGATTTTGGAAATTCAAACAATATTTGTTTTTGGAAATATTCAAAAATCACTATGTATATTTGCAATTGGACAGTTTTCTAAAAATTAGGACAATTTTAAAAAATTCATTGCTGTGTCATTTTTTGGCGGATTTTGGAAATTAAATAAAAAAAATCATTGGGAAACATTCAAAAATCACCCTGTATATTTGCAATTGGACAGACCCTTATCCAAAAGCTGAAACAGGACAGTTTGTGACAACTTGACTTTTCTGTTTAAGAATTTGGGACAATTTTCAAAAATTCGTAACTCGGTTAATTTTTGGCGGATTTTTGAAATTAAATAAGCAAAATCCTTGAAAAACATTCAAAAATCACTCTGTATATTTGCAATTGGACAGACACTTATACAAAAGCTGATACAGGACAGTTTGTGGCAACTTGCATTTTCCTGTTTGGGACAATTTTCGAAAATTCATTGCTCGGTCATTTTTCGGTGGATTTTGAAAATTAGATGAACAAAATGCTTAGAAAACATTCTAAAATCACCCTGTATATTTGGATTTGGACATACATTTTTCCAAAAGTTGATACAGGACAGTTTGTTGAAACTTGTGTAAAAATTAAGACCATTTTAAAAAATTCATTGCTGGGTAATTTTTTATCGGATTTTGGAAATAAAACAAACAAAATATTCAGGAAGCATTCAAAAATCACCCTGTATATTGCAATTGGACAGACACTTTTCTCTAAGCTGATACAGGACAGTTTGTGGCAACTTGAATTTTTCTCTGTGAAAAACTAGGACAATTTTCAAAAATTCATTGTTCGGTCATTTTTAGGTGGATTTTGAAAATTAAATGAACAAAATGCATAGAAAACATTCTGAAATCACCCTGTATATTTGGATTTGGACTTACAATTTCCAAAAGTTGATACAGGACAGTTTGTTGAAACTTGTGTAAAAATTAAGATAATTTTAAAAAATTCATTGCTGGGTAATTTTTTGTCGGATTTTGGAAATAAAACAAACAAAATATTCAGGAAGCATTCAAAAATCATCCTGTATATTGCAATTGGACAGACACTTTTCTCTAAGCTGAAACAGGACAGTTTGTGGCAACTTGAATTTTTCTCTGTGAAAAACTAGGACAATTTTCAAAAATTCATTGTTCGGTCATTTTTAGGTGGATTTTGAAAATTAAATGAACAAAATGCTTAGAAAACATTCTGAAATCACCATGTATATTTGGATTTGGACTTACAATTTCCAAAAGTTGATACAGGACAGTTTGTTGAAACTTGTGTAAAAATTAAGATAATTTTAAAAAATTCATTGCTGGGTAATTTTTTGTCGGATTTTGGAAATAAAACAAACAAAATATTCAGGAAGCATTCAAAAATCATCCTGTATATTGCAATTGGACAGACACTTTTCTCTAAGCTGAAACAGGACAGTTTGTGGCAACTTGAATTTTTCTCTGTGAAAAACTAGGACAATTTTCAAAAATTCATTGTTCGGTCATTTTTAGGTGGATTTTGAAAATTAAATGAACAAAATGCTCAGAAAACATTCTGAAATCACCCTGTATATTTGGATTTGGACTTACAATTTCCAAAAGTTGATACAGGACAGTTTGTTGAAACTTGTGTAAAAATCAAGATAATTTTAAAAAATTTATTGCTGGGTAATTTTTTGTCGGATTTTGGAAATAAAACAAACAAAATATTCAGGAAGCATTCAAAAATCACCCTGTATATTGCAATTGGACAGACACTTTTCTTTAAGCTGATACAGGACAGTTTGTGGCAACTTGAATTTTTCTCTGTGAAAAACTAGGACAATTTTCAAAAATTCATTGCTCGGTCATTTTTAGGTGGATTTTGAAAATTAAATGAACAAAATGCTTAGAAAACATTCTTAAATCACCCTGTATATTTGGATTTGGACATACATTTTTCCAAAAGTTGATACAGGACAGTTTGTTGAAACTTGTGTAAAAATTAAGACAATTTTAAAAAATTCATTGCTGGGTAATTTTTTGTCGGATTTTGGAAATAAAACAAACAAAATATTCAGGAAGCATTCAAAAATCACCCTGTATATTGCAATTGGACAGACACTTTTCTCTAAGCTGAAACAGGACAGTTTGTGGCAACTTGAATTTTTCTCTGTGAAAAACTAGGACAATTTTCAAAAATTCATTGTTCGGTCATTTTTAGGTGGATTTTGAAAATTAAATGAACAAAATGCATAGAAAACATTCTGAAATCACCCTGTATATTTGGATTTGGACTTACAATTTCCAAAAGTTGATACAGGACAGTTTGTTGAAACTTGTGTAAAAATTAAGATAATTTTAAAAAATTCATTGCTGGGTAATTTTTTGTCGGATTTTGGAAATAAAACAAACAAAATATTCAGGAAGCATTCAAAAATCATCCTGTATATTGCAATTGGACAGACACTTTTCTCTAAGCTGAAACAGGACAGTTTGTGGCAACTTGAATTTTTCTCTGTGAAAAACTAGGACAATTTTCAAAAATTCATTGTTCGGTCATTTTTAGGTGGATTTTGAAAATTAAATGAACAAAATGCTTAGAAAACATTCTGAAATCACCCTGTATATTTGGATTTGGACTTACAATTTCCAAAAGTTGATACAGGACAGTTTGTTGAAACTTGTGTAAAAATTAAGATAATTTTAAAAAATTTATTGCTGGGTAATTTTTTGTGGGATTTTGGAAATAAAACAAACAAAATATTCAGGAAGCATTCAAAAATCACCCTGTATATTGCAATTGGACAGACACTTTTCTTTAAGCTGATACAGGACAGTTTGTGGCAACTTGAATTTTTCTCTGTGAAAAACTAGGACAATTTTCAAAAATTCATTGCTCGGTCATTTTTAGGTGGATTTTGAAAATTAAATGAACAAAATGCTTAGAAAACATTCTTAAATCACCCTGTATATTTGGATTTGGACATACATTTTTCCAAAAGTTGATACAGGACAGTTTGTTGAAACTTGTGTAAAAATTAAGACCATTTTAAAAAATTCATTGCTGGGTAATTTTTTGTCGGATTTTGGAAATAAAACAAAAAAAATATTCAGATAGCATTCAAAAATCACCCTGTATATTGCAATTGGACAGACACTTTTCTCTAAGCTGATACAGGACAGTTTGTGGCAACTTTAATTTTTCTCTGTGAAAAACTAGGACAATTTTCAAAAATTCATTGTTCGGTCATTTTTAGGTGGATTTTGAAAATTAAATGAACAAAATGCTTAGAAAACATTCTTAAATCACCCTGTATATTTGGATTTGGACATACAATTTTCCAAAAGTTGATACAGGACAGTTTGTTGAAACTTGTGTTAAAATTAAGACCATTTTAAAAAATTCATTGCTGGGTAATTTTTTGTCGGATTTTGGAAATAAAACAAACAAAATATTCAGGAAGCATTCAAAAATCACCCTGTATATTTGGATTTGGACAGTCACTTATCTAAAAGCTGCTACATGACAGTTTGTGGCAACTTTTAAAAAAATTCATAACTCAGTCACTGTCAGTCAGACAAACGTAATGTTAACGTTCTAGGCTCGTTTCCACTTAATTCAATAAAAGCATCTCTGATTCAATAAAACATATTTCCGGTTTAACTCGGCAATTTACTCACATTTATTGACGCAATGCGGGCAGATTATCACGAAAATTTTCCACTGAATTGATATTTATTCATTGTCAATATGAATCACAAATTATCTTTACCCGCCACAATCGACTACATCCTGATCAATGTATGTAAATATTTTGAAATTGAATATGAAATGATACCGTTCAGTAAATCCACGTGAATATTCATAGTTGTGAATGAATAATGAGGTCAAATGTGTACAATTGTTAAGGCTTGGCAACAGCGCGGTCTGTCATTAGTGTCATTTGGGGTACGCAGTTGTGTGTATGTAAATTTGACGCTCTGGTTGAGATATCAACTCAAAAATTGGCAGTCCCATCAAAAAACGTCCCATCTAACTTGTAATATGTTTTGGGACAGTTGGGACAAGAGCGTCTATTTTATTTTGTCCATTTATCATTGAAATGGACGGTTTCCAAAGAAATTAACTGTAGCTTCTCTGGTTGAGATATCATAATAATATCCAGTCCGTTATGTATAAAATCAATAGTTTCTTATATCAGACAGTTGATTATCAAGTGACCTTGGAGACGATAAATTAATCATTTTAAAGTACTTGAGAATGTTATCTGTATTTTTATGTAAATAAATAATGTTTACTATTTTTCTGTACTACTCTGTATAATAAAAGTTTTTCAGAAAATCATCCACTTTTAAATTACTTTTCTAGAATAATGCAGTACAAAGCAAAATAATCTAAATTTATGTGGAAATTCCAGGATTAGTCATCAACACTTGCAATTTAATCGCAACTTTGTTTATGTAGTTGTGGTCGCATGAAATCTAAAAAAAACTATTTCATTGTCTTGAAAATTATAAAAATATTTATTATTATATAAAAATGTACAGTTATCGAGTGAAATACGTGAAACATGATCTTGTGACTGGTATGATTCATGTGGAACAGATAAGGGAAATTATTATCGCTTAAAAATGTGCTTTGTACTTTACACAACGAATATTAGTGATAGTGAATATAATGTAGTTCTTCAAGGTTGATGGTGTTCAAGTTTGAAGGTCGAAACGTTGATATGAAGTTTGCATCAAATATAAAAAAAATATATAACTTGGAAAGTGAAAGAGATGGAACTTTGCGCTTTTCACCAGTCGATTCAGCATTAAATTCTGTATAAAAATCACTCATAAATTATACAGGGTGCATCAACAAAATTTGGAGAAAAGTTACGTTAAATTCAGGAAAGTGAAAAAATTTGTCTTTTATAAAAAAAATCATAACTCGAAAACTAAAAGAGATAGAACTTTGCGGTTTTCACCAGTTGATTCAGCATTAAATTTTCTATAAAAATAAATAAAACAAATTATATAGGGTGTCTTAGCAAAATTGGAGAAAAGTTGCGTTGAATTCAGGAAAGTGAAAAAAATTAGTATTCTATAAAAAAAATCATTACTCGAAAACTAGAAGAGATAGAAACTTGCCTTTTTGACCATTGAATTCTCTTCAAAAATCACCAATAAAATATACTGGGTGTTTCAACAATATTTGGGGAAAAGTCGCGTTGAATTTAGGAAAGTGAAAATAATTAGGCTTTCTTTAAAAACAATATAACAATAAACGAACAGAGATGGAAATTTGCGCTTTTCACCGGTCGTTTAAGCATCAAATTCTGTATAAAATCACCCATAAATTATACAGGGTGCACCAACAAAATTTGGAGAAATGTTACGTTTAATTCAGGAAAGTGAAAAAATTGGTCTTTTATAAAAAAAATCATAATTCAAAAACTAAAAGAGATAGAACTTTGCGCTTTTCACCAGTTGATTCAGCATTAAATTTTCAATAAAAATAAATAAAACAAATTATATAGGGTGTCTTGGCAAAATTGGAGAAAAGTTGCGTTGAATTCAGGAAAGTGAAAAAAATTAGTATTCTATAAAAAAAATCATTACTCGAAAACTAAAAGAGATAGAAACTTGCGCTTTTCACCAGTTGATTCAATTTTAAATTTTCTATAAAAATAGCTAATAAATTATACAGGGTGTCCTAACAAAATTGGAGAAAAGTTGCGTTAAATTCAGGAAAGTGAAAAAAATTAGGCTTTCGTAAAAAAAAATATAACTCGGAAACGAACAGAGATGGAAATTTGCGCTTTTCACCAGTCATTTTAGCATCAAATTCTGTATAAAATCACCCATAAATTATACAGGGTGCACCAACAACATTTTGGAGAAAAGTTACGTTGAATTCAGGAAAGTGAAAAAATTGGTCTTTTATAAAAAAAATCATAATTCAAAAACCAAAAGAGATAGAACTCAGCGCTTTTCACCAGTTGATTCGATTTTGAATTTTCTATAAAAATAACCAATAAATTATACAGGGTGTCTTAACAAAATTGGAGAAAAATTGCGTTAAATTCAGGAAAGTGAAAAAAAATTAGGCTTTCGTAAAAAAAAATTATAACTCGGAAACGAACAGAGATGGAAATTTGCGCTTTTCACCAGTCGTTTTAGCATCAAATTCTGTATACAATCACTCATAAATTATACAGGGTACACCAACAAAATTTGGAGAAAAGTTACGTTAAATTCAGGAAAGTGAAAAAATTGGTCTTTTATAAAAAAAATCATAACTCAAAAACTAAAAGAGATAGAACTCAGCGCTTTTCACCAGTTGATTCGATTTTGAATTTTCTATAAAAATAACCAATAAATTATACAGGGTGTCTTAACAAAATTGGAGAAAAATTGCGTTAAATTCAGGAAAGTGAAAAAAAATTAGGCTTTCGTGAAAAAAAATTATAACTCGGAAACGAACAGAGATGGAAATTTGCGCTTTTCACCAGTCGTTTTAGCATCAAATTCTGTATAAAATCACCCATAAATTATACAGGGTGCACCAACAAAATTTGGAGAAACGTTACGTTAAATTCAGGAAAGTGAAAAAATTAGTCTTTTATAAAAAAAATCATAACTCAAAAACTAAAAGAGATAGAACTTTGCGCTTTTCACCAGTTGATTCAGCATTAAATTTTCTATAAAAATAGATAAAACAAATTATACAGGGTGTCCTAACAAAATTGGAGAAAAGTTGCGTTGAATTCAGGAAAGTGAAAAAAATTAGTATTCAAAAAAAAATCCATTACTCGAAAACTAGAAGAGATAGAAACTTGCCTTTTTGACCATTGAATTTTCTTCAAAAATCACCAATAAAATATACAGGGTGTTTCAACAATATTTGGAGAAAAGTTACGTTAAATTCAGGAAAATGAAAAAATTGGTCTTATATAAAAAAAATCATAATTCAAAAACTAAAAGAGATAGAACTTTGCGGTTTTCACCAGTTGATTCAGCATTAAATTTTCTATAAAAATAAATAGAACAAATTATATAGGGTGTCCTAGCAAAATTGGAGAAAAGTTGCGTTGAATTCAGGAAAGTGAAAAAATTAGTATTCCATAAAAAAAATCATGACTCGAAAACTAAAAGGGATAGAAACTTGCCTTTTTGACCATTGAATTCTCTTCAAAAATCACCAATAAAATATACAGGGCGTTTCAACAATATTTGGAGAAAAGTTGCGTTAAATTCAGGAAAGTGAAAAAAATTAGGCTTTCTTAAAAAAAAAAATATAACTCGGAAACGAACAGAGATGAAAATTTGCGCTTTTCACTAGTCATTTTAGCATCAAATTCTGTATAAAATCACCCATAAATTATACAGGGTGCACCAACAAAATTTGGAGAAAAGTTACGTTAAATTCAGGAAAGTGAAAAAATTGGTCTTTTATAAAAAAAATCATAATTCAAAAACTAAATGAGATAGAACTTTGCGGTTTTCACCAGTTGATTCGATTTTGAATTTTCTATAAAAATAACCAATAAATTATACAGGGTGTCTTAACAAAATTGGAGAAAAGTTGCGTTAAATTCAGGAAAGTGAAAAAAAATTAGGCTTTCGTGAAAAAAAATTATAACTCGGAAACGAACAGAGATGGAAATTTGCGCTTTTCACCAGTCGTTTTAGCATCAAATTCTGTATACAATCACTCATAAATTATACAGGGTACACCAACAAAATTTGGAGAAAAGTTACGTTAAATTCAGGAAAGTGAAAAAATTAGTCTTTTATAAAAAAAATCATATCATAACTCGAAAACTAAAAGAGATAGAACTTTGCGGTTCTCACCAGTTCATTCAGCATTAAATTTTCTATAAAAATAGTCAATAAATTATACAGGGTGTTTCAGAATAACATGCTAATAATAAAGGGGGTGATTCTTGGGCTCATTTAAAAAAAAAAAATTCATATGAACGTATGTCCTAAAAAATTTTTCTATTTCCCAAAAAATATGCAAACCAAAACCCGCATGGACGGCACTGGTCAGAATAATTAAATTGTTGGTGCATCAAAAAATGAGTATTAATGCCTGAAATACATGACCCAAATTTCATAAAGATATCTACAGTAATGACAAAGTTATTGTAAAAAAAGTATCTATTTTTTAAAACTTTGACACCCTGTATCTCAAAAGTTAAGGCGTTTAGGACATACGTTCATATGAATTTTTTTTCTTAAAATGAGCCCAAGAATCACCCCCTTAATTATTAGCATGTTATTCTGAAACACCCTGTATAGGGTGTCTTAGCAAAATTGGAGAAAAGTTGCGTTGAATTCAGGAAAGTGAAAAAAATTAGTATTCCATAAAAAAAATCATAACTCGAAAACTAAAAGAGATAGAAACTTGCCCTTTTGGCCAGTCGATTGAGCATCAAATTTTCTATAAAAATCACCATTGAAATATACAGGGTGTCTTGATAAAATTATTAAATCAAATTCAGGAAAGTGAAATTCATAACTCGAAAACCAAAAGAGATTTTCACCAGTCGATTCAGCATTAAATTATCTATAAAAATCACCATTAAAATATACAGGGTGTCTCAACAAACCCATTTAATTCCAGATAAACCATCTAAACGACACCCACAAACAACTGATGGTCCACTGGGTGGGCGAAAACAGCAAAGTAGTAATGTGTCTAGCCCGCGACCCTACTTTTGGCATTTTCGACTTGCAACCAGTCACGCCATCTGCCGTCTACATTTCCTACGACGATGGCGACTCGTACGAGAACAAAACCGAGCAGTTTAAGCTGCCCAATGGCAGCTATGCGATTTTGGAGAAGTTCTACAATCATCCCAAGTTCAATACACATGTGAGTTGATTTTTTTAAAAAAATTTATTTTATTGATTGATTTAGTTTGTGTTTACTGACGTCAAACATAACGTGTTGTTTGTGACGACCAACTATGGCAAAACGTTCAGGATGATTCAGCTGAAGTTTAGTCCGAGTGAATTGTCGTTTCACGAGCTTTATTCGTCGATTTTCGTGGTTTTGGATAAAAACGAGACAAGGAGTCGGGTGAGTTTCAGCTTTGAAGCTATAACCCAAAGGAGCAATGTTTTGAAACAATTGGCGCCATCTATAACATAACCTACAATTTAGGTATAGTTGTCATATCGACAGATTTTCCGTAATTTCATTTTTTTCAGAGTTTTGGGGATTTCATTTTTTTTTTAATTGTGTTTTTCTCCCTAATTTCTGTTTCATAAACTCAAAATCACAAAACAAACAAATCACCAACACCCATAATTCGATTTATCTTCAGTTTTTCGTCACAAATGACTTCTCTGTCCTCTGAAAAACCTCATAAAAGTGAGGTTTACGTTTCGTGTTGAAACATGGCAACATCTAGTCGCAAAGCCCTGTAGTGAGCATTTCTCAATTTATCAGGTGAAAACCTAGCTCTGTGAATTATTTTCTATTCTATTAAGTGTTTTATTGATAAAGTAGTGTGTGGCCAGAAAGCAAAACCAGGCGGACATTTTGTCATTTCACCGGTAAGTAAATAAAAACTACAAAACAAAAAAAATGATTTTGATGGGATCTTCCTTTTCCTATTTTTTGAATCGATTTTATTCACTTCATGATTTATTTTACTTTTTAAAGGGTCTTATTTACTTCTTTGGACATTTTTTTTTAAAGCGATAATGAAATGTTTTTTTTTTGGTTTTTGGGTTTCAATCACTTTCACACTTTTTAAAGAGTTTTATACACTTTGGGATTTTATTGACTTTTTTGGATTTATTGAGGGTATTAAAATGTCTTGAGGATTTTAATCACTTTCGCCTGTTAGGGGGTTTTAAAATGTTTTTTTGAAGATTTCAATCACTTTTGTTGATTTATTCCACTTTTTATCAGGTTTTATTCACTTTTTCAATATTTTTTTGATTGTTAGGGGGCTTGGAAATATCTTGTTTCCTGTTTTTTTAAAGATTTTAATGACTTTTTATGATCTATTCCACTTTTTAAGGGTTTCATTTACTTCTTTGGATTTTTTTCCGTTTTCTTTTGGCTTTTCAGATTTTAAGGGGATCTTGAAGTTTTTTTTTGTTTTTTTCGAGATTTTATTCACTTTTGATGGTCCATTTAACTTTTTAAATACTGTTTTATCGTTTAAACAGTTTTAACTTTTAGTGGGGATATTTTGTTTAAAATTTACACATTTTTTTAGTTTGTTTACCGCCTTTTAACAGGAATTACAGCCTGTTTTCCTTGTGTTTTTTGGAAATTTTTGATGTCTTTTCTATCATTTGATGGGTATTTATTCACTTTTTCATCATTTTTTGATTACTTTTTTCAATGACAGTGTTTTTACACTTTTAATAATTTTTAGACAGTCTTAACTCTTTTTTTTTTGTTTATGGCTTTTTAGGTTTTTTTCTGCTATTTCTTTGTTTTTGGGGGAATTTCAGTCATTTTTGGTGCCTGTTCTATAATTTAATTGGAATTTATTGTTTTTTTTATAAATTCTATCACGTTTTGGCCTTTTTTTTTAAATGGGGTTTTTTTTACAGCTTTTCGAATGTTGTAACAGTTTTAAAGCTGGATTCATAGATTTTGCTCTTTACTTTTTTTTTGTGATTTTTGTTTAAATAATTTTCATCCCTTTTTAAGTTTTCTCTCTTTCAAAGAGCATTAAAGTGACTTTTTACCTTGTTTTAGTGAAATTTTATTGATTTTTCAATTCTTTTCCGTCATTTGAAGGATTCTATTTACTTTCTTGAATACGTTTTATTAGTTAATTTTTTTCTAACGGAACTGTTTTTATTTATTCAAGAAGAATTCAACTCTTTGTATTAGTTTTAAATCAATAATAATAATTAATATCAAAGTAGCTTTTTGCTTACTTTTCCATCCTTTGAAGGGTTTTTTTCACCTTTTTCCTTTTTGAATACATTTTATCTTTTTTTTCGCTTTTTCTTTTCAAAAAGAGTATTTTTACACCTTTTAGAATGTTTTAACAGTTGTAGCTCTTTTTTCTGAAGCGTTTTTTCCGGAGAGGGAGCCTGAGAAACGGCTACCACATCCAAGGAAGGCAGCAGGTGCGCAAATTACCCACTCCCGGCACGGGGAGGTAGTGACGATAAATTTATATTTTTTGTGTATTTGAAGCATTGCTTAATAAATATATTATTATTATTATTTAAATAGGCATTGAAAAAAGTAAAAAGTCCACTTTTTCTTTTTTTTCCATTTTGATAATTTGTAGGGTTTATTCACCTTTTTATCAATTTTTTGGCCCAAAGGGATTGTTTTTTAAACTTTTTAGGGCGTTTTAATTTGTTTCAATGATTTTTTTGTTCAGGGTCTTAATTTTCAAACTCTTTTTATTTGTGAAATTTAATTCATTTTGATGCCTTTTCCCTCATTTGAAGGGTTTTGTTCACTTTTTTTTTGTCTTTTCATATCAAAGGAAGTATCTGCCCTTTTTTAAAATGTTGTAACGGTTTTAACTCTTTATAGTGACTTATTTGTTTACGGTTTTTCCCTTACTTACCTTTTATTTTTTCTTTCTCTTCAAAGGACGTTTAAGTAGCCTATTATTTGTTTTTTTTTCTGTAAATTGTCTGCTTTTTTCGTCGTTTCCTTTTGAAGTCACTTTTTTGGCCATTTTATTTTTTCCAAAGGAAGTGTTCTCATATTTTGACAGCTATGACTTAGTCAGACAAAACTACTCTTTTTTGATATTTCGCACTATAATGAAAAAACCATCAATTACAAACTTTCATTCGTAAATTATAGTATTTTCAAAGCCAATTGAAATAAATTCACTACTAACGCACTAGTCTCGCTAAAACGGTTATTTGTAAACAATAGCGTCACAGGCGTCAAGTCAGGATTTTACTAACAGATGTTGCCAAGTTTCAACACGAAACGTGAACCTCAATTTATATTCACCTATAAAAATGTTTTTTGATGATGAGTGTTAAGGATTGGTAATTTAGAAGATTATAGCAGTTGAATTAATTTATTTTTGCGGGTATTATATCATCAAGTTTTTTATCAAGGTACATGACAACGTCGCTGATAAAAGAGTAAATATTGGTTGGTTCTATCCATGTTGCCAAATGTCTTGTCTCCTTTGGGTTACCCATCATTTATTTAAGTAGAAACAGGATTTAATGGCCGTGTAGTTGTGGATTACAGAAGACTTTGGTGACACCTTCAGATCGGCCCATGAGTTTATCAAAACCTTCCATTGGATAAAAGAGGACGACACCCACAACTTGGTGGTGCAAAGAAACGAACCAAGCGGCTTGAGCAGCATTATTTATTCGAACAATTTGTTTCGAAATCGGGTCAGTCAAGTCTATGCCACCAACATCGTTGATTTTTTCCTGAAAGGCGACTATTTGTTTACCACGCGAAATGTCACCAAGGATTCTAGGGTGAGCAAATTAGCGATTAAGTTGATTGGCGAAATTGGAAAATTGCCGAGCGGACAATAACATGCCGGTTATAAATATTTTTGTCGTCTTTGTTTATCTGGATGTGCGATAAAATGAGGACAAAGTACGGGTTTGTTTGAATTTGGATCAGTTTGATGTTTGCCGATTTGTTGACTGCATAGATTAGATTTTTTATGGTTTTCTTCAAATATCTACTGAACGGCTAGTTTTATGGAAAATTACGATTTTGGTGAATTCTTTTGTGGCTAAATATTTGAAAATTGATATTTCCACTTTGAAGGCTCACAAATAAAAATTTCCTGATCTAATTGTGAATGTTGTTCTAGATTAAGTTAGATCAACTATTTCTCTGCTGTCTAGTGCAAAAATCACCCCTCTATCTCAAAAATTACGACTTTGGTGATTTTTTTTGTGTTTTGTTGCCAAATATTTGAAAATTTATATTTCCACTTTGAAGGCTTACAAATGAAAAATTCCAAATCTAATTGTGAATGCTGTTCTAGTTTAAGTTAGACCAACTATTTCTCTGCTGTTAAGTGCAAAAATCACTCCTCTATCTCAAAAATTACGACTTTGGTGATTTTTTTTGTGTTTTGTTGCCAAATATTTGAAAAATTGATATTTCCACTTTGAAGGCTTACAAATGAAAAATTCCAAATCTAATTGTGAATGCTGTTCTAGTTTAAGTTAGACCAACTATTTCTCTGCTGTTTAGTGCAAAAATCACTCCTCTATCTCAAAAATTACGACTTTGGTGATTTTTTTTGTATTTTGTTGCCAAATATTTGAAAAATTGATATTTCCACTTTGAAGGCTTACAAATGAAAAATTCCAAATCTAATTGTGAATGCTGTTCTAGTTTAAGTTAGACCAACTATTTCTCTGCTGTTTAGTGCAAAAATCACTCCTCTATCTCAAAAATTACGACTTTGGTGATTTTTTTTGTGTTTTGTTGCCAAATATTTGAAAAATTGATATTTCCACTTTGAAGGCTTACAAATGAAAAATTCCAAATCTAATTGTGAATGCTGTTCTAGTTTAAGTTAGACCAACTATTTCTCTGCTGTTTAGTGCAAAAATCACTCCTCTATCTCAAAAATTACGACTTTGGTGATTTTTTTTGTGTTTTGTTGCCAAATATTTGAAAAATTGATATTTCCATTTTGAAGGCTTACAAATGAAAAATTCCAAATCTAACTGTGAATGCTGTTCTAGTTTAAGTTAGACCAAATATTTCTCTGCTGTTTAGTGCAAAAATCACTCCTCTATCTCAAAAATTACGACTTTGGTGATTTTGTTTGTGTTTTGTTGCCAAATATTTGAAAAATTGATATTTCCACTTTGAAGGCTTACAAATGAAAAATTCCAAATCTAATTGTGAATGCTGTTCTAGTTTGAGTTAGACCAACTATTTCTCTGCTGTTTAGTGCAAAAATCACTCCTCTATCTCAAAAATTACGACTTTGGTGATTTTTTTTGTGTTTTGTTGCCAAATATTTGAAAAATTGATATTTCCACTTTGAAGGCTTACAAATGAAAAATTCCAAATCTAATTGTGAATGCTGTTCTAGTTTAAGTTAGACCAACTATTTCTCTGCTGTTTAGTGCAAAAATCACTCCTCTATCTCAAAAATTACGACTTTGGTGATTTTTTTTGTGTTTTGTTGCCAAATATTTGAAAAATTGATATTTCCACTTTGAAGGCTTACAAATGAAAAATTCCAAATCTAATTGTGAATGCTGTTCTAGTTTAAGTTAGACCAACTATTTCTCTGCTGTTTAGTGCAAAAATCACTCCTCTATCTCAAAAATTACGACTTTGGTGATTTTTTTTGTGTTTTGTTGCCAAATATTTGAAAAATTGATATTTCCACTTTGAAGGCTTACAAATGAAAAATTCCAAATCTAATTGTGAATGCTGTTCTAGTTTAAGTTAGACCAACTATTTCTCTGCTGTTTAGTGCAAAAATCACTCCTCTATCTCAAAAATTACGACTTTGGTGTTTTTTTTTGTGTTTTGTTGCCAAATATTTGAAAAATTGATATTTCCACTTTGAAGGCTTACAAATGAAAAATTCCAAATCTAACTGTGAATGCTGTTCTAGATTAAGTTAGATCAACTATTTCTCTGCTGTCTAGTGCAAAAATCACCCCTCTATCTCAAAAATTACGACTTTGGTGATTTTTTTTGTGTTTTGTTGCCAAATATTTGAAAATTGATATTTCCACTTCGAAGGCTTACAAATAAAAATTTCCAAATCTAATTGTGAATGCTGTTCTAGTTTGAGTTAGACCAACTATTTCTCTGCTGTTAAGTGCAAAAATCACTCCTCTATCTCAAAAATTACGACTTTGGTGATTTTTTTTGTGTTTTGTTGCCAAATATTTGAAAATTGATATTTCCACTTCGAAGGCTTACAAATAAAAATTTCCAAATCTAATTGTGAATGCTGTTCTAGATTAAGTTAGATCAACTATTTCTCTGCTGTCCAGTGCAAAAATCACCCCTCTATCTCAAAAATTACGACTTTGGTGATTTTTTTTGTGTTTTGTTGCCAAATATTTGAAAAATTGATATTTCCACTTTGAAGGCTTACAAATGAAAAATTCCAAATCTAACTGTGAATGCTGTTCTAGATTAAGTTAGATCAACTATTTCTCTGCTGTCTAGTGCAAAAATCACCCCTCTATCTCAAAAATTACGACTTTGGTGATTTTTTTTGTGTTTTGTTGCCAAATATTTGAAAATTGATATTTCCACTTCGAAGGCTTACAAATAAAAATTTCCAAATCTAATTGTGAATGCTGTTCTAGTTTGAGTTAGACCAACTATTTCTCTGCTGTCTAGTGCAAAAATCACCCCTCTATCTCAAAAATTACGACTTTGGTGATTTTTTTTGTATTTTGTTGCCAAATATTTGAAAAATTGATATTTCCATTTTGAAGGCTTACAAATGAAAAATTCCAAATCTAACTGTGAATGCTGTTCTAGATTAAGTTAGATCAACTATTTCTCTGCTGTCTAGTGCAAAAATCACCCCTCTATCTCAAAAATTACGACTTTGGTGATTTTTTTTGTGTTTTGTTGCCAAATATTTGAAAATTGATATTTCCACTTCGAAGGCTTACAAATAAAAATTTCCAAATCTAATTGTGAATGCTGTTCTAGATTAAGTTAGATCAACTATTTCTCTGCTGTCTAGTGCAAAAATCACCCCTCTATCTCAAAAATTACGACTTTGGTGATTTTTTTTGTGATTTGTTGCCAAATATTTGAAAAATTGATATTTCCACTTTGAAGGCTTACAAATGAAAAATTCCAAATCTAACTGTGAATGCTGTTCTAGATTAAGTTAGATCAACTATTTCTCTGCTGTCTAGTGCAAAAATCACCCCTCTATCTCAAAAATTACGACTTTGGTGATTTTTTTTGTGTTTTGTTGCCAAATATTTGAAAATTGATATTTCCACTTCGAAGGCTTACAAATAAAAATTTCCAAATCTAATTGTGAATGCTGTTCTAGTTTGAGTTAGACCAACTATTTCTCTGCTGTCTAGTGCAAAAATCACCCCTCTATCTCAAAAATTACGACTTTGGTGATTTTTTTTGTATTTTGTTGCCAAATATTTGAAAAATTGATATTTCCACTTTGAAGGCTTACAAATAAAAATTTCCAAATCTAACTGTGAATGCTGTTCTAGATTAAGTTAGATCAACTATTTCTCTGCTGTCTAGTGCAAAAATCACCCCTCTATCTCAAAAATTACGACTTTGGTGATTTTTTTTGTATTTTGTTGCCAAATATTTGAAAAATTGTTATTTCCATTTTGAAGGCTTACAAATGAAAAATTCCAAATCTAACTGTGAATGCTGTTCTAGATTAAGTTAGATCAACTATTTCTCTGCTGTCTAGTGCAAAAATCACCCCTCTATCTCAAAAATTACGACTTTGGTGATTTTTTTTGTGTTTTGTTGCCAAATATTTGAAAATTGATATTTCCACTTCGAAGGCTTACAAATAAAAATTTCCAAATCTAATTGTGAATGCTGTTCTAGTTTGAGTTAGACCAACTATTTCTCTGCTGTCTAGTGCAAAAATCACCCCTCTATCTCAAAAATTACGACTTTGGTGATTTTTTTTGTGTTTTGTTGCCAAATATTTGAAAATTGATATTTCCACTTCGAAGGCTTACAAATAAAAATTTCCAAATCTAATTGTGAATGCTGTTCTAGTTTGAGTTAGACCAACTATTTCTCTGCTGTCTAGTGCAAAAATCACCCCTCTATCTCAAAAATTACGACTTTGGTGATTTTTTTTGTATTTTGTTGCCAAATATTTGAAAAATTGATATTTCCACTTCGAAGGCTTACAAATAAAAATTTCCAAATCTAACTGTGAATGCTGTTCTAGATTAAGTTAGATCAACTATTTCTCTGCTGTCTAGTGCAAAAATCACCCCTCTATCTCAAAAATTACGACTTTGGTGATTTTTTTTGTGTTTTGTTGCCAAATATTTGAAAATTGATATTTCCACTTCGAAGGCTTACAAATAAAAATTTCCAAATCTAATTGTGAATGCTGTTCTAGTTTGAGTTAGACCAACTATTTCTCTGCTGTCTAGTGCAAAAATCACCCCTCTATCTCAAAAATTACGACTTTGGTGATTTTTTTTGTATTTTGTTGCCAAATATTTGAAAAATTGATATTTCCACTTTGAAGGCTTACAAATAAAAATTTCCAAATCTAACTGTGAATGCTGTTCTAGATTAAGTTAGATCAACTATTTCTCTGCTGTCTAGTGCAAAAATCACCCCTCTATCTCAAAAATTACGACTTTGGTGATTTTTTTTGTATTTTGTTGCCAAATATTTGAAAAATTGATATTTCCATTTTGAAGGCTTACAAATGAAAAATTCCAAATCTAACTGTGAATGCTGTTCTAGATTAAGTTAGATCAACTATTTCTCTGCTGTCTAGTGCAAAAATCACCCCTCTATCTCAAAAATTACGACTTTGGTGATTTTTTTTGTGTTTTGTTGCCAAATATTTGAAAATTGATATTTCCACTTCGAAGGCTTACAAATAAAAATTTCCAAATCTAATTGTGAATGCTGTTCTAGATTAAGTTAGATCAACTATTTCTCTGCTGTCTAGTGCAAAAATCACCCCTCTATCTCAAAAATTACGACTTTGGTGATTTTTTTTGTGATTTGTTGCCAAATATTTGAAAAATTGATATTTCCACTTTGAAGGCTTACAAATGAAAAATTCCAAATCTAACTGTGAATGCTGTTCTAGATTAAGTTAGATCAACTATTTCTCTGCTGTCTAGTGCAAAAATCACCCCTCTATCTCAAAAATTACGACTTTGGTGATTTTTTTTGTGTTTTGTTGCCAAATATTTGAAAATTGATATTTCCACTTCGAAGGCTTACAAATAAAAATTTCCAAATCTAATTGTGAATGCTGTTCTAGTTTGAGTTAGACCAACTATTTCTCTGCTGTCTAGTGCAAAAATCACCCCTCTATCTCAAAAATTACGACTTTGGTGATTTTTTTTGTATTTTGTTGCCAAATATTTGAAAAATTGATATTTCCATTTTGAAGGCTTACAAATGAAAAATTCCAAATCTAACTGTGAATGCTGTTCTAGATTAAGTTAGATCAACTATTTCTCTGCTGTCTAGTGCAAAAATCACCCCTCTATCTCAAAAATTACGACTTTGGTGATTTTTTTTGTGTTTTGTTGCCAAATATTTGAAAATTGATATTTCCACTTCGAAGGCTTACAAATAAAAATTTCCAAATCTAATTGTGAATGCTGTTCTAGTTTGAGTTAGACCAACTATTTCTCTGCTGTCTAGTGCAAAAATCACCCCTCTATCTCAAAAATTACGACTTTGGTGATTTTTTTTGTATTTTGTTGCCAAATATTTGAAAAATTGATATTTCCACTTTGAAGGCTTACAAATAAAAATTTCCAAATCTAACTGTGAATGCTGTTCTAGATTAAGTTAGATCAACTATTTCTCTGCTGTCTAGTGCAAAAATCACCCCTCTATCTCAAAAATTACGACTTTGGTGATTTTTTTTGTATTTTGTTGCCAAATATTTGAAAAATTGATATTTCCATTTTGAAGGCTTACAAATGAAAAATTCCAAATCTAACTGTGAATGCTGTTCTAGATTAAGTTAGATCAACTATTTCTCTGCTGTCTAGTGCAAAAATCACCCCTCTATCTCAAAAATTACGACTTTGGTGATTTTTTTTGTGTTTTGTTGCCAAATATTTGAAAATTGATATTTCCACTTCGAAGGCTTACAAATAAAAATTTCCAAATCTAATTGTGAATGCTGTTCTAGATTAAGTTAGATCAACTATTTCTCTGCTGTCTAGTGCAAAAATCACCCCTCTATCTCAAAAATTACGACTTTGGTGATTTTTTTTGTGATTTGTTGCCAAATATTTGAAAAATTGATATTTCCACTTTGAAGGCTTACAAATGAAAAATTCCAAATCTAACTGTGAATGCTGTTCTAGATTAAGTTAGATCAACTATTTCTCTGCTGTCTAGTGCAAAAATCACCCCTCTATCTCAAAAATTACGACTTTGGTGATTTTTTTTGTGTTTTGTTGCCAAATATTTGAAAATTGATATTTCCACTTCGAAGGCTTACAAATAAAAATTTCCAAATCTAATTGTGAATGCTGTTCTAGTTTGAGTTAGACCAACTATTTCTCTGCTGTCTAGTGCAAAAATCACCCCTCTATCTCAAAAATTACGACTTTGGTGATTTTTTTTGTATTTTGTTGCCAAATATTTGAAAAATTGATATTTCCATTTTGAAGGCTTACAAATGAAAAATTCCAAATCTAACTGTGAATGCTGTTCTAGATTAAGTTAGATCAACTATTTCTCTGCTGTCTAGTGCAAAAATCACCCCTCTATCTCAAAAATTACGACTTTGGTGATTTTTTTTGTGTTTTGTTGCCAAATATTTGAAAATTGATATTTCCACTTCGAAGGCTTACAAATAAAAATTTCCAAATCTAATTGTGAATGCTGTTCTAGATTAAGTTAGATCAACTATTTCTCTGCTGTCTAGTGCAAAAATCACCCCTCTATCTCAAAAATTACGACTTTGGTGATTTTTTTTGTGATTTGTTGCCAAATATTTGAAAAATTGATATTTCCACTTTGAAGGCTTACAAATGAAAAATTCCAAATCTAACTGTGAATGCTGTTCTAGATTAAGTTAGATCAACTATTTCTCTGCTGTCTAGTGCAAAAATCACCCCTCTATCTCAAAAATTACGACTTTGGTGATTTTTTTTGTGTTTTGTTGCCAAATATTTGAAAATTGATATTTCCACTTCGAAGGCTTACAAATGAAAATTTCCAAATCTAACTGTGAATGCTGTTCTAGATTAAGTTAGATCAACTATTTCTCTGCTGTCTAGTGCAAAAATCACCCCTCTATCTCAAAAATTACGACTTTGGTGATTTTTTTTGTGTTTTGTTGCCAAATATTTGAAAATTGATATTTCCACTTCGAAGGCTTACAAATGAAAATTTCCAAATCTAATTGTGAATGCTGTTCTAGATTAAGTTAGATCAACTATTTCTCTGCTGTCTAGTGCAAAAATCACCCCTCTATCTCAAAAATTACGACTTTGGTGATTTTTTTTGTGTTTTGTTGCCAAATATTTGAAAATTGATATTTCCACTTCGAAGGCTTACAAATGAAAATTTCCAAATCTAACTGTGAATGCTGTTCTAGATTAAGTTAGATCAACTATTTCTCTGCTGTCTAGTGCAAAAATCACCCCTCTATCTCAAAAATTACGACTTTGGTGATTTTTTTTGTGATTTGTTGCCAAATATTTGAAAAATTGATATTTCCACTTTGAAGGCTTACAAATGAAAAATTCCAAATCTAACTGTGAATGCTGTTCTAGATTAAGTTAGATCAACTATTTCTCTGCTGTCTAGTGCAAAAATCACCCCTCTATCTCAAAAATTACGACTTTGGTGATTTTTTTTGTGATTTGTTGCCAAATATTTGAAAAATTGATATTTCCACTTTGAAGGCTTACTAATGAAAAATTTCAAATCTAACTGTGAATGCTGTTCTAGATTAAGTTAGATCAACTATTTCTCTGCTGTCTAGTGCAAAAATCACCCCTCTATCTCAAAAATTACGACTTTGGTGATTTTTTTTGTGATTTGTTGCCAAATATTTGAAAAATTGATATTTCCACTTTGAAGGCTTACTAATGAAAAATTTCAAATCTAACTGTGAATGCTGTTCTAGATTAAGTTAGATCAACTATTTCTCTGCTGTCTAGTGCAAAAATCACCCCTCTATCTCAAAAATTACGACTTTGGTGATTTTTTTTGTGTTTTGTTGCCAAATATTTGAAAATTGATATTTCTACTTTGAAGGCTTACATATTTTTGTTTTTTTTTCGGCGTTTTAATGGATATTAATATAATTTTCCGAGATTTTATTCACTTCTCAAAGGATTTTGTTCACATTTTTAATAGGTTTTTTCCCAGAGAAGATTTTTTAAACTCTTTTTGGTGTTTTTTTTTGTCAAGGATTCACCTTGATACTTTTTTAGTTTTTTTCCATTTTTTTAACAGGGATTTAGATTAAAGTTGCCTTTTCCCCATTTTGTCTAGAGTTTTATTGATTTTTTATTCCTTTTTTATCGTTTGAAGGGTTCTTATTTAGGTTTTAAAATACATTTTGTCATTTTTTTGAGTGTTTTTACACTTTTTAGAACGTTTTAACTCGTTTTGTGTTTTTTTTTAGTTTTTTTCTGCTTTTAACGGACATTGGAGTGGTTTTTTACACGTTTTAGAAAGTTTTAACTCTTTTTACGATTTTTTGCTTACGGTTTTCATTCCTTTCTAGTTGTTTGAGCTTTTTAATGGAAATTAAATCGGTTTTTTCGTTTTTTTTGACACTTTATTGTTTTTTTATGCTTTTTTCATCGTTTAAAGGGTTTTTATTCATATTTCATATTTCATTCATATTTATTTGAGGAAATTTTCCCAAAAGATCGGATTTATCTCCAGAGTAGCTAAAAACCTGTCAATGTATTCAAAATTATTGTTGTATAATAGTATAGCAGCTCCCCATCTCGAATTCTGTTCCTCTTTATTGTACAGCCTACCAAGTTATAAAATTAGAGAATTTCAAGTGATTCAAAACAGAGCGATGAGAACAGTTTTAAAATGTAATAGGTACACTCCAATTAATCTTATGTTAGACGTTAGTGGTATGTTGTCTATCAGACAAAAAATAATGTTTAATGTTAACACCTTTATTTATAAAATTAGAAATAAATTGTTACCGAACTACATCTGTGATAGAGTAAAATGTTTTAAGAACATCCATAATTACCAAACTAGAAACTGTGATGATTTTATGTTAGTCAATAGAGGAAATTCTAGTCAGATGATGAGTAATTCAATCTTAAACAGAGGTCTCTCCGGTTACAATAAAATGCCGAGCCATATTAAGAACTGTGATAACTTAACAACTTTTAAAAAACTGTTGAGGGAATATGTGTTGCATGAATTTTAATTGTTTAAAATATGTTTGTACTTATTTATTGATTGTTATTATACACTTTTTATCTTTTTATAATCATTATGCCATTATTATTATTTATATTGTTTTTGTATGTAGCTATATAAGCTAAATAAAGACATTATTATTATTATATTATTATTATTATTATTATATTTCAAAACACAGTTTGTCACTTTTTTTACCTTTTTGGAACGTTTTAATTCTTTTTGACGATTTTT
The DNA here is from genome assembly GCA_958502075.1 of Orchestes rusci. Classification (NCBI taxonomy): domain Eukaryota; kingdom Metazoa; phylum Arthropoda; class Insecta; order Coleoptera; family Curculionidae; genus Orchestes; species Orchestes rusci. Next base: position 113,391,665 of record OY293304.1, on the reverse strand, counting down.
TGTTTTTATCTTTTTATCCCTGTCTAGTTTTTTCTGCTTTTTAACGGGAATTAACGTAGCTTTTTTCTATTTTTTTTGACATTTTATTGATTTTTCATGTGTTTTTGATCGTTTGAAGGGTTTTTATTCACGTTTTAAAATACATTTTGTCACTTTTTTTACCTTTTTAGAGTATTTTTATTCTTTTTAAAACGTTTTATTTCTTTTTTGTTCACACTTCTTTTCATCCCTGTTTAGTTTTTTCTGCTTTTTAACGGGCATTAGCTTTTTCTTCATTTCTTTGACATTTTATTGATTTTTCATGCGTTTTTCATCGTTTGAAGGGTTTTTATTCACGTTTCAAAATACAGTTTGTCACTTTTTTTACCTTTTTAGAGTGTTCTACACTTTTTTGAACGTTTTAATTCTTTTTGACACGTTTCAAAATACATTTTGTCACTTTTTTGACTTTTTTATAGTGTTTTTACCCTTTTTAGAACGTTTTAACGTTTGTTTGAAATTGGATCAGTTTGATGTTTTCCGATTTGTTGACTGCATAATAGTATATCAGATGTTTTATGGTTTTTCTCAAATATCTACTCAACGGCTAGCTTTATCGTAAAAGTATCGATAACAAAAAATAAAGATTGAACAATTCTCCACAAAAAGTCTTCTTCGAGGTTTTTTCCTAAATGACAAGGATTTTGAGATAGAGCGCCTCAAAAATATTGAAATTTTGTTTTTCTCAAATACCCACTAGACGGTGAATCTTATCGTAAAATTGCAAATAACATAAAAATACAAAACTCAAAATTCTATATAAAAAGTGTCCCTTGAACTTCAGAAGCCTGAAAAGTTTAGAAAATTTACTTTTTATATTAAATATCAGAGTTTTTCTCAATAAACTTGAAGTTTTTTTTGGTTTTCTTATGGAAAATTGTTTGAAAAATTCACTAATGCAACTTCCAGAACTGTATCTGTTATAGTTTACGAACTATCAATTTTTTTCACCTTCCACCAGAAAACCTTAGAACTGTACGTATCGTACAAACTCAGCAAACAACTCCGCTGCGTCTTCGACACCAAACTGAACATCAGCAACTTTTTCGTTGCCGACGTCACCGGCAGTCGCGCTTTTGTCGCTGCCAGTCACACCCCCACCATGTCGAATCTCTACGTGTCCGACAATCTATCTGGCAAAAATGGCGAAATTGCCTTCACCAAGTCCATCGAAGATGTCTTTGCTTTCTTCCCAAATACCACGTGGCAAGGGACGTTGTTACAGTAAGATTTTTTTTTTTTCGTTTATTTATTTACCATCAATTTACAGCCTTATTTCTGAAGAAGCCTTCACAGATTTGACAAAAATAGAGGGCCTTACCGGCATTTACATTGCGTCAAAAGTTATTTCCAAGACAACAGGTAATAATTTAGGCCCGCAACACTTGGGCTCGGTGATCACGTTCGATCACGGCGCCACCTGGCGCCCTATTCAACCACCTGAGAAGGACGTGGAGGGCCAGAGCACGATGTGTCTGCCCTCTAAGGGTTGTTCGTTGCACTTGAGTCAGAAGTTCAGTCAGTTGTACCCGGAAAGTCGATCAGTGCCCATTTTGTCCAGTAAATCTGCTCCTGGGACTATTGTTGCTACAGGTGAGTTATTTTTCTGTTTATTTTGCCAAATTCTATCTAGTCAGACAAAACTAGCCTTTTTTGATATGTCGCACTATAATAAAAAAATCATTCATCACAGAGTTGCCAAATTTCTCGCTTCAGAAGAAGTTTTTTGGAAAAATGTTTCCTCCATCGTTTTAATCAGGCAAAACTAGCCTTGTTTGATATGTTGCACTGTAATGAAAAAATCATTAATTACAGAGTTGTCACATTTCTCGCTTCAGATCAACTTTTTTGGAAAAATGTTTCTTTCATCGTTTTAGTCAGACAAAATTAGCCTTGTTTGATATAACGCACTATTATGAAAAAATCATCAATAACAGAGTTGCCAAATTTCTCGCTTCAGAAAAAGTTTTCAGGAAAAATGTTTCTTCCATCGTTCTAGTTAGACAAAACTACCCTTATTTGATATGTCACACTATAATGAAAAAACCATTCATCACAGCGTTGCCAAATTTCTCTTTTCAAAAGAAGTTTTTTGGAAAAATGTTTCCTCCATCGTTTTAATCAGACAAAACTAGCCTTGTTTGATATGTCGCACTGTAATGAAAAAATCATTAATTACGGAGTTGTCACATTTCTCGCTTCAGATCAACTTTTTTGGAAAAATGTTTCTTTCATCGTTTTAGTCAGACAAAATTAGCCTTGTTTGATATGTCGCACTATAATGAAAAAATCATCAATTACAGAGTTGCCAAATTTCTCGTTTCATAAGAAGTTTTCAGGAAAAATGTTTCTTCCATCGTTTTAGTTAGACAAAACTAGCCTTATTTGATATGTCGCACTGTAATGAAAAAATCAATAATTACAGAGTTTTCACATCTCTCGCTTCAGATCAACTTTTTTGGAATGATGTTTCTTCCATCGTTTTAGTCAGACAAAACTAGCCTTGTTTGATATGTTGCACTGTAATGAAAAAATCATTAATTACAGAGTTGTCACATTTCTCGCTTCAGATCAACTTTTTTGGAAAAATGTTTCTTTCATCGTTTTAGTCAGACAAAATTAGCCTTGTTTGATATAACGCACTATTATGAAAAAATCATCAATAACAGAGTTGCCAAATTTCTCGCTTCAGAAAAAGTTTTCAGGAAAAATGTTTCTTCCATCGTTCTAGTTAGACAAAACTACCCTTATTTGATATGTCACACTATAATGAAAAAACTATTCATCACAGCGTTGCCAAATTTCTCTTTTCAAAAGAAGTTTTTTGGAAAAATGTTTCCTCCATCGTTTTAATCAGACAAAACTAGCCTTGTTTGATATGTCGCACTGTAATGAAAAAATCATTAATTACGGAGTTGTCACATTTCTCGCTTCAGATCAACTTTTTTGGAAAAATGTTTCTTTCATCGTTTTAGTCAGACAAAATTAGCCTTGTTTGATATGTCGCACTATAATGAAAAAATCATCAATTACAGAGTTGCCAAATTTCTCGTTTCATAAGAAGTTTTCAGGAAAAAGTTTCTTCCATCGTTTTAGTTAGACAAAACTAGCCTTATTTGATATGTCGCACTGTAATGAAAAAATCAATAATTACAGAGTTTTCACATTTCTCGCTTCAGATCAACTTTTTTGGAATGATGTTTCTTCCATCGTTTTAGTCAGACAAAACTAGCCTTGTTTGATATGTTGCACTGTAATGAAAAAACCATCCATCACAGAGTTGTCAAATTTCTCGCTTCAGAAGAAGTTTTTTGAAAAAATGTTTCCTCCATCGTTTTAATCAGACAAAACTAGCCTTGTTTGATATGTCGCACTGTAATGAAAAAATCATTAATTACGGAGTTGTCACATTTCTCGCTTCAGATCAACTTTTTTGGAAAAATGTTTCTTTCATCGTTTTAGTCAGACAAAACTAGCCTTGCTTGATATGTCGCACTATGATGAAAAAATCATCAATTACAGAGTTGCCAAATTTCTCGTTTCATAAGAAGTTTTCAGGAAAAATGTTTCTTCCATCGTTTTAGTTAGACAAAACTAGCCTTGTTTGATATGTCGCACTGTAATGAAAAAATCAATAATTACAGAGTTTTCACATTTCTCGCTTCAGATCAACTTTTTTGGAATAATGTTTCTTCCATCGTTTTAGTCAGACAAAACTAGCCTTGTTTGATATGTCGCACCATAATGAAAAAAACCATCCATCACAGAGTTGTCAAATTTCTCTTTTCAAAAGAAGTTTTTTGGAAAAATGTTTCCTCCATCGTTTTAATCAGACAAAACTAGCCTTGTTTGATATGTCGCACTGTAATGAAAAAATCAATAATTACAGAGTTGTCACATTTCTCGCTTCAGATCAACTTTTTTGGAATAATGTTTCTTCCATCGTTTTAGTCAGACAAAACTAGCCTTATTTGATATGTCGCACTATATAGAAAAAAATATCAATAACAGAGTTGCCAAATTTCTCGCTTCATAAGAATTTTTTTGGAAAACTGTTTCCGCCATCGATTTAGTCAGACAAAACTAGCACTATGATGCAAATATCATTTATAACAGAGTTGTCAAATCTCAATATTTTCATAAGGTGTGTTGGGGTACAACCTCAAGGGCCACTATGGTGTGTACGTCAGCACTGATGGCGGTCTAACGTGGAAACAAACGTTGCGCGAACTATATTTCTTCAACATGGGAGACCATGGGGGCATAATGACTGCGGTAAAATACTACAAAACCAAGGGGGAAACGCGGCATATTCTCTATTCTACGGACGAGGGGGAGAAGTGGAACCAAACGTTGTTCCACAGTGAGGAAATCCGGTTATATGGGTTGATGACGGAACCTGGGGAGAATACTACGGTGTTTACCATGTTTGGTTCTCTGCCCAAAGAGCACAGGTAGGTGACGCTCCGTTTACGGTCATATTCCAACAAGTATTTCAGATGGATAATCGTTAAAATCGACTTTAAAAACATCTTCCCCACGACTTGTAAGGACAGCGATTATAAAATGTGGTCGCCCAGTCAGACGGACGAGAATCGCAGCTACATTCCATGCATCATGGGTGAACAGACCACCTATCAAAGGCGCATGCGCCATGCTAACTGTCTAAATGGGCATGGGTTTGTCCGGGTGGTGTCGAACAGACCGTGCGACTGTGACGTTCTAGGTAACTGAGGGCTATGTCTCAAAGTTATTGATTATTTTCTCTTGCAGACTTTGAATGTGATTTTGGCTTTAAAAAAGTAACCAGCACGATTCCGCGGTGTATTTTGGACAAGAACAACGACATAGGGTTCAATCCTTATGTACCAAAGGGAACCTGTCCTCCGGGAGGGTTCTTTTTGCGCACCAAAGGGTACCGCAAGATCGAAGGGGACAAATGTATGGGTGGATTTGAGCAACACTACATGCCGGACATGGTACCATGTCCCATTAAAGCCATTGATGATTTTTTGATGTTTGCTCAACGGTGAGTGATTTTTTTGGAAAAATGTTTGTTTCATTGTTTTAGTCGGAAAAAACTACCCTTGTTTGATATGTCGCACTATTATGTAAAAATCATTGATTACAGAGTTGCCAAATTTCTCGCTTCTGATAATTTTTTTTGGAAAAATTTTTCTTTCATTGTTTTAGTCAGACAAAACTACCCTTGTTTGATATGTCGCACTATTATGAAAAAATAATTAATCACAGAGTTGCCAAATTTCTCGCTTCTGATCAATTTTTTTGGAAAAATTTTTTGTTTCTTGATTTAGTCAGACAAAACTACCCTTGTTTGATATGTCGCACTATTATGAAAAATCCATTAATTACAGAGTTGCCAAATTTCTCGCTTCGGATCATTTTTTGTTGAAAAATTTTTCTTTCATTGTTTTAGTCAGACAAAACTACCCTTGTTTGATATGTCGCACTATTATGAAAAAATCATTAATTACAGAGTTGCCAAATTTCTCGCTTCGGATCAATTTTTTTGTAAAAAAATTTCTTTCATTGTTTTAGTTAGACAAAACTACCCTTGTTTGATATGTCGCACTATTATGAAAAAATCAATAATTACAGAGTTGCCAAATTTCTCGCTTCGGATCAATTTTTTTGTAAAAATTTTTCTTTCATTGTTTTAGTCAGACAAAACTACCCTTGTTTGATATGTCGCACTATTATGAAAAAATCATTAATTACAGAGTTGCCAAATTTCTCGCTTCGGATCAATTTTTTTGTAAAAATTTTTCTTTCATTGTTTTAGTCAGACAAAACTATCCTTGTTTGACATGTCGCACTATTATGAAAAAATCATTAATTACAGAGTTGCCAAATTTCTCGCTTCTGAACAATTTGTTTAGAATCATTTTGATTTTATTGATTTAGTCAGACCTAAGTAGCCTTGTTTGATATGTCGCACTATAATGAAATAACCATCAATGACAGAGTTGTCAAATTTCTCGCTTCTGGTCAATTTTTTTGGAAAAATGTTGAATTCTATTAAAGCCTAAAGTTGATTTATCAAGAGAAATTGTCACACTTTGACGTCCAAAATAAGTTATTTACTATTTTGTATGAAGTTTTATCAACTATGTTCCTGTACTCTGTTAATTTAAAGCCTCAATATTAATCGCAAAACAAAAAAGATGTGTTTTTTCACTTCTTAAATTGTTGCACAATTGCAGAGAAAACATCACCACCTACAACCTAATAACCAACAAACTCGAACCTTTGCCCATTAAAAACCTAAAAAACGTCATCGCTGTCGACTACGATTCGGAAAATAGTTGCCTGTACTGGGCGGACATTAACCTGGACACCATAAACAGACAGTGTTTCAATGGCGGCAACATGGAAACATTAGTGTCCAACGATTTGGCATCCATAGAAGGAATGGCCTATGATTGGATATCCAAGACGTTGTACTTTGTTGATGGGTCCAGATCGAAAATCGAGCTGATTCGGACTGATATCAACTACGCAGGCCGCATGCGCCGCACGATTCTCGACGATAAAGTCCTCAAAAAACCGAGAGGAATTGCGCTGCACCCATCAGCTGGGTATTTGTTTTGGACTGATTGGTCAGCTGAGAACCCATCAGTCAGCAGGGCTAATTTGGATGGATCTAATAATATGACGTTGTTTGGCAAGGACAAGGTGGAGTGGCCCAATGGGATTACAGTGGACCTCATAGCCAATAGGTGAGTCCATTATAAATTTTCTTTTTTTATTAGACGAACTATTTCTCCACCGTTAAGTGCAAAAATCACCCCTCTATCTCAAAAATTACGATTTTGGTGATTTTTTTTGTGTTTTGTTGTCAAATATTTTAAAATTGATTTTTCCACTTTGAAGGGTTACAAATGAAAAATTCCAAATCTAATTGTGAATGCTGTTCTACTTTAAGTTAGACCAACTATTTCTGTGCTGTTTAGTGCAAAAATTACCCCTCTATCTCAAAAATTACGATTTTGGTGATTTTTTTTGTGTTTTGTTGTCAAATATTTGAAAATTGATATTTTCACATTGAAGGCTTACAAGTGAAAAATTGCAAATCTAATTGTGAATGATGTTCTAGATTAAGTTAGATCAACTATTTCTCTGCTGTTTAGTGCAAAAATTACCCCTCTATCTCAAAAATTACGATTTTGGTGATTTTTTTTGTGATTTGTTGCCAAATATTTGAAAATTGATATTTTCACTTTGGAGACCTAAAAATAAAAATTTCCAGATCTGATCGTTGATGTTGTTCTTGATTAAGTTAGACCAACTATTTCTCTGCTGTTTAGTGCAAAAATTACCCCTCTATCTAAAAAATTACGATTTTGGTGATTTTTTTTGTGTTTTGTTGGCAAATATTTGAAAATTGATATTTCCACTTTGAAGGCTTACAAATGAAAAATTCCAAATCTAATTGTGAATGCTGTTCTAGATTAAGTTAGATCAACTATTTATCTGCTGTTTAGTGCAAAAATTACCCCTCTATCTCAAAAATTACGATTTTGGTGTTTTTTTTTGTGTTTTGTTGTCAAATATTTGAAAATTGATATTTTCACTTTGAAGGCTTACAAATGAAAAATTGCAAATCTAATTGTGAATGATGTTCTAGATTAAGTTAGATCAACTATTTCTCTGCTGTTTAGTGCAAAAATTACCCCTCTATCTCAAAAATTACGATTTTGGTGATTTTTTTTGTGATTTGTTGCCAAATATTTGAAAATTGATATTTCCACCTTTTGGTATGACGAATTCGAATCTAATCTTAGTATGGCTCTTACTTGTAGATGGCGCCACTCACATGTCTTTTCATTTTACCACGCATTTTTAAATAAAATAAATTATTCTTATACGACAAAAAAAGTATTTTTGTCAAAAGTTGATACGATTAAAGCAAAATGTGAAAAAAAAACTGAACAAAATGTATTCAATCGTCAATCAAATCATTTTTGTCAAAAATAAAATAAATTAAATTGAAGTTTATGTGTTTTTGATAAAAAAAAATCAATTGTGTTGTTTTTTTTTTTCAAATTCAAATATCTCGAAAACGGTTGCTTGTATCAACTTTTAACAGCCATACCTTTTTGACGTACAAATAATAAAGTAATAGTTTATTTTACCTACAGGGTTGTACCATTTTTTAAAAATTTTAAAATTGACAGTTTTTGATTTTTATATAGAAGAATAATGAATTTGTAGAATCTACTGGGTGGACGCGCGCAGAGACTACATAGGCAGCTCCGACTTGCACGGTGACGGCTTTGTCAATGTAGTTCACGGTTCCGACGTTGTCTCCCACCCATTTGCTGTCGCTGTTTTCAAAAACACCATGTACTGGGACGATTGGAAAAAGAACGCCATCTACAGCAGCGACAAGGACGTGTTCAAGGGCATAAACGTCGTTGTCAAAGACTTGCCCGGGTTGATGGACTTGAAAGTGTTTGCGCATGGCATGCAAATTGGCAAGAACGCATGCTCGAAATCGAGCTGTCCATATATATGCGTCGGCCTGCCCAAAAATCGATTTGCTTGTCTGTGTCCTGACGGCATGATTACCTCAAAATCCGGACAATGTTTGTGTCCCAATGGCGAAGCCCCCTTCAGCAACGGCACATGCGCAGCACTTAATGGTACTTGTGGTACCGAACAGTTCACTTGTGGCAATGGTAATTGTATACCACGTGGCTGGAGGTGTGATGGCAACGACGATTGCGGCGATGAAAGTGACGAAACAAGGTGTGGCTCGTCTACGTGTCCGCCCTCGTTTCACGTGTGCGGCGATGGGAAGTGTTTGCCGCACTACTGGAGGTGTGATTATGATACAGACTGTGCTGATGGGTCGGATGAGCAGAATTGTCCGAGGCAAAATTGTACAGAATCGCAGTTTCAATGCGATAATGGACGGTGTATTTCGAAGAATTGGCGGTGTGATGGGGAGAATGATTGTCGGGATAATTCCGACGAGCGAAGCTGTGATCCCGGACAGCCGACCAAGTGTGAGAGTGAGGATGAGTTTCAGTGCAAGAGTGGCGCTGTTACCTGTATTCCTAGTACGTGGAAGTGTGATGAGGAGTTGGATTGCAGGTTAGTTAATTATTGTTGTTGCCAAGTTTCACGCTTCAGATGAGGTTTTCCGGAAAAATTCTCGTTGCATTGTTTTAGTCAGAAAAAACTACCCTTGTTTGATATGTCGCACTGTAATGAAAAAGTCATTCCTTACAGAGTTGCCAGATTTCTCGCTTCAGATGAATTTTTTTGAAAAAATTTTCATTTCATTCTCTTAGTCAGAAAAAACTACCCTTGTTTGATATGTCGCACTATAATGATAAAGTCATCCATTACAAAGTTGCCAAATTTCTCGCTCCAGATGAATTTTTTTGGAAAAATTTTCATTTTATTGTCTTAGTCAGAAAAAACTACCCTTGTTTGATATGTCGCACTATAATGATAAAGTCATCCATCACAAAGTTGCCAAATTTCTCGCTTCAGATGAATTTTTTTGGAAAAATTTTCATTTTATTGTCTTAGTCAGAAAAAACTACCCTTGTTTGATATGTCGCACTATAATGATAAAGTCATCCATCACAAAGTTGCCAAATTTCTCGCTTCAGATGAATTTTTTTGGAAAAATTTTCATTTTATTGTCTTAGTCAGAAAAAACTACCCTTGTTTGATATGTCGCACTATAATGATAAAGTCATCCATCACAAAGTTGCCAAATTTCTCGCTTCAGATGAATTTTTTTGGAAAAATTTTCATTTTATTGTCTTAGTCAGAAAAAACTACCCTTGTTTGATATGTCGCACTATAATGATAAAGTCATCCATCACAAAGTTGCCAAATTTCTCGCTTCAGATGAATTTTTTTGGAAAAATTTTCATTTTATTGTCTTAGTCAGAAAAAACTACCCTTGTTTGATATGTCGCACTATAATGATAAAGTCATCCATCACAAAGTTGCCAAATTTCTCGCTTCAGATGAATTTTTTTGGAAAAATTTTCATTTTATTGTCTTAGTCAGAAAAAACTACCCTTGTTTGATATGTCGCACTATAATGATAAAGTCATCCATCACAAAGTTGCCAAATTTCTCGCTTCAGATGAATTTTTTTGGAAAAATTTTCATTTTATTGTCTTAGTCAGAAAAAACTACCCTTGTTTGATATGTCGCACTATAATGATAAAGTCATCCATCACAAAGTTGCCAAATTTCTCGCTTCAGATGAATTTTTTTGGAAAAATTTTCATTTTATTGTCTTAGTCAGAAAAAACTACCCTTGTTTGATATGTCGCACTATAATGATAAAGTCATCCATCACAAAGTTGCCAAATTTCTCGCTTCAGATGAATTTTTTTGGAAAAATTTTCATTTTATTGTCTTAGTCAGAAAAAACTACCCTTGTTTGATATGTCGCACTATAATGATAAAGTCATCCATCACAAAGTTGCCAAATTTCTCGCTTCAGATGAATTTTTTTGGAAAAATTTTCATTTTATTGTCTTAGTCAGAAAAAACTACCCTTGTTTGATATGTCGCACTATAATGATAAAGTCATCCATCACAAAGTTGCCAAATTTCTCGCTTCAGATGAATTTTTTTGGAAAAATTTTCATTTTATTGTCTTAGTCAGAAAAAACTACCCTTGTTTGATATGTCGCACTATAATGATAAAGTCATCCATCACAAAGTTGCCAAATTTCTCGCTTCAGATGAATTTTTTTGGAAAAATTTTCATTTTATTGTCTTAGTCAGAAAAAACTACCCTTGTTTGATATGTCGCACTATAATGATAAAGTCATCCATCACAAAGTTGCCAAATTTCTCGCTTCAGATGAATTTTTTTGGAAAAATTTTCATTTTATTGTCTTAGTCAGAAAAAACTACCCTTGTTTGATATGTCGCACTATAATGATAAAGTCATCCATCACAAAGTTGCCAAATTTCTCGCTTCAGATGAATTTTTTTGGAAAAATTTTCATTTTATTGTCTTAGTCAGAAAAAACTACCCTTGTTTGATATGTCGCACTATAATGATAAAGTCATCCATCACAAAGTTGCCAAATTTCTCGCTTCAGATGAATTTTTTTGGAAAAATTTTCATTTTATTGTCTTAGTCAGAAAAAACTACCCTTGTTTGATATGTCGCACTATAATGATAAAGTCATCCATTACAAAGTTGCCAAATTTCTCGCTCCAGATGAATTTTTTTGGAAAAATTTTCATTTTATTGTCTTAGTCAGAAAAAACTACCCTTGTTTGATATGTCGCACTATAATGATAAAGTCATCCATCACAAAGTTGCCAAATTTCTCGCTTCAGATCAATTTTTTTGGAAAAATTTTCATTTCATTGTCTTAGTCAGAAAAAACTATCCTTGTTTGTTATGTCACACTATAATGATAAAGTCATACATTACAGAGTTGCCAAATCTCTCGCTTCAGATGAATTTTTTAGGAAAAATTTTCATTTTATTCTCTTAGTCAGAAAAAACTACCCTTGTTTGATATGTCGCACTGTAATGATAAAGTCATTCCTTACAGAGTTGCCAGATTTCTCGCTTCAGATGAATTTTTTTGAAAAAAATTTCATGTCATTCTCTTAGTCAGAAAAAACTACCCTTGTTCGATATGTTGCACCATAATGATAAAGTCATCCATTACAGAGTTGCCAAATTTCTCACTTGAGATGATTTATTTTGGAAAAAAAAATCTTTCATTGTCTTAGTCAGAAAAAACTACCTTTGTTTGATATGTCGCACTGTAATGACAAAAAAAATTTCAAATACAGAGTTGCCAAATGTTTTACTTGGCTTCTACAGTGTTGCCGCATGTGCGGGACGTCACACGATTGCGTATTTGTATTTATTATTTATCTCTATAAATTATTTGAATTTCTTCAAATTCCCTTATTTTGTCAGTATTCTAGTACTTTTACTTCCTTTTATTTGTTCATGTTTTCTTGAATTCTTCTATTTTGTCAGTTTTAATGTATTTGTCCTCTTTTTTAACTGTTATAATTTCTTTAAAATCCTTTATTCTGTTAGTTTTCAACTATTTTTACTTTTGATAACATTTTAATGGTTCAAGTCTCTTAATCTTCATTTTTGGAGTTTCAAAGTGTTTCATTTTTTTTAACATTTTCAACTTTTTTGAAAATCCGGTTTTGTCAGTTATTGGACAATTTTACTAATTTTTAATGATTTTAGTTCCTTCAAATTCCTTTTTTCTACGAACGTGCTTGAATAGCCACTTTCCCGCACGCATTTTGTTTCGGAAAATTAGACTTTCCCGCACTAGTGCTTTTTTATTTTTTTTTCTCGCACGAAAACGTCACAAATGCTTGCGGGAAAGTGGCTATTCAAGCACGTTCGTAGAAAATATAATGTTCCTAACTCATGCGGAAGTGTCTTTCCCGCACGCGACTGCCGTTGACCCGAACGACGCGAAGTATCACTTTCCGCACTTGTTTGGAAAATAGCTATATTTTGTAAACTTCAGGTATTTTTCCTTTTTCAACATTTTTTAACTGTTCATGTTTTTTTAATACTTCATTTTGTCAATAATTTCCAAGTTTTTGTACTGTTTTTTTTTTCATTAAAATTTCTTACTATGTCAGTTTTTGGGTAATTTGGTGGTAGAATTAACCAAATCTAATAATAGTTATTATAAGAAATTTTATGCTTAATCGATTCGTTCAAAAATGATCTATGTCTTTCATTATTAGAGATATAATTTTTTAGGAAGCAGATAATTTTCTTGACATATTTAGAATCAGCATTATTGGCGTAGGTATAAAAAGAAAAATGTCAAGCTCATTTCATTTGAATTTTTTACTCATTACTCATTCATTACAAGGAGGGAAAATCCAAAAAATCAATTAGATCGTGAGAAATCAGGTGGTAATTGATTGACATGTTTAGAGATGGCTCTGACGAACAGGACTGCGCCAACAACACCTGCACAGACTCGCAATTTTCCTGCGGCCCGCCCAATAATCGATGCATATTCAAGTCGTGGGTGTGCGATGGAGATAAAGATTGTGGCGATGGGCGGGACGAAGTTAATTGCACTTCAGTGAGACCGCAGCCAGAGTTGAGACCATTCCAGGACTTTGACTCAAAGGTAAGAGACAAAATATGGCAGAATATTTTAACGTGTTTCTTGTTTTTGCTAACGAAGAAGAAAAATAGGAGTAATAATATACCGATGCAGGTGTGTACGTTTGCAGTTGTGAGTAGAGTAGACGCTTGTAGAGGGTAAAATGGCGCACGCGTTACTCTTCAAAGGTCTTTTTTATGTTTTCAACTTACACATTTTATGACTAGTTTATCAATTACAGAGTTTCATTAGCGATTTTTTGGAAAAATATTTCACAATTACAGAGTTGCCGAATTTATCGCTTCACAAGCAATTTTTTGGAAAAATTTGTCTTCCATCGTCTTAGTCAGACAAAACTACCCTTGTTTGATATGTCGCACTATAATGAAAAAACCAATAATAACAGTGTTGCCAAATTTTTCGCCCTGGGTAAATTTTTTTGTAAAAATATTTGCACCGTTGTTTTAGTTAGACAAAACTAGCCTTGTTTGATATGTCGCACTATAATGAAAAAGTTATTAATTACAGAGTTGCCAAATTTATCGCTTCACAAGCAGTTTTTTGGAAACATTTGTCTTCCATCGTCTTAGTCAGACAAAACTACCCTTATTTGATATGTCGCACTATGATGAAAAAGTTATCAATCACAGAGTTGCCAAATTTTTCGCTTGACAAGCAATTTTCTGGAAAAATTTTCCCTCCATCGTCCTGGTCAGGCAAAGCTACCCTTGTTTGATATGTCGCACTATAATGAAAAAGTTATCAATCACAGAGTTGCCAAATTTATCGCTTCACAAGCAATTTTTTGGAAAAACTTGTCTTCCATCGTCTTAGTCAGACAAAACTACCCTTGTTTGATATGTCGCACTATAATGAAAAAGTTATCAACAGAGTTGCCAAATTTATCGCTTCACAAGCAATTTTTTGGAAAAACTTGTCTTCCATCGTCTTAGTCAGACAAAACTACCCTTGTTTGATATGTCGCACTATAATGAAAAAGTTATCAACAGAGTTGCCAAATTTATCGCTTCACAAGCAATTTTTTGGAAAAACTTGTCTTCCATCGTCTTAGTCAGACAAAACCACCCTTGTTTGATATGTCGCACTATGATGAAAAAGTTATTAATTACAGAGTTGCCGAATTTATCGCTTCATATGCAATTTTTTGGAAAAATTTGTCTTCCATCGTCTAAGTCAGACAAAACTACCCTTATTTGATATGTCGCACTATAATGAAAAAGTTATCAATCACAGAGTTGCCAAATTTATCGCTTCACAAGCAGTTTTTTGTAAAAATTTGACTTCCATCGTCTTAGTCAGACAAAACTACCCTTATTTGATATGTCGCACTATAATGAAAAAGTTATCAATCACAGTGTTGCCAAATTTATCGCTTCACAAGCAGTTTCTTGGAAACATTTGTCTTCCATCGCCTTAGTCAGACAAAACTACCCTTATTTGATATGTCGCACTATAATGAAAAAGTTATCAATCACAGAGTTGCCAAATTTATCGCTTCACAAGCAGTTTTTTGTAAAAATTTGACTTCCATCGTCTTAGTCAGACAAAACTACCCTTATTTGATATGTCGCACTATAATGAAAAAGTTATCAATCACAGAGTTGCCAAATTTATCGCTTCACAAGCAATTTTTTGGAAAAATTTGTCTTCCATCGTCTTAGTCAGACAAAACTACCCTTATTTGATATGTCGCACTATAATGAAAAAGTTATCAATCACAGAGTTGCCAAATTTATCGCTTCACAAGCAGTTTTTTGTAAAAATTTGACTTCCATCGTCTTAGTCAGACAAAACTACCCTTATTTGATATGTCGCACTATAATGAAAAAGTTATCAATCACAGAGTTGCCAAATTTATCGCTTCACAAGCAGTTTTTTGGAAAAATTTGTCTTCCATCGTCTTAGTCAGATAAAACTACCCTTATTTGATATGTCGCACTATAATGAAAAAGTTATCAATCACAGTGTTGCCAAATTTATCGCTTCACAAGCAGTTTCTTGGAAACATTTGTCTTCCATCGCCTTAGTCAGACAAAACTACCCTTATTTGATATGTCGCACTATAATGAAAAAGTTATCAATCACAGAGTTGCCAAATTTATCGCTTCACAAGCAGTTTTTTGTAAAAATTTGACTTCCATCGTCTTAGTCAGACAAAACTACCCTTATTTGATATGTCGCACTATAATGAAAAAGTTATCAATCACAGTGTTGCCAAATTTATCGCTTCACAAGCAGTTTCTTGGAAACATTTGTCTTCCATCGCCTTAGTCAGACAAAACTACCCTTATTTGATATGTCGCACTATAATGAAAAAGTTATCAATCACAGAGTTGCCAAATTTATCGCTTCACAAGCAATTTTTTGGAAAAACTTGTCTTCCATCGTCTTAGTCAGACAAAACTACCCTTGTTTGATATGTCGCACTATAATGAAAAAGTTATTAATTACAGAGTTGCCAAAATTATCGCTTCACAAGCAATTTTTTGGAAAAACTTGTCTTCCATCGTCTTAGTCAGACAAAACTACCCTTATTTGATATGTCGCACTATAATGAAAAAGTTATCAATCACAGATTTGCCAAATTTATCGCTTCACAAGCAGTTTTTTGTAAAAATTTGACTTCCATCGTCTTAGTCAGACAAAACTACCCTTATTTGATATGTCGCACTATAATGAAAAAGTTATCAATCACAGAGTTGCCAAATTTATCGCTTCACAAGCAGTTTTTTGGAAAAATTTGTCTTCCATCGTCTTAGTCAGACAAAACTACCCTTATTTGATATGTCGCACTATAATGAAAAAGTTATCAATCACAGTGTTGCCAAATTTATCGCTTCACAAGCAGTTTCTTGGAAACATTTGTCTTCCATCGCCTTAGTCAGACAAAACTACCCTTATTTGATATGTCGCTTTATAATGAAAAAATCATCAATTACAGAGTTGCAAAATTTCTCGCTCCACAAGCAATTTTTTGGAAAAAAATTTCTTCCATTGTCTTCGTCAGACAAAACTACTCTTATTTGATATGTCGCACTATAATGAAAAAGTCATCAATTACAGAGTTGCCAAATTTCCTGCTTCATAAGCAATATTTTGAAAAAATTTTTCCTCCATTGTCTTAGTCAGACAAAACTATCCTTTCTCGATATCTCCTACTATAATGATAAAATCATCTCATAAATTAATTTATACTTTCCTCATCCGAAGAACGGCATCTGCCAGAGCTGGATGTTCAAATGTCAAAACAACAAATGCATCCCCTATTGGTGGAAATGCGACGACGTGGACGACTGCGGCGACGGCAGCGACGAACAAGCCCGCGAATGCACAAAGTCCATCCCTGACTACCCTTTCATCCCGCAACCATTTTCAACCACCCGCCCCACAACCATGTGCGCCAGCAACCAATACCGTTGTCCTTCGGGCAAATGCATCCAACAAGCATGGGTGTGCGACAGGAGTTTCGATTGTCCGAACGGCGAGGATGAGCAAAACTGCGACGGTTTGCAGGCTTGCCAAGCCAATCAGTTCATGTGCAGCAGCGATGGTAGTTGCATCAAAAACCATTTGCGTTGCGATGGTGTTTTCGATTGTCCCGACCATTCAGATGAGAGTTATTGCACCATGGAGTCGCCCAATGAACCGGCCACGCCCAGTTGCAGTGTAGGTTTCTTTCCGTGTGATGATGGACAGTGTGTCCCTCTATCGTGGAGGTGCGATGGTCGCGTCAACTGCAAAGATGGCTACGACGAGTGGAACTGCAGCAATCAAAGCAAAGTCTATCAAGTGATGCAGATGGGAATTGACGTGCGCAACTCCTATTTTGACAGTCTTACATTATACTGGTTATTCTCCCCCACCAAACCAGGAGTGGAACTAGAATATCTTCCGTCCATCAGCAAAGTGGGAGAAGATAAATGGTTCAATGGTACATGGATACAAGTGATGGAGTATCAGTTTAGAAACTTGCAACCATTTACCAAGTATAATATGACGGTGTTTGTAAGGGAAAAAGGGAAAACTACCGTGGCTCCCCCGGTGAGGTACTACATTTATAGTACCTTAGCAGGAGTGCCCAGTCCGCCGTTGAATGTAAAAGCAAAGCAGCAGAATAGGTCGCATGTGTTGCTGACGTGGGATACACCGGTTAAACCCAATGGGATTGTTGACGGGTACCAGATTGTTTGGAGTGCGAATGGTACTTCGCCCATTCGCATGAAGTTGGCCGATAATAGGACTTCGTACTCGTTGGCTGCTGATTTTCAAGATCAAACCACCTACTCTTTTGTGGTAAGCTTTTAAATTACTTATTGTTTGAAAGTTTGTGAGTTTTTTTTTTAATTGTTTCATCGTTTTAGTCGAATCGATTCTTCTCTTCATTTTTCAGGTTAACCCTTGTATATTTCTATGCTTAATCGATTGGTGCAAATATTAAAAATCTTATTCGAGATATAATTTTTTAGGAAGCAGATCATTTTCTTTTAGATTTTGGCATTTCTAATTTCATAGCGATTTTTCTCCCAATTTTTCTCAAAAACCCTGTATATTTTTTTAACAAGTTTAGACGGAAATTTAGTTGTATCCCTTTTATTTTTAGAGCTGAATTTTTTTAGGCAGCAGGAAATTTTCTCTTGGCTTTTAGCACTTCTAACTTTAAATCGATTACAACTTTTTGATATCAAAAATGACGAGAACTTATGAAGAAAGTACATCAAATTTCCTTTAAAATGATGCAAAATTCATCAAAATTGGTCAATCCAGTAAAAAGTTATAGCGGTTTAAACAATTTTGGAAAAATTTTAAGAAATCGAATATTGTGGATTTTGCCAATATTTCCAAAAAGAAAAAATGACAAAAATGTTTGAAGGAAGTAGGTCAAATTTCCTTTAAAATGGCGCAAGGCTCATCAAAATTGATCAGTCCAGTAAAAAGTTATAGCGGTTCAAAGATTTTTTTCATCAATTACAGAGTTGCCAAATTTTTCGATTTAAAAGCAACTTTTTGCAAAAACATTTGTTCATTGTCTTAGTCAGACATAACTACCCTTGTTTGATATGTCGCACTATAAGTAAAAAACCAATAAAAACAGTGTTGCCAAATTCTCCGCTCTGGGTGATCTTTTTCGGAAAAATATTTGCACCGTTGTTTTAGTCTGACAAAACTACCCTTGTTTGATATGTCGCACTATAAGTAAAAAACCAATAAAAACAGTGTTGCCAAATTCTCCGCTCTGGGTGATCTTTTTCGGAAAAATATTTGCACCGTTGTTTTAGTCTGACAAAACTACCCTTGTTTGATATGTCGCACTATAAGTAAAAAACCAATAAAAACAGTGTTGCCAAATTCTCCGCTCTGGGTGATCTTTTTCGGAAAAATATTTGCACCGTTGTTTTAGTCTGACAAAACTAGCCTTGTTTGATATGTCGCACTATAATAAAAAAATCATCAATTACCGAGATGCCAAATTTTTTGATTTGCAATCAATTTTTTGGAAAAAAAATATTTTTTATCGATCTAGTCAGACAAAACTACCCTTATTTGATATGTCGCACTATAATGAAAAAGTTATCAATTACAGAGTTGCCAAATTTCTCGCCTTGAGTAAATTTTTTTGGAAAAATATTTACACTGTTGTTTTAGTCAGACAAAACTACCCTTGTTTGATATGTCGCACTATGATGAAAAAATCATCAATTACCGATTTGCCAAATTTCTCGTTTCGCAAGCAATTTTTTGGAAAAAAAAATCTTTCATCGATCTAGTTAGACAAAACTACCCTTATTTGATATGTCGCACTATAATGAAAAAGTTATCAATTACAGAGTTGCCAAATTTTTCGCCCTGGGTAAATTTTTTCGTAAAAATATTTGCACCGTTGTTTTAGTCAGACAAAACTACCCTTGTTTGATATGTCGCACTATAATGAAAAAGTTATCAATTACAGAGTTGCCAAATTTCTCGCCTTGAGTAAATTTTTTTGGAAAAATATTTGCACCGTTGTTTTAGTCAGACAAAACTACCCTTGTTTGATATGTCGCACTATGATGAAAAAATCATCAATTACCGATTTGCCAAATTTCTCGTTTCGCAAGCAATTTTTTGGGAAAAAAATTCTTTCATCGATCTAGTTAGACAAAACTACCCTTTTTTGATGTGTCGCACTATAATGAAAAAATCATCAATTACCGATTTGCCAAATTTCTCGTTTTGCAAGCAATTTTTTGGAAAAAAAAATCTTTCATCGATCTAGTTAGACAAAACTACCCTTATTTGATATGTCGCACTATAATGAAAAAGTTATCAATTACAGAGTTGCCAAATTTTTCGCCCTGGGTAAATTTTTTCGTAAAAATATTTGCACCGTTGTTTTAGTCAGACAAAACTAGCCTTGTTTGATATGTCGCACTGTAATGAAAAAATCATCAGTTACCTAGTTGCCAAATTTCTCGATTCGCAATCGATTTTTTTGAAAAAAAAAACTTTCATCGTCTTAGTCAGACAAAACTACCCTTGTTTGATATGTCGCACTATAATGAAAAAGTTATCAATTACAGAGTTGCCAAATTTCTCGCCCTGGGTAAATTTTTTCGGAAAAATATTTGCACCGTTGTTTTAGTCAGACAAAACTAGCCTTGTTTGATATGTCGCACTATGATTAAAAAATCATCAATTTATTAGTTGCCAAATTTCTCGTTTCCCAAGCAATTTTTTGGAAAAAAAATTCTTTCATCAATCTAGTCAGACAAAACTACCCTTATTTGATATGTCGCACTATAATGAAAAATTTATCAATTACAGAGTTCCCAAATTTCTCGCCCTGGGTAAATTGTTTTGGAAAAATATTTGCACCGTTGTATTAGTCAGACAAAACTAGCCTTGTTTGATATGTCGCACTGTAATGAAAAAATCATCAGTTACCTAGTTGCCAAATTTCTCGATTCGCAATCGATTTTTTGGAAAAAAAAATCTTTCATCGTCTTAGTCAGACAAAACTATCCTTGTTTGATATGTCGCACTATGATAAAAAAGTAATCAATTACAGAGTTGCCAAATTTCTCGTTTCCCAAGCAATTTTTTTGAAAAAAAAATCTTTCATCGATCTAGTCAGACAAATCTACCCTTATTTGATATGTCGCACTATAATGAAAAAGTCATAAAAAAGAAAGTTGCCAGATTTCTTGCTTTGGTCGGATTACAACAAAATAATCACAAACTACACAGTTGCCAAACCTCCCACCCCCACAGGTAACAGCATTCAACGACAGATTCAACAGCAACGACTCCACCCCAGCGACACTCGTCTACGACGGCAAAACCAGCATCGGCCCCGTGAAAAACATCCGACTAGTTGATGTGACCCGCACCAGTGTCGCTCTATCATGGGTCAGCAGTGGCGGAGTTGATGGTTTTGCCATCAACATCACCACCGCTGAACCGTCACAATATCCGCAAATACCCTCGTACACCACTGAAATTCCTTCAATCAACATGACTCTGGCGCCTGGGGTTGCGTATTATTTCGAGGTAATAAGCTTATTAATTATTATCAAAACATTGTATGCCACTCGTGATTTTTCGAGATAACACTCTAGTATCATATTTATTTATTTCACGTAGATTTATGCGTATCGTAATGGTATGGATGGTCCTCATTCACGCTACGAGGCATCTACGTTAGGAGTACCATTGCCTGCGGTGGAAATAACGCAAACTATAACGGTGAAAGATGTGGGTACCACCGTCAAACTATCCTGGAATAAACCGGACAAAACAGGCAAAACTCCATGGGTTTATGGGGTACACTATGGTACCGCCAGGGACCAGCTATATGCTCCAGCCAAGTTCAAAACCACCAACACCACAGCCACCATAACCAACTTGGAACCATGTAAAAACTACTTTTTCGCCATTGGTTTGGTGGGTCCGTTTGGTTATGGGCCCATTGTTGACCGACAAACCACTTTAAAAAAAGTAACCACATCGTTCAACCCCAAAGCCCCGCCCAAAGATTTGATTGTTCAACAAGTGAGCGAAGATCCGTTGAAGATCCGGATCAGCTGGAAGCCTAGTTGTGACGCTGATAAAGTGGCATCGTACACCATTACAGTTGAGGAGAAAAATACGAAAAAAACCAAACGCATTTTGGTCAGTCAAAAATTGAGTCATATAGTGGAAATTGAGGCTGGCGCCACCTATGTAATATCGGTGTCGACAAGTGTGCAAAATGCCACGGCCAGTATACCGTTGGTTTATCAGGCTCCGCCCCTGGAACCGCCCTTTTCTATTCGCGTCTATCCGGAGACCAATGGCAGCTTCTATGTGAGCTGGAAGGAACAGAAGCCGAGCAATGTGGTGGGGAATGTGCAGTATGAGGTGCTGGTTCAGGTCAGTACTGGCTATTTTAGTAACATTTCTTGAATTCAGTTGAATTTATAACTATTTTTAAATTCGTATCAAAAACTAATAATTTTCTACGAATCGAGCATTTTTTAGCAATTGAATTTATTTTTTTTTTTTTTTCATAAATTTAGCATGATTCAACTTTTAGCTGCTTTCAGTTGAATTCAGCAAAATGTTGTGAAATTCAGTGAAACTTTAACTTTTAGCTGTTTTCAGTTAAATTAATATTTTTCAGTCATTTATTATTTTTGGCTGTATTCGGTTGGATTGATTTTTTTTCATTAATTCAGCGTGATTCATTTTTTAGCTGCATTCAGTTGAATACAGCAAAATTTTAACTTTCAGCTGTATTCAGTGGAATTGATATTTTTCATACATTCAGCGGAATCCATTTTTCAGCTGCATTCAGTCGAACTCAGCAAACTTTTGTTAACTGTAAAATTCAGCGAAATTTTGACTTTTAACTGTATCTAGTTGATTTGGTATTCTTCATAAATACAGTGTGACTCATTTTTTAGCTGCATTCAGTCGAATTTAACAGAATTTCAACTTTGAGCTGAATTCAGTTAAATTATTTTTTTTTCAGCAATTTTTTTATTTTCGCCTTAATTCAGTTAAATTACAATTTTTCAGCAAACTTCTTATTTTTGACTGAATTTAGTTGAATGAATGTTTTTCATAAATTCAGCGTATTTTAACCCTAGCTGTATTCAGTTGACTTGAGCAAAATTTTAACATTCATTTATTTTCAGTTAAATCAATATTTTTCTTGTTTTTGGCTGAAAACAGTTGAATTAAATTTTTTCAACAAAATTCTGATTTTTTTTTGAAATCAGTTGAATTGATATTTTTCACCAATATTTTTATTTTTGGTTCAATTTGGTTAGTTAATATTTTTCATAAATTCAGCGGAATTCAACTTTACGCAGCATTCAGTTAAATTTAGCAAATTTTTAACACTCAACTATATTCAGTGAAATCAATATTTTTTTGCAAAATTTCAATTTTTGGCTGAATTCAGTTGAATCAATATTTTTCATAAACTTGGCGTAATTCAATTTTTTAGCTGCATTCAGTTGAATTTAGCTGTATTCAGTTGAACCAAGCAATAATTTTCATAAATTCAGCATAATTAGTTGATCTTTTAGGCAATTTTTTTATTTTTGCCTCAATTCAGTTAAATTATAATTTTTCAGCAAAATTCTTATTTTTGACTGAATTTAGTTTAATGAATGTTTTTCATAAATTCAGCGTATTTTAACCCTAGCTGTATTCAGTTGACTTGAGCAAAATTTTAACTTTCATTTATTTTCAGTTAAATTAATATTTTTCTTGTTTTTGTTGCAATCAGTTGAATTGATATTTTTCAGCAATATTTTTATTTTTATAATTTGGTTAATTAATATTTTTCATAAATTCAGCGGAATTCAACTTTTAGCTGCAGTCAGTTAAATTTAGCAAATTACTAACATTCAACTGTATTCAGTGAAATCAATATTTTTCAGCAAAATTCCAATTTTTGGCTGAATTCAGTTGAATTTAGCTGTATTCAGTTGAACCAAGCAATAATTTTCATAAATTCAGCATAATTAGTTGATCTTTTAGGCAATTTTTTTATTTTTGCCTCAATTCAGTTAAATTATAATTTTTCAGCAAAATTCTTATTTTTGACTGAATTTAGTTTAATGAATGTTTTTCATAAATTCAGCGTATTTTAACCCTAGCTGTATTCAGTTGACTTGAGCAAAATTTTAACTTTCATTTATTTTCAGTTAAATTAATATTTTTCTTGTTTTTGTTGCAATCAGTTGAATTGATATTTTTCAGCAATATTTTTATTTTTATAATTTGGTTAATTAATATTTTTCATAAATTCAGCGGAATTCAACTTTTAGCTGCAGTCAGTTAAATTTAGCAAATTACTAACATTCAACTGTATTCAGTGAAATCAATATTTTTCAGCAAAATTCCAATTTTTGGCTGAATTCAGTTGAATTTAGCTGTATTCAGTTGAACCAAGCAATAATTTTCATAAATTCAGCATAATTAGTTGATCTTTTAGGCAATTTTTTTATTTTTGCCTCAATTCAGTTAAATTATAATTTTTCAGCAAAATTCTTATTTTTGACTGAATTTAGTTTAATGAATGTTTTTCATAAATTCAGCGTATTTTAACCCTAGCTGTATTCAGTTGACTTGAGCAAAATTTTAACTTTCATTTATTTTCAGTTAAATTAATATTTTTCTTGTTTTTGTTGCAATCAGTTGAATTGATATTTTTCAGCAATATTTTTATTTTTATAATTTGGTTAATTAATATTTTTCATAAATTCAGCGGAATTCAACTTTTAGCTGCAGTCAGTTAAATTTAGCAAATTACTAACATTCAACTGTATTCAGTGAAATCAATATTTTTCAGCAAAATTCCAATTTTTGGCTGAATTCAGTTGAATTTAGCTGTATTCAGTTGAACCAAGCAATAATTTTCATAAATTCAGCATAATTAGTTGATCTTTTAGGCAATTTTTTTATTTTTGCCTCAATTCAGTTAAATTATAATTTTTCAGCAAAATTCTTATTTTTGACTGAATTTAGTTTAATGAATGTTTTTCATAAATTCAGCGTATTTTAACCCTAGCTGTATTCAGTTGACTTGAGCAAAATTTTAACTTTCATTTATTTTCAGTGAAATCAATATTTTTCTCGTTTTTGGCTGAAAACAAAAATTTTTTCAACAAAATTCTGATTTTTTTTTTTGAAATCAGTTAAATTGATATTTTTCAGCAATATTTTTATTTTTGGTTCAATTTGGTTAATTATTATTTTTCATAAATTCAGCGAAATTGAACTTTTAGCTGCATTCAGTTAAATTTAGCAAATTTTTAACATTCAACTGTATTCAGTGAAATCCGAGGTGAAATCAATATATTTCAGCAAAATTCCAATTTTTGGCTGAATTCAGTTGAATTATTATTTTTCATAAATTCGGCGTAATTCAAATTTTTAGCTGTATTCAGTTGAACCAAGCAATAATTTTCATAAATTCAGCATGATTAATTGATCTTTTAGCTGCATTTAGCAAAAATCCAACGTCTAGGTGAATTCAGTGAACGGTGTGAAACTTAGCAATATTCAATTTTTAGCTGTATTTGGTTGAACCTAGCAATAATTGTTATAAATACACCATAATTAATTGAACTTTTAGTTGTTTTAAGTTGAATTAAGCAATATTTTTTTTAAATTCTACCTGATTAATTCAACTTTTAGCTGCATTCAGTCGAATTTAGCAAAATCAGGTGAACTGTAAAATGCAAAATTTAAGGTGAATTTAGTTGCTTCAATTCAGCAAAATTATTGCTTTTAGGCAAAATTTAGTGAACTTTGATACTCCGACTTTAAGGTGAATTCAGTTGAGTTAGCAAAGTTTAGTGGAGTGTAAATTTGAGCAAAATTTTAACTTCAATCAAATTATAAATAAAATCTTTCAAGGTTTATCAAAACCCAACGAAATGGGAAAATTTAAAAAAAAAATCACACATACAAACGGAGATTGAAAATTTAAAATGTAACTTAATCTCGAATTAGTTACGCATTCAGCAAAATTCCTCTTCATCAGTACCGTACATGCGCAAATGACAGTTCACTCAACGCCATCTACCTTTACAGGAAGGAACAACGCTAGACGAAACCGCCGCCCAAAAGTTCGTAGTAGATCATCCGCCATTCATCTACTCGAACGACTCTGCCTCCACCTACACGTTCGCTGTGCGACTAAAAACTCAAAAAGGCTACATTTCAATGCTATCCGAATCCTTGAGCAAAGTCAAAAATCAAATAATCGAAGAAAATTCCGTCAATTTGCCCGCCATTTTGATACCTAGTTTTGTCGTTTTTATATCGTTGATGGGAATCATCACGTTCTTGGTGATAAGAAATCGAAGATTGCACAATAGTTTTCTTCGTTTTGCCAATTCGCATTACAACTCCAGATCGGGAGCGGCTACTTTTGAAGATAACGGCTTAGAAGAGGAAGATAATCCGCGGATTATTGGCTTTGCCGATGACGAGCCGTTGGTTGTGGCTTAGCAATTGATCGGAATGGACGTTTTAGTGAGAGAATGTAAAAGACTACCAAAAACATAGAGTATTGTAGCTTCGCCGTTTTAAGCCAAAAACATTGTAATCTTTTACTAGACTAACGATGGGTTGCTCACCCTGTATAATCTATCTTCAGTTTTGTACAGGTGTTATTTTAAGGTCAAATTTCTGTGATATTGTTTGTTTAAGTCGTTCTTGATAATATGGTCTGTAAATGGGAATTTGACTGAAATTATTATCTTACTTACTGTAACTTGACTAGAGTGTATATTGAAAATAAATATTATGTCTATGGGTTTTATCTTTTCGACACTCAATCCTAGATGTCACTGTATCATGAACATTCGAAATATATGAACGTTTTTAAAAGTAATGGAAAGGTAAGTAAGGACACTTTTCAACTGTGGCCCTGTAAGGAAATAATTGCCTGAACATTTCCAAGCAAAAAAGGCGCTAAAATGAGCCATTTACCAGTTATTTTGGTTTTTTGTGTTCGATGCCGCACTGAAATATCCAATTTATTTGTAGGGAATCAAGGTCCCTGACTAAAATCCATAAAATGCACTCGAGACTTTTTGCCATCACCAGAATGGCTTGTAAAAATGTTATTTTGTGAATATCTCGAAAATGATGCGTTTTTCGTAAAAATATCTGAAGGGCAAAATTAAAGGGGGTAAAATTTTCTACAGAAAAGGTTCTGAGGAAATTTTCGGTCCAGTTGACCGTTTAGGCATCAGAGCTCAATGTATGACAATACAGGGTGTCCCAGCAAGGGTGGCCACCGGCCATATCTCGGAAACTAATGGTCCTAAAAGTTCAGGAAAAAAAATATGATCACTAAAGTGGCCACGAGAAAATGCTGGGAAATATTTATAACGTCGAAATTTTTCCGCTAGGGGGCGCAATTAAAGCTTAAATATTAAAATTCGAAATTTCTCCGGAAATTCTCAGATTGAGGTATATCTTTATCAACATGGTTAGAAAACCTAGACAATTTCACGTCTTTTTGGTACAGGGCTCATTGGCGTACCGATCTTCTTGTGAGTAGGGGAAGGTAGTGAAAGTGTAATTGTTCAAGTGGCTGTAACTTATAAACGACTTGTCCGATTTTGTTGCGTTAAGGCTTGTTTGGAAGATAAATGTGAGTACTTTCGTATATCGTATCCAGTGATGCGTGATTGTCTCCAGAAAAGTTGCTAGAAGGGGTAACTTGAATTAAAAACAGTGTTTTTCATTTTACCGCAAAAATTTAAATGGTATGGTATAATTCTGATAATAATAACTAGTCCAAATTATGTAAAATTTGATGTTTTAAGGTTTTTTTTTTTTTTAAAGGTTTTTTTTTTTTAAAGGTTTTTTCTTGTAAATTTAATCTTCATTTCGATTCTGTTATCAGAATTATACCGTACCATTTAAATTTTTGCGGTGAAACGAAAATGACAGTTTTTCATTCAAATTACGCCTTCTAGCAACTTTTCTGGAGACAATCACGCATCACTGGATACGATATACGAAAGTACTCACATTTATCTTCCAAACAAGCCTATACGCAACAAAATCGGACAAGTCGTTTATAAGTTACAGCCACTTGAACAATTACACTTTCACTACCTTCCCCTACTCACACGAAGATCGGTACGCCAATGAGCCCTGTACCAAAAAGACGTGAAATTGTCTAGGTTTTCTAACCATGTTGATAAAGATATACCTCAATCTGAGAATTTCCGGAGAAATTTCGAATTTTAATATTTAAGCTTTGATTGCGCCCCCTAGCGGCAAAATTTCGAAGTTAAAAATATTTTCCAGCATTTTCTCGTGGCCACTTTAGTGATCATATTTTTTCTCCTGAACTTTTAGGTCCAGTAGTTTCCGAGATATGGCCGGTGGCCACCCTTGCTGGGACACCCTGTATACGAGCATGTCCTGGGCCCCACTTTCTTCCTCACCAGAGATGGATGCAGCCTTATAGCTGTTCTTCCTGCCCCGCCTATCAAGAGGCAGCAGCCTTTGCTCTATTAGAGCTCGTTTTCACATTTTCGATAAGTTACCAAATAGCTGAAAAACGAGGGGTGTCCAAAAACGCAACTTTTTCAAAATCACCCTGTAGCTTAAGAACTAAAATACCCTTGAGATTTTTGTTCAAGGCATCTTTCAGGTTCTTTAAAACCGCAAGGTTTTATTTTGAGTGATAACCGACATAACCTGCAATTGACTGATTTGGGAGCCTGAGAAACGGCTACCACATCCAAGGAAGGCAGCAGGCGCGCAAATTACCCACTCCCGGCACAGGGAGGTAGTGGTTTCAGCCTGCAATTGCAACCAAAATAGGACTCCCTGTACTCCATAACATGTAGTATGATGAAAAATTCAATAATTACAGAGTTGCCAAATTTCTTGCGTAAACTATTTCAATCAACCTTACCTTACTGGGTTCTAAAAAAAACAAAACCAATTTATAAAAGCAAGCTTTATTAATATTAATATTAATAATAATAATAATGACTGATAAGTAATTATCAGAAAGAACAAGAAACCGGCTTCTTACACTGCTTATTGCCTTTACCATCCTTCCCACACCCATGCCCCTTCATTTTTTTGCCGCACTTCTTACAATCCTCCTCATCCTGACTCTGTTCATCCGCCTCCTCCTCTTTCTTCTCATTCTTCATCACCTTCTTCCGCTCCTGCCGCTGCTGCATCTTCAACTTGTGCCACCTTGGTTGCTGCTCTTCTTCTCTGTCACTCCACACCACATCATCCTTTGCAAATATCTTATCCTTAACCCCCTCCAGATTCTCCCCAGCGTACGAGAGAAGTGGGGATATTTCAACCCCCTCTTCATGACACGTAGCGCCAGCTAACTCCGCCCACTTTTTATGTAGCAACAGCAAATCCCTTTTGGCAGTGTGAAAGTTATCTTTGACTCCGTCATTGTTGTTTTTAACCGGCGAAAATTCGTCGCTTCTGTCCACCATCCAAGCTAGAAAGTTGTCGCTGTAGCTGACCACGTCGAAAACGAACTTTTCGATTTTAATGCAATTTGGTGATGGAGATCGGACTTTGTTGCCCTCTGTGCCGATTTTCGTGACTGTTTTTTTGGCCACGTGTAACTTGAAATCGCCGCAATGTTTTGTGGCAACTTTTTTCAAAAATTCCACAGTGAAAAAGTGGTTACAAATGTTGCCGGCATTAAAAACTAAGTCGCCACACTCGGTTTTTAACGACGAAGTCGTTTCGGGGATTTCCGTATATTCAACCACCTGAATTTCTTGGGTTTTAACAACCAACCCCAATGATTCACCAGGGTCGCTTTTCTTCACCACTTTCATTCCTAAAACACTTTATTATCGATAAACTCATAAACTGAACTTACCGCAATCCACGCCATCTATTACACATTTGCCGATAAAAACAGGATCGGCCACTCTGACTAGGATGTTATCGACGCTATGGACATGCGCATACTTCACTCCTTTCTTCTCCATCTCCTCCAAGATTCCATTTTTCAACAACGCCTGATAGAGACCACCATTGCCATCTGGCGTCATGGCCACTGCATCGGTTTCTTCCAACAAAATCTTCCCGTCAAAATCGAAGCAAGGGTTAAGGGCTTGTCTGAAGATGGTCACATTTTCCTCGCTGATGCCGAAACGTTTGAATTGGGTGAGGAATTTGTCCGTTATATCATGGGTAGTTTCGCTGGTCATTATGTACCAGTTTATTGCCCCTTCTTTACCTGGGTAATTTATCAGAAATTACCGCTTTTGTTCACTGATTTATCAATTATTATCAACGATTAACTGTTATTATCTAGCGGTAATCGATGATGAAAACCGCAAAACCATTACCTGTTTTTTCACGTGCGATTTCAATC
The DNA here is from genome assembly GCA_958502075.1 of Orchestes rusci. Lineage (NCBI taxonomy): Eukaryota > Metazoa > Arthropoda > Insecta > Coleoptera > Curculionidae > Orchestes > Orchestes rusci. Next base: position 113,362,097 of record OY293304.1, on the reverse strand, counting down.
AGCCGAACAATCCGTTCGGCCTGTAACTGGAACAGGGTTTTGCCCGAAGGTATGCCTGTGGGACAAATGCCCTTAGGATAGGCCATTCCCAGACGAGTCCCTAATCCTCCGGCCAAAACAAAAACAGCCACTGTGCCCTCTGAAATCTCCCTCAAACCGATGCTTCGATATTCTTCGATTGCAGAGTCGGGCTGGTCTTTTTCGATCTGAAATTTTCAGAGACTAATATCGAGTGAGACCTTTATGTGGTCTCACGTGGATGAGTTATTGGCCTTCATAGAGTTGAGACAGTAAGACCTTGATGAGGTCTCAGGTTTGAAATCGATTAGTTTTTTGTTTGTAATCAAAACAATCACAGACAAAAACTAAAGTAACGTCTTAGAGTGAGACCTCCATGAATAGTATTGAGACCTCGACTAATATATTTCAGATGAGACCTGCACAGTTCTCAAGTTTTTTTGAGTATAAACTCCCACTAGAAAACGATTAAATGAACAAAGAAAACTGAGACCTCTATTATTATAAGTGAGAGCTCGTCTACTTCAGATGAGACCTGATAAGCTCTCAACCCTAGACTTGATTCATTTCTTTTTCATGTAGTTTATGGTCATAAAAACGATTAAATGAACGAATAGGACTGAGACCTCAATTGTATAAGTAAGAGCTCGTCCATTTCAGTTGAGACCAGTTGAGTCCACAAACTTAGACCTCATAATTTGGTTTTTTTTTGGAAGTTTATAGACAGAAAAACGATTAAATGAACGAATAGGACTGAGACCTCAATTATATAAGTGAGAGCTCGTCCATTTCAGATGGGACCAGTTGGAGTCCACAAACTTAGACCTCATTATTTGGTTTTTTTTTGGAAGTTTATAGACAGAAAAACGATTAAATGAACGAATAGGACTGAGACCTCAATTATATAGGTGAGAGCTCGTCCATTTCAGATGAGACCAGTTGAGTCCACAAACTTAGACCTCATATTTGGTTTTTTTTTGAAAGTTTATAGACAGAAAAACGATTAAATGAACGAATAGGACTGAGACCTCAATTATATAAGTGAGAGCTCGACCATTTCAGATGAGACCTGTTGAGTCCACAAACTTAGACCTCATAATTTGGTTTTTTTTGGAAGTTTATAGACAGAAAAACGATTAAATGAACGAATAGGACTGAGACCCTAATTATATAAGTGAGAGCTCGTCCATTTCAGATGAGATCTGCCCAGTTCTCAAGTTTTTTTGAGTATAAACTCTCACTAGAAAACGATCAAATGAACAAAGAAAACTGAATCCTCTATTATTATAAGTGAGAGCTGGTCTACTTCAGATGAGACCTGATAAGCTCTCAACCCTAGACTTGATTCATTTGTTTTTCTTTGGAGTTTATAGTCATAAAAACGATTACGATTAAATGAACTGGACTGGAATGAATAGGACTGAGACCTCAATTATATAAGTGAGAGCTCGTCCATTTCAGATGAGACCAGTTGAGTCCACAAACTAAGACCTCATAATTTGGTTTTTTTTTTTAAGTCTTTGACAGAAAAACGATTAAATGAACGAATAGGACTGGGACCTCAATTGTATAGGTGAGAGCTCTTCCATTTCAGATGAGACCTGATCAGCTCTCAAGCTTAAACTTGATATAATGTTCTTTTTTTCGAGAATTTATAGTCAGAAAAACGATTTGATGAACGAATATAACTGAGACCTCAATTATATAAGTGAGAGCTCGTCCATTTCAGATGAGACCAGTGGAGTCCACAAACTTAGACCTCATAATTTGGTTTTTTTTTGGAAGTTTATAGACAGAAAAACGATTAAATGAACGAATAGGATTGAGACCTCAATTAAATAAGTGAGAGCTCGTCCATTTCAGATGAGATTTGCCCAGTTCTCAAGTTTTTTTGAGTATAAACTCTCACTAGAAAACGATTAAATGAATAAATAAAACTGAGACCTCCATTATTATAAGTGAGAGCTCGTCTACTTCAGATGAGACCTGATAAGCTCTCAAACCTAGACTTGATTCATTTGTTTTTCTTTGGAGTTTATAGTCATAAAAACGATTTAATGAACGAATGGGACTGAGACCTCAATTATGTAAGTGAGAGCTCGTCCATTTCAGATGAGATCTGCCCAGGTCTCAAGTTTTTTTGAGTATAAACTCTCACTAGGAAACGATTAAATCAATGAATCAAATTGAGACCTCTATTATTATAAGTGAGGGCTCGTCTACTTCAGATGACACCAGATAAGCTCTCAATCCTCGACTTGATTCATTTTTTTTTGGAGTTTATAGTCATAAAAACGATTAAATGAACAAATAGGACTGAGACCTCAATTATATAAGTGAGAGCTCGTCCATTTCAGATGAGACCAGTTGAGTCCACAAACTTAGACCTCATAATTTGTTTTTTTTTGGAAGTTTATAGACAGAAAAACGATTAAATGGACGAATAGGACTGGGACCTCAATTGTATAAGTGAGAGATCTTTCATTTCAGATGAGACCTGATCAGCTTTCAAGCTTAAACTTGATATATTGTTTTTTGTTTGAGAGTTCATAGACAGAAAAACGATTTGATGAACGAATATAACTGAGACCTCAATTATATAAGTGAGAGCTCGTCCATTTCAGATGAGATCTGCCAAGTTTTCAAGTTTTTTTGAGTATAAACTCTCACTAGAAAACGATTAAATTAATAAATAAAACTGAGACCTCCATTATTATAAGTGAGAGCTCGTCTACTTCAGATGAGACCGGATAAGCTCTCAAACCTAGACTTGATTCATTTGTTTTTCTTTGGAGTTTATAGTCATAAAAACGATTTAATGAACGAATGGGACTGAGACCTCGATCATGTAAGTGAGAGCTCGTCCATTTCAGATGAGACCAGTTGAGTTCACAAACTTAGACCTCATAATTTGTTTTTATCTGTAAGTTTATAGACAGAAAAACGAATAAATGAACGAATAAGACTGGGACCTCAATTGTATAAGTTAGAGCTCTCCCTTTTCAGATGAGACCTGATCAGCTTTCAAGCTTAAACTTGATATATTGTTTTTTTTTTGAGAGTTTATAGACAAAAAAACGATTTGATGAACGAATATAACTGAGACCTCAATTATATAAGTGAGGGCTCGTCCATTTCAGATGAGACCTGCCCAGTTTTCAAGGTTTTTTTGAGTATAAACTCTCACTAGAAAACGATTGAAATTGAAATTGAGACCTCTATTATTATAAGTGAGAGCTCATCTGTATCAGATGAAACTTTTAGTTTTTTTATGTTTATAGACAGAGAAACGATTAAATAAACGAATATAACTGAGACCCCAATTATATAAGTGAGTCCTTGTCCATTTCAAGTGAGATCTGATGAGTTCTCAAGGTTGAACTTGATCTTTTAGAATGTATAGTCGGAAAAATAACAGAATTGACGCACAAGAGTGAGACCTCTATTAATATAAGTGAGAGCTCGTCCATATAAAGTGAGACCTGCTGATTTCTCAATCTTGAAACTGATAAATAAAAAAAAGATAATACAACAACCAAGACTGAGACCTGGTCACAAGGTCTCAGCTGCCAAATAGTTATTTTGTCTTCTATTAAGTTGAATACACAGAACCGCGTGACTATGATGAAATATCTGCATTTTTAAATGAGACCTCCGTGAGGTCACAAAATGAATTTTGTTTTTTGAATGAACTGAAACAAAATAATGAGACCATTGCTTAAATCTCGATAGATAACAGTGAGCTCGTTAAGGTCTCAGCTACAAAATAAGTCAAATTGCCTTTAACAAAGTTTTCCTTTTTCTGATATATTGAGGTCTCATATCTAGACCCGATTAACACCTCCTTACTCAAACCTCAAAATTATGAGCATACTTTGCTTGAGACCTCGTCCAGGTCCATTGTGAGACCTCAATCATTATGATAAGAGAGAGCTTCAAAAACATCGCTAAGACCTCTATGAGGTCTGACACTAACCTCAACATCAATAGGTTTGAATTCAGCCTCGCTCAATTTCTCGCTCTGCTTCAAGTCTTCCTGGGCCCTTTTCCACATTTCCGCAATTTCCTTGAAATCCAGACTTTCCAGTTGTTTTTTGAATGCACTTTTTCGCTCGTCATCCAATTCACCCACATATTTCAGCAAATGGCTTTGATTATATTCTGTAAGGATTTTGGCAATTTCCACAAATTCCTCTGGAGGAGTTTCAGGGACACTCATTTTGGAAACTCTTTGTTTTGTTTTGGTACTAGTGAGGTTATGTTCAACTAACAACACAACAATGTAAGGTTTACATTGAGTTTCACTTCGAAGTGAACTGTCAAATTTTGGCGAACGAGAATCAGATGCTACCATTTACATTGAATTTCTATTCAAAATCACGCCTACGCTAAATACAATGCAGCTGTTATCATATGATTTCCATTGGGCAAGCGGAAATCTGTCACTTCCACTTCGAATCGCCAGACATAGCATTACGTCAAAATGTGTAGTGACAGTGTTGCCTTGTTACAATCAGTAACACACATTTACAAGGGCCGTTCGATAAGTTCGAAATGGTCAGAATTGACACACGATGAGCAAAATCTTTGAATTGGCATAACTTTTTACTGGATTGACCGATAGGGGTCATTCTTATGATGGCTTTAAGCAAATTTTGTCAGGAATGCTATTTTTATGCACAACAAAGGCAATATTTATTCAAATGACTTTATTTTACATAGAAAATGTAATAAATAAACCAAAAACTAGAGACTAGTGATGTGTTTATAAATATGTAAGTACATACGAATTGTAACGCAGATGTCTGATTGGCACTTATATACAAAATACAGTATTGCACGTCACACGTATCACATTATACAATCCGGAATAGTAGCAAAAATATTGCACTGAAATTTGATGCGCCTGCGCCTTGTTCGAGAATGAAAACAAATTGGATTTAACAACGACTTAACCTAGCCGTATAAAAATTGTGCTATCTACCGATTATAGGCCCTGTATTACTAATAAAACTCGTTATCACTCGAGCTGTCGTTTCGGAAATCCGTCATGGACAGCTTTAGAGCCAATTCCATGGCGTTGGCTTGGTCCACTGTTCCTGCAACTGAAACATTACATTCAACATACAAGACCTGACATATATTTATTCTAGTTTAAAAAATAACACAAGAAATATCAGGCTTTCTGAACCGCTTTTTGTCGGCTAAAATGTCCAGTTCCTCTTCACTGGACCCTCTGTCGGCAATTTCCGGAACATTCAACGCCTCCTTGTTCAGCTCGTCGTTCCTGCTGCACATCTCAATCTCCCGTTCCACATCCTGAATGTCATCCAGAATATGATTGGCTTCTTCCAGAATCGACTCAGACTGCGATTCGCAAATTTGCCCCAATCGTTTGATCTTATCTTCCTTGTACTTTTCCAATTTGGACTCGATTTCCTGCCAAATCCTCAAGCCAAGCTCATCGAAGATCTTCTCGCGTTGATCTATGAAATGTAGTTCCATGAACGTTTCCTTTTCCAAGTGTTTTTCGCTGCGCTTTCTGCGCCTGTCTGGCTTGGGCTCGCGCATGAACAGCACGCTCCTGTTCAGTTGTAAATGTTTTTCAGACCGGCGCAAACAAAGACGACTTTCGTCCACCAGCCGCACTGATGGCTTCAAATTCAATGATTTCATTGGTTGATTGTCCTGGGATTTGATTGGTTCATCTACAGGTATGGTGCGGATTGAAGGTTTCAAAGGATTGGGAGGGGGTAATTGGAAATTAACTGGAAGGGAAAAGGTTCGAGATACAGGGTTTAGAAAAAAATCGGATCGATTACCAATCTCAAAGATCCACTAAAAGGATCTTTGATATATTGATAATAAACTCAATTTTTTTCTAAACCTTCAACACCTTGTAACTATTAAAGCAGAATATTTCGGACACAATATATGTCTTGAATTTGCATAATTGGAAAAATTAAATCTTCAAAGATAAAAAAACTTACCCTCAGGCAAATCAGAACGATGCAAAAAATCGGGCATAGTTTGCAAAATCAACGTCAAACACTGCGCGACATTTTGATTGGGCGTACAACACAGAGCCGGAGTCAGCCCCTCATTGTCAACAGCCAAAACATTGGCGCCCTTCTTCAACAACTCCCGCGTCACCTCAACCAGTCCATTTCTGGCGGCCAAATGCAACGGCGTTTTCCTATCGTTATTGGCAACATCCACCAACTTGGCATCGTTGCAATTTTCTAAGATAAATAAGGCAGTCTCATGGTGCTTCTTAAGGCACGCCCAATGCAAGGCAGTGTTGCCGTAATTATCACAGCCGGATAAGTCTATTTTACAGCCTAGAAGTAGTTCTGTGGACAAAATAAAATTTGAGCTTATGCGGCGCTGCCGCGGCAAAATTACCAACTACGTTTGATTGTCCATACTGAGTGGCGGAGATGAGCGGAGTGAATCCGTCACAGTCAATGACCTGCGCCTCAGCGCCGTATTTTATGAGCAATTTGGCGCATTCTGTTTGACCGTGCATGGCCGCTATGTGGAGGGGGGTGCGCTGTTTGTCATCGCGCAGATGGACAATGTCCTTGCCAAAGTGAAGAATTAGAGCCTCGAGACATGATTCTGAGCCGGAAAAACATGCGCAATGGACGGGCGAGTACAAATTTCCATCCAAATTGTTGAATAATTTGTTGGACAGCAAATGTTCTAGACAATGCGCATGTCCGTGATAGCAGGCCCAATGCAACACTGTACAATTTTGCAGATCCTTCCTCATAATATCCTCAGGCTTCATGTACTCCATCACTAGTTCGAGACAGTTCAAATTACCACAAGCTGCCGCTAGATGGAGCACAGTTTTCCCGTTAACATCACTGGTGTCAACTCGCGCCTGATTGGCCAATAACAGTTGCACCACGCTGTGTTGCCCATTCACCACCTGTACATACACAATAAGCCATCGGGCGGGTTAGTTGATAAAACTAACTTACCGCCCTAAATAGACAAGAATGATTATCAGTGTCAACAATGTTGGGATCGGCGCGCGCAGCCAGCAACGTTTTGACGCACTCAATGTGATTACCTGAGGCGGCAAGCATCAACGCGGTGCGCTGTTGCCGGTCCACCATGTTAACAACAGTTTGATCGTCAGAGTTGCGCAGCAGCGATATCAGCCCCGACGAGTGTCCGTTTTTGGCACTATAGTGCACGGCTGTCATTTGATTAATGTTGTCGCGCAGAGACACCTTGGCGCCTTGACGCAGCAAAAAGTTGACACACTGAATGTGGCCCTCTCTGGCGGCCAAGATCAGAGGTGTTATACCTGAAGGTTACCTCGTTACTAAGGTGCGACAGATGCTGTGACGTCAATTGTTGAAGTTTTTTTAAGTGAAGCTTCTTTAAAACCAAAAGTGTTTTGAGAGGATAGGTGATTTTATGTTGTGTTTCATTGGTTTTTTGACTTTTTGGTACATTAATAATTTGGTTCTTGGGTTCTCTGTTGATTATTATTCTATGCAGTACTATGAAATGTAGCGTAATGCTATAAAATGCATGAAGGCTATTAAGAAATTTAAAGTGAATATATTTTTTTTCTGGCTATAATGACAGGTGATGGTACTTTTGTTTTTTGGTACAACCAAAGAACGAGAGTACCAAAGTATTCAAGTACAAAAGAATCAGAGAACCAGATTCAAAGAACCACCGATTCTTTGGTTCTTTTGTACTTCGATACTTTGGTTCATAAGTGCTTTGGTTATTTGGTACTGAAATACTTTGTCTCTTTGGTACTGTGGTTCTCGGGTACTTTGGTACTCTGGTTCATTGGTACATCGATACTTTGGCTCTTTGGTACTTTGGTACTATGATTTTTTGATACTTTGATTCTTTGGTATTTTGGTACTCTGGTTCTTTGATTCTTTTGTACTCCGATACTTTGGTACTTTGGTTGATAAGTGCTTTGATTCTTTGGTACTGAAATACTTTGTCACTTTGGTTCTCTGGTTCTTTGGTTTTTTGATTCTTTGGTACTTCGGTAGTTTGGCTCTTAGGTACTCTAGTTTTTTGATACTTTGATTCTTTGGTATTCTGGTACTCTGGTTCTTTAATATTTGGGTTCTTTGATTCTTTGGTTTTTTTGTACTCGGATACTTTGGTTCTCTGATACTTTGGTATTCTGGTTCTTTGGTACTTCGGTACTTTGACTCTCTGGTACTTTGGTACTCTGGTTTTTTGATACTTTGATCCTTTGGTATTTTGGTACTCTGGTTCATTGATTCTTTGGTTTTTTGATTCTTTGTACTTCAGTACTTTGGCTCTTTGGTACGCTGGTTTTTTGATACTTTGATTCTTTGATATTTTGGTACTCTGGTTCTTTGATATTTTGGTTCTTTGATTCTTTTGTACTCCGATACTTTGGTACTTTGGTTGTTAAGTGCTTTGGTTCTTTGGTACTGAAATACTTTGTCACTTTGGTTCTCTGGTACTTTGGTACTCTGGTTCTTTGGTTTTTTGATTCTTTGGTACTTCGGTAGTTTGGCTCTTGGGTACTCTGGTTTTTTGATACTTTAATTCTTTGGTATTCTGGTACTCTGGTTCTTTGATATTTGGGTTCTTTGATTCTTTGGTTTTTTTGTACGCCGATACTTTGGTACTCTGGTTCTATGGTACTTCGGTACTTTGGCTCTTTGGTACTTTGGTACTCTGGTTTTTTAATACTTTGATTCTTTGGTATTTTGGTACTCTGGTTCTTTGATTCTTTTGTACTCCGATACTTTGGTACTTTGGCTGATAAGTGCTTTGGTTCTTTGGTACTGAAATACTTTGTCACTTTGGTTCTCTGGTACTTTGATACTCTGGTTCTTTGGTTTTTTGATTCTTTGGTACTTCAGTACTTTCGCTCTTTGGTACGCTGGTTTTTTGATACTTTGATTCTTTGATATTTTGGTAACTCTGGTTCTTTGATTCTTTGCTTCTTTTGTACTCCGATACTTCGGTTCTCTGGTACTTTTGTACTCTGGTTCTTTGGTACTTCGGTACTTTGGTTCTCTGGTACTTTGATACTATGGTTTTTGATACTTTGATTCTTTGGTACTTTGGTTCTCTGGTTCTTTGATTCTTTGGCTCTTTTGTACTACGATACTTTGGTACTCTGGTTCTCTGTTAATTTGATACTCTGGTTCTTTGATTTCTTGGTTCTTTGGTACTTTGGTATTTTGGTACTCTGGTTTTTTGATACTTTGATATTTTGGTACTCTGATTCTTTGTTATTTTGGTTCTTTGAATCTTTGGTTCTTTTGTACTCCGATACTTTCTTAGAAAAAATTTCAAACTCACAAATAATTGAATATTTCCGGAACCAATCAACATATCGAGTTAAATCTTGTACTGACGGGTTCCTCATTAGATTCCCAACAAATATATTTCATAAATAATAACGGTACCACTTAAGGAACCACGTCAATATCGAGCCTAAACTTTCTTGGGAAAAATCGACAATCTTAAATTTGAATTGAATATCTCCGGAACCAATCAACAAATTGACTTGAATTTGGTACTGCCGGGTACCACTAGATTCTCAACCAATTATTTTATATGAATAATTACGGTACCACCTGAGGAATCACGTCAAAATCGAGCCTAAACTTTCTTGGGAAAAATCGACAATCTTAAATTTAAATTGAATATCTCCGGAACCAATCAACAAATTGACTTGAATTTGGTACTGACGGGTACCACTAGATTCTCAACCAATTATTTTATATGAATAATTACGGTACCACCTGAGGAATCACGTCAAAATCGAGCCTAAACTTTGTTGGGAAAAATCGACAATCTTAAATTTGAATTGAATATCTCCGGAACCAATCAACAAATTGACTTGAATTTGGTACTGCCGGGTACCACTAGATTCTCAACCAATTATTTTATATGAATAATTACGGTACCACCTGAGGAATCACGTCAAAATCGAGCCTAAACTTTCTTGGGAAAAATCGACAATCTTAAATTTAAATTGAATATCTCCGGAACCAATCAACAAATTGACTTGAATTTGGTACTGACGGGTACCACTAGATTCTCAACCAATTATTTTATATGAATAATTACGGTACCACCTGAGGAATCACGTCAAAATCGAGCCTAAACTTTCTTGGGAAAAATCGACAATCTTAAATTTAAATTGAATATCTCCGGAACCAATCAACAAATTGACTTGAATTTGGTACTGACGGGTACCACTAGATTCTCAACCAATTATTTTATATGAATAATTACGGTACCACCTGAGGAATCACGTCAAAATCGAGCCTAAACTTTCTTGGGAAAAATCGACAATCTTAAATTTAAATTGAATATCTCCGGAACCAATCAACAAATTGACTTGAATTTGGTACTGACGGGTACCACTAGATTCTCAACCAACTATTTTATATGAATAATTACGGTACCACCTGAGGAATCACGTCAAAATCGAGCCTAAACTTTCTTGGGAAAAATCGACAATCTTAAATTTAAATTGAATATCTCCGGAACCAATCAACAAATTGACTTGAATTTGGTACTGACGGGTACCACTAGATTCTCAACCAATTATTTTATATGAATAATTACGGTACCACCTGAGGAATCACGTCAAAATCGAGCCTAAACTTTCTTGGGAAAAATCGACAATCTTAAATTTAAATTGAATATCTCCGGAACCAATCAACAAATTGACTTGAATTTGGTACTGACGGGTACCACTAGATTCTCAACCAATTATTTTATATGAATAATTACGGTACCACCTGAGGAATCACGTCAAAATCGAGCCTAAACTTTCTTGGGAAAAATCGACAATCTTAAATTTGAATTGAATATCTCCGGAACCAATCAACAAATTGACTTGAATTTGGTACTGACGGGTACCACTAGATTCTCAACCAATTATTTTATATGAATAATTACGGTACCACCTGAGGAATCACGTCAAAATCGAGCCTAAACTTTCTTGGGAAAAATCGACAATCTTAAATTTAAATTGAATATCTCCGGAACCAATCAACAAATTGACTTGAATTTGGTACTGACGGGTACCACTAGATTCTCAACCAATTATTTTATATGAATAATTACGGTACCACCTGAGGAATCACGTCAAAATCGAGCCTAAACTTTCTTGGGAAAAATCGACAATCTTAAATTTAAATTGAATATCTCCGGAACCAATCAACAAATTGACTTGAATTTGGTACTGACGGGTACCACTAGATTCTCAACCAACTATTTTATATGAATAATTACGGTACCACCTGAGGAATCACGTCAAAATCGAGCCTAAACTTTCTTGGGAAAAATCGACAATCTTAAATTTAAATTGAATATCTCCGGAACCAATCAACAAATTGACTTGAATTTGGTACTGACGGGTACCACTAGATTCTCAACCAATTATTTTATATGAATAATTACGGTACCACCTGAGGAATCACGTCAAAATCGAGCCTAAACTTTCTTGGGAAAAATCGACAATCTTAAATTTAAATTGAATATCTCCGGAACCAATCAACAAATTGACTTGAATTTGGTACTGACGGGTACCACTAGATTCTCAACCAATTATTTTATATGAATAATTACGGTACCACCTGAGGAATCACGTCAAAATCGAGCCTAAACTTTCTTGGGAAAAATCGACAATCTTAAATTTGAATTGAATATCTCCGGAACCAATCAACAAATTGACTTGAATTTGGTACTGACGGGTACCACTAGATTCTCAACCAATTATTTTATATGAATAATTACGGTACCACCTGAGGAATCACGTCAAAATCGAGCCTAAACTTTCTTGGGAAAAATCGACAATCTTAAATTTGAATTGAATATCTCCGGAACCAATCAACAAATTGACTTGAATTTGGTACTGACGGGTACCACTAGATTCTCAACCAATTATTTTATATGAATAATTACGGTACCACCTGAGGAATCACGTCAAAATCGAGCCTAAACTTTCTTGGGAAAAATCGACAATCTTAAATTTGAATTGAATATCTCCGGAACCAATCAACAAATTGACTTGAATTTGGTACTGACGGGTACCACTAGATTCTCAACCAATTATTTTATATGAATAATTACGGTACCAGCTGAGGAATCACGTCAAAATCGAGCCTAAACTTTCTTGGGAAAAATCGACAATCTTAAATTTGAATTGAATATCTCCGGAACCAATCAACAAATTGACTTGAATTTGGTACTGACGGGTACCACTAGATTCTCAACCAATTATTTTATATGAATAATTACGGTACCACCTGAGGAATCACGTCAAAATCGAGCCTAAACTTTCTTGGGAAAAATCGACAATCTTAAATTTAAATTGAATATCTCCGGAACCAATCAACAAATTGACTTGAATTTGGTACTGACGGGTACCACTAGATTCTCAACCAATTATTTTATATGAATAATTACGGTACCACCTGAGGAATCACGTCAAAATCGAGCCTAAACTTTCTTGGGAAAAATCGTCAATCTTAAATTTAAATTGAATATCTCCGGAACCAATCAACAAATTGACTTGAATTTGGTACTGACGGGTACCACTAGATTCTCAACCAATTATTTTATATGAATAATTACGGTACCACCTGAGGAATCACGTCAAAATCGAGCCTAAACTTTCTTGGGAAAAATCGACAATCTTAAATTTGAATTGAATATCTCCGGAACCAATCAACAAATTGACTTGAATTTGGTACTGACGGGTACCACTAGATTCTCAACCAATTATTTTATATGAATAATTACGGTACCAGCTGAGGAATCACGTCAAAATCGAGCCTAAACTTTCTTGGGAAAAATCGACAATCTTAAATTTGAATTGAATATCTCCGGAACCAATCAACAAATTGACTTGAATTTGGTACTGACGGGTACCACTAGATTCTCAACCAATTATTTTATATGAATAATTACGGTACCACCTGAGGAATCACGTCAAAATCGAGCCTAAACTTTCTTGGGAAAAATCGACAATCTTAAATTTAAATTGAATATCTCCGGAACCAATCAACAAATTGACTTGAATTTGGTACTGACGGGTACCACTAGATTCTCAACCAATTATTTTATATGAATAATTACGGTACCACCTGAGGAATCACGTCAAAATCGAGCCTAAACTTTCTTGGGAAAAATCGTCAATCTTAAATTTAAATTGAATATCTCCGGAACCAATCAACAAATTGACTTGAATTTGGTACTGACGGGTACCACTAGATTCTCAACCAATTATTTTATATGAATAATTACGGTACCACCTGAGGAATCACGTCAAAATCGAGCCTAAACTTTCTTGGGAAAAATCGACAATCTTAAATTTGAATTGAATATCTCCGGAACCAATCAACAAATTGACTTGAATTTGGTACTGACGGGTACCACTAGATTCTCAACCAATTATTTTATATGAATAATTACGGTACCACCTGAGGAATCACGTCAAAATCGAGCCTAAACTTTCTTGGGAAAAATCGACAATCTTAAATTTGAATTGAATATCTCCGGAACCAATCAACAAATTGACTTGAATTTGGTACTGACGGGTACCACTAGATTCTCAACCAATTATTTTATATGAATAATTACGGTACCAGCTGAGGAATCACGTCAAAATCGAGCCTAAACTTTCTTGGGAAAAATCGACAATCTTAAATTTGAATTGAATATCTCCGGAACCAATCAACAAATTGACTTGAATTTGGTACTGACGGGTACCACTAGATTCTCAACCAATTATTTTATATGAATAATTACGGTACCACCTGAGGAATCACGTCAAAATCGAGCCTAAACTTTCTTGGGAAAAATCGACAATCTTAAATTTAAATTGAATATCTCCGGAACCAATCAACAAATTGACTTGAATTTGGTACTGACGGGTACCACTAGATTCTCAACCAATTATTTTATATGAATAATTACGGTACCACCTGAGGAATCACGTCAAAATCGAGCCTAAACTTTCTTGGGAAAAATCGTCAATCTTAAATTTAAATTGAATATCTCCGGAACCAATCAACAAATTGACTTGAATTTGGTACTGACGGGTACCACTAGATTCTCAACCAATTATTTTATATGAATAATTACGGTACCACCTGAGGAATCACGTCAAAATCGAGCCTAAACTTTCTTGGGAAAAATCGACAATCTTAAATTTAAATTGAATATCTCCGGAACCAATCAACAAATTGACTTGAATTTGGTACTGACGGGTACCACTAGATTCTCAACCAATTATTTTATATGAATAATTACGGTACCACCTGAGGAATCACGTCAAAATCGAGCCTAAACTTTCTTGGGAAAAATCGTCAATCTTAAATTTAAATTGAATATCTCCGGAACCAATCAACAAATTGACTTGAATTTGGTACTGACGGGTTCCTCACTAGATTCCCAACAAATTATTTTATATAAATAATCACCACCTGAGGAACCACGACAAAATCGAGCCCAAGAAAAATTAAAAAAATATATTTTCTTTCCAGTTACTTATAAATATATCTCTATCTTGAACTGCCGAGCAAGTTTTTTGTTATTTTCAACAAATGACGTCACGGGTAGATCAGAAAAGTCATCAAGCAACCTACTATAGAACCTTAGGAAAGTGTATAATAAGTTACCTTGATCAGTCTGGATGTTGACGTCCGCATACCGACCGCTGACCGCCCCCAGCACCTCTACACTGCCCAACTTGGCGGCCAAATGCAGAGGTGTAACATCAGGTGACCCGCCATCCTTGACAAACACACAATCCTCGGTGTGCTTCAACAAAAGCCGCACCCCTTCAACGTTGCCGCACGCAATCGCATAGTGCAACGGCAAAAACCCGCGCAGGTCTTTGATTTTCGGATCGGCCCGATGCGTCAACAGATACTCGACACACTTGGCATCGTGGTCGTGCGACGCTGCCAAATGCAGCGGCGTACATCCATCGGTGTCTTTGTCATTAATGGGACTGCCTATGCCGACTAGAGTGAAGACACATTGATAGTGGCCTTGAGAGGCGGCATAGTGTAGCGGAAGGCGGTCGAATTTGTCCTTGAGCTTAAAATCTGCTCCGTTGCTGGTCAACAGGTCCAGACACTCGATTGAGCTGTGGGCGTGGTTAAATTGATTGATTAAATTGAACCTACATACCCTTTGTAGGCGGCACAGTGACTGGGGGTGCGGCCATAGTCGTCCTTTTCGTCTAAATTAACGCGCGCTTGGAGAAACTTCCTGCAACACTCCACATACCCGGATAGACAGCACATGTGCAGTGGCGTTCTACCTTCATATCTAAGTATAATTGAATAAAAACAAGGATAAGACGGACGCGACTTCTCACCCCTTCCTCGTAGGGCTTGCCCCGTAACTCAGCAAAGTATTGGCCAAAATCTCATGTCCATATTGGGCAGCTATATGCAAGGGGGTCGACCCGTTATTGTCAGCACAGTCAATCAGCGCCCCCTTGTCAATTAAAATTTTACTCCGCGTAAACCGTCCGTGTATGGCAGTCATGTGCAAGGCACTACGTCCATCAGCAGAGCATTTATTAATGTCAACGCCCTTGGCCAATAAAAATGACAGACAATCAGCGCCGTGCGTCGATGCTGCTGCCACGTGCAACGGTGTCTGTCCGCGGAAGTTCACCGCCTCAATATCTGCATTGGCCAATGATAACTCTTGGCAACACGGCAAGTGTCCATTAAGACACGCCACATGTATAGGCGTGTTGCCGTAGGCGTTCTGCGCGTTCACTTCTGCGCCTGAATTAACCAACAAACGAGTTACAGATTCCATGCCGCTAGCGGCCGCCACATGCAACGGCGTATACTGGTTGCGGTCTTTGGCGTTGATGTCAGCACCGTAGCGTATTAACAGCTCCACAGTGTCGATGTGGCCCATTTGAACTGCACAGTGCAACGGTCTACTGTCGCGTTTGTCACAAGCGTTCACGATACAGCCTTTGTTAATTAACAATTCGGACACAAAGGCGTTGCCGTTGTACGCCGCATGGTGTAAGGCAGTACGACCAGACCTATCAGTGACATTTGGATTGGGTACTAAATTCAGTAGCTTGTCAACGCAGTTGTACGCGTCGTACGTTGCCGCTATGTGCAATGGAGTTTGCCACGACATGTCTCGGGCGCACACATGAGCCTGATACTTGATAAGGATGTCGAGGGTTTCGTCGGAATTGACAGCGCATGCGCGGTGTAATGGAGTGAGTAGTTTGCAGTCTTTTGCGTTGACACGGGCGCCGTGCTCGAGGAGGATTTCAGCGATTTGATAGTCGCCTCGGTAGGCGGCTGCGTGGAGCGGGGTGCGTTTTTCGCAATCTGTTAAAGAAATTGAATGGCAACATTGGACGTAATTATTTCATCCAGAAATACTTCATCAGGCATGGATATAGACGAAATGAAATAAAAATAATCTACCTACGGTTGACCTATTAAATGGGTATTTTTGGATGCGTATCAAAAATTAGTTGGAATAGTTTGTGGGATTTTGAGGATTTGAACGAGTTTGGGAGTTTATTGCGAAATTGTGAATTTTACATGATTAACAAAACAATGAGAAATTTTGAATAATTCTTGGAGTTTTCCGGCAACAACTTCCAAATTTTCTACACTGTTTAAGCAACTTTTCGAGCAGTTTTCCTAAAATTTACAATTCTCTAACTTGAGGAGTTCTGGAGTTTCGAATTTTTCTATTGCAAACCTGTGAATTTGACTAACAAAACAATGGGAGATTTTAAATAATTTTTTGAGTTTCCAAGCAACAACTCCCAATTTTTTTTAGGAGTTTCAGCAACATTTTGAGTGATTTTTCACAAATTTTCAACTCCCTTACTTGAGGAGTTCGGGAGTTTTGGGCTTTTTTATTTCCAACATGAAAATTTAACAAAACAATGGGAGATTTTCAATAATTTTTTGAGTTTCCAAGCAACAACTCCCAATTTTTTGAGGAGTTTCAGCAACATTTTGTGCAATTTTCCTCAAATTTTCAACTCCTTTACCTGAGGAGCTCAGGAGTTTCGCGCTTTTTTATTACCAACATGAAAATTTAACAAAATTAACAAATCAATGGGGAATGTTGAATAATTTTTTGAGTTTTCAAGCAACATCTCTCAATTTTTTTGAGGAGTTTCAGCAACATTTCGAGCAATTTTCCCCAAATTTTCAACTCCCTTACTTGAGGAGCTCAGGAGTTTTGGGCTTTTTATTGCCAACATGTAAATTTAACAAAAATAACAAAACAATGAGGAATTTTGAATAATTTTTGGACCACAACTCCCAATTTTTTTCAGGAGTTTAAGCAACATTTTGAGCAATTTTCCTCAAATTTTCAACTCCCTTACTTGAGGAGCTCAGGAGTTTCGGGCTTTTTATTGCCAACATGTAAATTTAACAAAATTAACAAATCAATGGGGAATTTTGAATAATTTTTTGAGTTTTCAAGCAACATCTCTCAATTTTTTTGAGGAGTTTCAGCAACATTTCGAGCAATTTTTCCCAAATTTTCAACTCCCTTACTTGAGGAGCTCAGGAGTTTTGGGCTTTTTATTGCCAACATTGTATGTGGTGGGGGATGACTTGAGTCAGATGCAGTTCGCTATGAATAGTGACTTGAACAAATTATTCAATTGGCTTTGTAATAACAAATTAAGCATAAATACGGCTAAATCGAAATTTTGTATTTTTGCGAAAAAGCATAAATTGAGATCAATTGACCCTACTAGTTTGCAGGTTGTAATCAATAATGAGAGATTAATTTATGAACATAAGATCAAGTATTTGGGAGTTATACTAGATTTTGAATTGAGTTTTCGACCACATGCTGACTATATTATGAGAAAATATTCACAAAAAGTCGGATTTATTTCTAGAGTGGGCAAAGATTTATCAATGTACTCAAAATTGTTATTGTATAAAAGCATCGCAGCTCCCCACCTAGAATTTTGCACTACCTTATTATATAGTCTGCCGAGTTTTAAAGTGGGCGAATTTCAAATAATACAGAACAGGGCGATGAGAACAATTTTAAAATGTAATAAGTACACCCCAATTAATCTGATGTTGAATGTTAGTGGTTTGTTGTCCATCAAACAAAAAATTATTTTTAACATAAACCTATTTATATATAAAATTAGAAATAGCCTTGTACCAAACTACATCTGTGATAGAGTTAAATGTTTTAAGAATGTACACACTTATGAAACTAGGAACTGTGATGATTTTATTTTAGTTAATAGTAGTAATTCTAGTCAAATGGTACATAACTCAGTATCAAACAGAGGCCTTTCCGATTTTAATAAAATGCCGAGCAATCTCAAACACTGTGATAATTTAACAAGTTTTAAAAGACTTTTGAGGGAATATGTGTTGTCCAAATTTTAATTGTTTGTTCCACATTTTTGTTCGAATTTTTTATATTTTATTTTACACATTGAAATTTTCATTATAATATCATGTATTTAACATTGTTAATTTGGTTTTTTGTATGTAGCTTTATATGCTAAATAAAGAATATTATTATTACATGTAAATTTAACAAAAATAACAAAACAATGAGGAATTTTGAATAATTTTTGGACCACAACTCCCAATTTTTTTCAGGAGTTTAAGCAACATTTTGAGCAATTTTCCTCAAATTTTCAACTCCCTTACTTGAGGAGCTCAGGAGTTTCGGGCTTTTTATTGCCAACATGTAAATTTAACAAAATTAACAAATCAATGGGGAATTTTGAATAATTTTTTGAGTTTTCAAGCAACATCTCTCAATTTTTTTGAGGAGTTTCAGCAACATTTCGAGCAATTTTTCCCAAATTTTCAACTCCCTTACTTGAGGAGCTCAGGAGTTTTGGGCTTTTTATTGCCAACATTGTATGTGGTGGGGGATGACTTGAGTCAGATGCAGTTCGCTATGAATAGTGACTTGAACAAATTATTCAATTGGCTTTGTAATAACAAATTAAGCATAAATACGGCTAAATCGAAATTTTGTATTTTTGCGAAAAAGCATAAATTGAGATCAATTGACCCTACTAGTTTGCAGGTTGTAATCAATAATGAGAGATTAATTTATGAACATAAGATCAAGTATTTGGGAGTTATACTAGATTTTGAATTGAGTTTTCGACCACATGCTGACTATATTATGAGAAAATATTCACAAAAAGTCGGATTTATTTCTAGAGTGGGCAAAGATTTATCAATGTACTCAAAATTGTTATTGTATAAAAGCATGGCAGCTCCCCACCTAGAATTTTGCACTACCTTATTATATAGTCTGCCGAGTTTTAAAGTGGGCGAATTTCAAATAATACAGAACAGGGCGATGAGAACAATTTTAAAATGTAATAAGTACACCCCAATTAATCTGATGTTGAATGTTAGTGGTTTGTTGTCCATCAAACAAAAAATTATTTTTAACATAAACCTATTTATATATAAAATTAGAAATAGCCTTGTACCAAACTACATCTGTGATAGAGTTAAATGTTTTAAGAATGTACACACTTATGAAACTAGGAACTGTGATGATTTTATTTTAGTTAATAGTAGTAATTCTAGTCAAATGGTACATAACTCAGTATCAAACAGAGGCCTTTCCGATTTTAATAAAATGCCGAGCAATCTCAAACACTGTGATAATTTAACAAGTTTTAAAAGACTTTTGAGGGAATATGTGTTGTCCAAATTTTAATTGTTTGTTCCACATTTTTGTTCGAATTTTTTATATTTTATTTTACACATTGAAATTTTCATTATAATATCATGTATTTAACATTGTTAATTTGGTTTTTTGTATGTAGCTTTATATGCTAAATAAAGAATATTATTATTACATGTAAATTTAACAAAAATAACAAAACAATGAGGAATTTTGAATAATTTTTGGACCACAACTCCCAATTTTTTTCAGGAGTTTAAGCAACATTTTGAGCAATTTTCCTCAAATTTTCAACTCCCTTACTTGAGGAGCTCAGGAGTTTCGGGCTTTTTATTGCCAACATGTAAATTTAACAAAATTAACAAATCAATGGGGAATTTTGAATAATTTTTTGAGTTTTCAAGCAACATCTCTCAATTTTTTTGAGGAGTTTCAGCAACATTTCGAGCAATTTTCCCCAAATTTTCAACTCCCTTACTTGAGGAGCTCAGGAGTTTTGGGCTTTTTATCGCCAACATGTAAATTTAACAAAAATAACAAAACAATGAGGAATTTTGAATAATTTTTGGACCACAACTCCCAATTTTTTTGAGGAGTTTTGGCAACATTTTGAGCAATTTTCCCCAAATTTTCAACTCCCTTACTTGAGGAGCTCGGGAGTTTCGGGCTTTTTTATTGCGACGTGTAAATTTGGCAAAAATAACAAAAGAATGAGGAATTTTGAATAGTTTTTGGACCACAACTCCCAATTTTTTTGAGGAGTTTTAGCAACATTTTGAGCAATTTTCCCCAAATTTTCAACTCCCTTACTTGAGGAGCTCGGGAATTTCGGGCTTTTTTATTGCGACGTGTAAATTTGACAAAAATAACAAAAGAATGAGGAATTTTGAATAATTTTTGGACAACAACTCCCAATTTTTTTGAGAAGTTTTAACAACATTTTGAGCAATTTTCCCCAAATTTTCAACTCCCTCACTTGAGGAGCTCGGGAGTTTCGGGCTTTTTTATTGCGACGTGTAAATTTGGCAAAAATAACAAAAGAATGAGGAATTTTGAATAGTTTTTGGACCACAACTCCCAATTTTTTTGAGGAGTTTTGGCAACATTTTGAGCAATTTTCCCCAAATTTTCAACTCCCTTACTTGAGGAGCTCGGGAGTTTCGAATTTTTCTATTGCAAACCTGTGAATTTGACTAACAAAACAATGGGAGATTTTAAATAATTTTTTGAGTTTCCAAGCAACAACTCCCAATTTTTTTTAGGAGTTTCAGCAACATTTTGAGTGATTTTTCACAAATTTTCAACTCCCTTACTTGAGGAGTTCGGGAGTTTTGGGCTTTTTTATTTCCAACATGAAAATTTAACAAAACAATGGGAGATTTTCAATAATTTTTTGAGTTTCCAAGCAACAACTCCTAATTTTTTGAGGAGTTTCAGCAACATTTTGAGTGATTTTTCACAAATTTTCAACTCCTTTACCTGAGGAGCTCAGGAGTTTCGCGCTTTTTTATTGCCAACATGAAAATTTAACAAAATTAACAAATCAATGGGGAATTTTGAATAATTTTTTGAGTTTTCAAGCAACATCTCTCAATTTTTTTGAGGAGTTTCAGCAACATTTCGAGCAATTTTCCCCAAATTTTCAACTCCCTTACTTGAGGAGCTCAGGAGTTTCGGGCTTTTTATTGCCAACATGTAAATTTAACAAAAATAACAAAACAATGAGGAATTTTGAATAATTTTTGGACCACAACTCCCAATTTTTTTCAGGAGTTTAAGCAACATTTTGAGCAATTTTCCCCAAATTTTCAACTCCATTACTTGAGGAGCTCGGGAGTTTCGGGCTTTTTTATTGCCAACATGTAAATTTAACAAAAATAACAAAACAATGAGGAATTTTGAATAATTTTTGGACCACAACTCCCAATTTTTTTGAGGAGTTTTGGCAACATTTTGAGCAATTTTCCCCAATTTTTCAACTCCCTTACTTGAGGAGCTCGGGAATTTCGGGCTTTTTTATTGCGACGTGTAAATTTGACAAAAATAACAAAAGAATGAGGAATTTTGAATAATTTTTGGACAACAACTCCCAATTTTTTTGAGAAGTTTTAACAACATTTTGAGCAATTTTCCCCAAATTTTCAACTCCCTTACTTGAGGAGCTCGGGAATTTCGGGCTTTTTTATTGCGACGTGTAAATTTGACAAAAATAACAAAAGAATGAGGAATTTTGAATAATTTTTGGACCACAACTCCCAATTTTTTTCAGGAGTTTTAGCAACATTTTAACCAATTTTCCTCAAATTTTCAACCCCCTTACTTGAGGAGCTCTGGAGTTTCGGGGTTTTTATTGCCAACATGTAAATTTAACAAAAATAACAAAACAATGAGGAATTTTGAATAATTTTTGGACCACAACTCCCAATTTTTTTCAGGAGTTTAAGCAACATTTTGAGCAATTTTCCTCAAATTTTCAACTCCCTTACTTGAGGAGCTCAGGAGTTTCGGGCTTTTTATTGCCAACATGTAAATTTAACAAGATTAACATTAACAAAACACTGGGAAATTTTGAATAACTTATTGAATTTCAAAGCAACAACTTGCAAATCTTTGGAGGAGTTCAAGCAACATTTTCAGCAGTTTCCCTGAAATATTCAACTCCCTTACTTGAGGAGTTCGGAAGTTTTGAATTTTTCTATTGCAAACATGTGAATTTAACAAGATTAAAAAAACAATGGGAGATTTTGAATAATTTTTTGAGTTTTCAAGCAACAACTCCCAATTTTTTTGAAGAGTTCCAGCAACATTTTGAGTGATTTTCCCCAAATTATCAACTCTCTAACTTGAGGAGTTCGGGAGTTTCGAGGTTTTTTATTGCGACGTGTAAATTTAACAAAAATAACAAAAGAATGAGGAATTTTGAATAATTCTTTGAGTTTTCCAGCAACAACTTCCAAATTTTCTACACTGTTTGAGCAACATTTCGAACAGTTTTTCTGAAATTTTCAATTCTCTAACTTGAGGAGTTCGGGAGTTTCGAATTTTTCTGTTGCAAGCATGTAAATTTAACAAAATTAACAAAACAATGGGAGATTTTGAATGATTTTTTGAGTTTTCAAACAACTCCCAATTTTTTTTGAGGAGTTTCAGCAACACCGTAAAAATTTGAAACTGTTGCCAAATCTCTCTTAGTCCCCACTCCCCTTGATCTTTAACCTCCAACAGTGGAACTTCAAGACTCCATATTTCGGAAGTTATTCCAGATATTGTGACAAAATTTCATTCATAGATGCTTTAAGGGATACTCTTGCGATTAATGTCAAATTAGCAGCTCAAAGTCAACGAAGGACCTCAATTTTCACAAAACAATGTACTTACCCGTACAATTAACATATTCAGACTGGTTAATTAGTTCGCCAACTTCATCAACGGCACCGGCAAAAATCGCCTGGATAATCAGGGGCTGAAAAGGGGGCCAAACCACCTTATAACCCCACTTTTTCCCAAATCACAAATTTACCTGATTTTCCAGTTGCAGTATCATCATTATTTTCTATTGTGCCAAACTAGACTTGAATTATTGCATTATTTATCAGTTTGAGATTGGAATAGGGATTTTAAATAAATATATGCCAATGTCAATTCGATCACCATGGATCACCTTTCTTGTTTTGATTTCAATTCAAAAAGGATTTGATATTTTTCAATGGAATGTGGTTTACATCGAAGTGGAACTGTCAAATTTTCGCTTGTCAAATGAGGATCATATGGAAGCATCCACATATTATTTGTGTTCAAAGTCACGCTTACGCCAAATAAAATGTGGTGGAACCCTATGATTCCCATTTGCCAAGAAAAAATTTGAAAGTTCCACTTCGAATTGAAATTGAATGTAAGCCAGGCCAGGTTAACATTGAATTTCATTTCGAATCGAAACTGTCAAATTTTGGCTTGGCAAACAACAATCATATGCTACCAACTACATTGAATTTGCGTTTAAAGTCACGCTTAATTCAAATACAATGTGGATGGTAGCATATGATCCTTGTTTGCCAAGGCGAAATTTGACAGTTCCACTTCTAAATGAAATTGAATGTAAACGAGGCATTAAGTTAAGTGGAGAGCATGGCAATGTTGCCGGCTCTACAATGAGCGTTGTGAAAAAAGAACAAGTTAAATTCACTTCATCCTTTGACGTGAGACGAAGTTGAGCGGGAACTGAGTGGAGATGCGTTTGCACCTAATGTAAGCTTTTTCCGATTCGCAAACGAAAATCATATGCTACCATCTACAATCAATCTGTGTTCAAAGTCCACCTTACACCAAATTCAATGTGGATGGTAGCGAATGATTCCGGCTTGCCAAGCGGAAATTTGACAGTTCCACTTCGAAATGAAATTGATTGTAAACCAGGCATGCCAAATATTTGGTTCTGATATAGTTCGAATTTAGTACTTGGTCCGCGGACCAAGTTTTCGGTGTAAACTAGGCTACTGTACATAAATAGTTGACTGGAAAGTTGGACAAGCAGTAGCCTAGTTTATACCGACAACTTGGTCCGCGGACCAAGTACCAAATTCGGACTATATCCGAACCAAATATTTGGTTCGAATGGTGTAAACAGTTGCGGGTTAAGCTGGTCCGCTCTTGGTTCGGTACTCGCCAGCAAGTGTACCGAACTAAATTTGGTTCGATCTGGATCAAAATTATGAGGTTATGTTGATTGTTATTATTGTGAATTGTGTTGGTTCTGAGTTTCTAAGGCAATCTGAGCGTACTTACTCATGTTTTTTTTGGTACCGAATTGTGTTGATGAATAATTTCGACTTGTTTTTGACATTTGACGAATTGCGGGCGTACAGATTTAGTTCACGCGTTGCAAGACGGTGTAAACGGGCGAAAAGCAATCATTGGTCCTACCGTACTATCCCCACCCACTTGGTCTTATCGGACCGAACTAAACGAGTTATCGATGTAAACTAGGCTAGTGTTTCTATAGTCGAAAAATAGTTACAATTAACAAACTCCTGCTGCCCTGCAATATCACAAAACTTTTTTATGTGTCGCTTATTGGGCGGTTATGTATTTGTATTGAGATGGATAAAAATGGCTTTGAGGATACTTAACGCTAAGCTAAGGAAATCTCAAGTTCATATTTACTAATTGAACAACCCTCGTAGCACAAATGTGGATGTTGAAAGAGTATGACGTCACATACCGAAAATTCTGTTGACAGTCAACCAGGTCAAGCTGTCATAATTGTCAAAACCAACGCTTGTTGCCCCACCTAAAAGAAAAATTCCACGAAGAAAAACCGTTAAACGCCGCAGTCATACCAATTACCGCTCCCAAATCATCACCAAAAATAGAAAACCGTGCGTGTTCCGTTGTCGGCTCGTTGTTAGTTTCGCACAATTTGTCCGGATTTCTTTGAAAAATGACTTCGCGATCGAAAAAAGCCTCGACGCCGGCTTCGCAGCCGCCCCCGCGGCCTGCCAGCCCTTTGAGCCCCACAAGACACTCCAGATTGCAGGAAAAGGCCGATTTGCAGAATTTGAACGACCGCCTGGCCACTTATATCGATCGAGTCAGGTTAGTTTTGCTATAGTCAGTGAAATTTTGTGTCCGGGGGGTTGTGTTTACGTTTGGCGTCATTGTTTATGGTGTTTTATGTGTACACTATGGGTGTTGAAGTTGTTGGGCTAAGGCCCCGTTTGTTTACCTAAGTGT
The DNA here is from genome assembly GCA_958502075.1 of Orchestes rusci. NCBI lineage: Eukaryota > Metazoa > Arthropoda > Insecta > Coleoptera > Curculionidae > Orchestes > Orchestes rusci. The sequence continues at coordinate 113,336,636 of OY293304.1, read as the reverse complement.
TAACTAATCTATTAGATTATCAACTAGTTAACCGAAAGGCTTCGTTTATAAAACATTGTATTAACTTCATTAACCAACAACTCCCTTGAATTCCAATTATTTTAAAATTCTTATAAAACGACCATCAAACTTGTTATTTTATTTTATTTTAGCAGCTTTTTTAAATTTTCATATACAGAGTGATTTATAGGCAAAAATATGATTCATTTTATAGGTTAACAGCCTCCATAACCTCCAAAAAAAGGTCAATTTTTTTTATTGATCTGAGGTTGAATTTTGTCCAGGACTTACCTTAAATATAACTTTTCATTTAAAAATCCTCAAATTCTCCCCATTTCTCCTATAAAGAATCATTTATGGAAGTATTTGAATAAAACTACAGGGGCTTGACACAAACGCCCTGGAACTCCAAAAAAGTGGAATTTTTGACAAAATTTTTCTAAATCATTGTCCTTTAAGAGGACACACTCACTTTTCTTCCATCACAATCCATTCTATATATACAGGGTGTTGAGTGGAAAAATGTATTGAATTTATTTGAAAATTATTGCCAACTTCTCACGAACTCCCCAGAACTTCCAGAAAGTTGAAACTTTTAAAATCAACGAAAACTATTGTACTTTGAGGAAACATACCCAGTTTCTTCCCATCACCCTCAATTCTCCATATACAGGGTGATAAGTGGAAAAATGTATTGAATTTTATTGAAAATTATTGCCAACTTCTCACGGACTCCCCAGAACTTCCAGAAAGTTGAAACTTTGATAAAATCAACGAAAACTATTGTACTTTGAGGAAACATACTCAGTTTCCTCCCATGACCGTCAATTCTCCATATACAGGGTGATAAGTGGAAAAATGTATTGATTCAATTGCCATAATCTAACGAACTCCCCTGAACTCCCAGAGATTTGAAATTTTGGTGAAATCAGCAGAAACTATTGTGCTTTAAGGAAACATACTCAGCTTCTTCCCATCACTCTTAATTATCCATATACAGGGTGATAAGTGGAAAAATGTATTGAATTTATTTGAAAAGTATTGCCAACTTCTCACGAACTCCTCAGAACTTCCAGAAAGTTGAAACTTTGATAAAATAAACGAAAACTATTGTACTTTGAGGAAACATACCCAGTTTCTTCCCATCACCCTCAATTCTCCATATACAGGGTGATAAGTGGAAAAATGTATTGATTCAATTGCCATAATCTAACGAACTCCCCTGAACTCCCAGAGAGTTGAAACTTTGAAAAAATCAACGAAAACTATTGTACTTTAAGGAAACATACTCAGTTTCTTCCCATCACCCTCAATTCTCCATATACAGGGTGATAAGTGGAAAAATGTATTGATTCAATTGCCATAATCTAACGAACTCCCCTGAACTCCCAGAGAGTTGAAACTTTGGTGAAATCAGCAGAAACTATTGTACTTTAAGGAAACATACTCAGTCTCTTCCCATCACTCTTAATTATCCATATACAGGGTGATAAGTGGAAAAATGTATTGAATTTATTTGAAAAGTATTGCCAACTCCTCACGAACTCCCTAGAACTTCCAGAAAGTTGAAACTTTGATAAAATCAACGAAAACTATTGTACTTTAAGGAAACATACTCAGTTTCTTCCCATCACCCTCAATTCTCCATATACAGGGTGATAAGTGGAAAAATGTATTGATTCAATTGCCATAATCTAACGAACTCCCCTGAACTCCCAGAGAGTTGAAATTTTGGTAAAATCAACAGAAACTATTGTACTTCAAGGAAACATACTCAGTTTCTTCCCATCACCCTCAATTCTCCATATACAGGGTGATAAGTGGAAAAATGTATTGAATTTATTTGAAAAGTATTGCCAACTTCTCACGAACTCCTCAGAACTTCCAGAAAGTTGAAACTTTGATAAAATAAACGAAAACTATTGTACTTTAAGGAAACATACTCAGTTTCTTCCCATCACCCTCAATTCTCCATATACAGGGTGATAAGTGGAAAAATGTATTGATTCAATTGCCATAATCTAACGAACTCCCCTGAACTCCCAGAGAGTTGAAATTTTGGTAAAATCAACAGAAACTATTGTACTTCAAGGAAACATACTCAGTTTCTTCCCATCACCCTCAATTCTCCATATACAGGGTGATAAGTGGAAAAATGTATTGATTCAATTGCCATAATCTAACGAACTCCCCTGAACTCCCAGAGAGTTGAAATTTTGGTAAAATCAACAGAAACTATTGTACTTTAAGGAAACATACGCAGTTTCTTCCCATCACTCTTAATTATCCATATACAGGGTGTTAAGTGGAAAAATGTATTGAATTTTATTGAAAATTATTGCCAACTTCTCATGGACTCCCCAGAACTTCCAGAAAGTTGAAACTTTGATAAAATCAACGAAAACTATTGTACTTTGAGGAAACATACCCAGTTTCTTCCCATCACCCTCAATTCTCCATATACAGGGTGATAAGTGGAAAAATGTATTGATTCAATTGCCATAATCTAACGAACTCCCCTGAACTCCCAGAGAGTTGAAACTTTGGTGAAATCAGCAGAAACTATTGTACTTTAAGGAAACATACTCAGTCTCTTCCCATCACTCTTAATTATCCATATACAGGGTGATAAGTGGAAAAATGTATTGAATTTATTTGAAAATTATTGCCAACTTCTCACGAACTCCCCAGAACTTCCAGAAAGTTGAAACTTTGATAAAATCAGCGAAAACTATTGTACTTTGAGGAAACATACTCAGTTCCCTCCCATGACCGTCAATTCTCCATATACAGGGTGATAAGTGGGAAAATGTAATGATTTAATTGCCAATATTTAACGAACTCCCCTGAACTCCCAGACAGTTGAAATTTTATCAAAATAAACAGAAACTATTGTACTTCAAGCTAACATGTCCATTTTTTAATCACACCCCTTAATCGCCATATAAAGAGTGATAATTTGACAAAATATCCTTAAAATTTCAGATTTTTGGAAACTGAAAACAATCGTCTTACGCGCGAAATCCAATCCACGCAGGAAACGGTAACGCGCGAAGTGACCAACATTAAAGCAATGTACGATCACGAACTAAGCGATGCGCGAAAACTCCTCGACGAAACCCATCGCGAAAAGGCCCGTCTCGAAATCGACGTGAAACGTCTTTTGGACGAAAACGACGAATTAAAGACGGATTTGGCGAAAAAGACGAAAGATTTGAATTTGGCAGAAAATTCGGCACGAATTTATGAGACAAGATGCAACGAGTTGCAGCTAAAGTACAATCAAGCTAATGCCGATGCCAAAAAGGCCATTGGAGATTTGAAGGACTTGGAGAAGGAACGGGACAAGTTGAAGAAATTGCTGGATGAACACAGGAAGCAGTTGGAGGAGGAGAGTTTGGCAAGAGTTGAGGTGGAGAACAATAATCAGACTTTGAGGGAGGAATTGAGCTTCAAGGATCAGGTGAGCATTATTTGAATTTAAATTGGCGATAGTTAACAAATTGAAATGCTCTCTTCGTTTTTGAGATATCAACTTGAAATTTTAGTGAGAGTTGCTTCAAAGTGTATAGTTTTCATTTGTAATTTCCAAAGTTTCACGGGATTTTTTGTTTTTAATATACAGGGTGTTGAATGAATCAATGTCAATATTTTAATAGCAATTTTCAAAACTCCATTGCTCTCTTGGTTTTTGAGATATCAACTTCAGATTTTAGTTAGAGTTGCTTTAAAGTGTATAGTTTCCATTTGTAATTTCCAAAGTTTCACGGGATTTTTTGTTTTTAATATACAGGGTGTCGAATGAATCAATGTCAATATTTTAATAGCAATTTTCAAAATTCCATTGCTCTCTTGGTTTTTGAGATATCAACTTCAGATTTTAGTGAGAGTTGCTTTAAAGTGTGAAGTTTCCATTTGTAATTTCCAAAGTTTCACGGGATTTTTTGTTTTTAATATACAGGGTGTTGAATGAATCAATGTCAATATTTTAATAGCAATTTTCAAAATTCCATTGCTCTCTTGGTTTTTGAGATATCAACTTCAGATTTAAGTGAGAGTTGCTTTAAAGTGTATAGTTTCCATTTGTAATTTCCAAAGTTTCACGGGATTATTGATTTTTGATATACAGGGTGTTGAATGAATCAATGTCAATATTTTAATAGCAATTTTCAAAATTCCATTGCTGTCTTGGTTTTTGAGATATCAACTTCAGATTTTAGTTAGAGTTGCTTCAAAGTGTATAGTTTCCATTTGTTATTTCCAAAGTTTCATGGGATTTTTGGTTTTTAATATACAGGGTGTTGAATGAATCAATGTCAATATTTTAATAGCAATTCTCAAAATTTCATTGCTCTCTTGGTTTTTGAGATATCAACTTCAGATTTTAGTGAGAGTTGCTTCAAAGTGTATAGTTTCCATTTGTGATTTCCAAAGTTTCACATGATTTTTGGTTTTTGATATACAAACCTCACTCAACAGTCACAGGGGTATGAATTTTGCACAATACACTCCTCAATACCTTGAAATTGAGGAGGTATAGTCAAAATACTAAAATTAACTTGAATTTTTCCATAGGAAGCTAGAAGTTAGAAGGGAAAAAATTAGGTCAATTTTAATATTTTCGACTATCCCTTCTCAAAATGGAAGTACTGAGGAGTGTATTATCTATAATTCATATTTCTGTGGCTGTTAAGTGAGGTCTGAGAGGTATCAGAAGTCTGTTTTGGTTAAAATTCAGGTCAATGAGTACACCTCCTCAATTTGAATGTTGTTTTTTCTATTTTTATTCATAAAATTCAATCACGTTGATTTTTCTCACTATTTTTATTTGTTATTTCACAACAAAATTCGGCATATCTATTTCCATAAAGTGACATCACTGTTGATTTTATTTATTGTCGAACGCTTGACCGTGACCAGAATTCCGTATAACCATGCGATCATGAAACATGTGCTTTTTTCCACTGCTCTTCTTTTCTATTTATATTATAGTACAATTTTTCCCTTTCAAGTACAACTATTGCCACGTCAATACATTGAAGGGTTGCTTTTGTAAAAACAGTTGTACAACACTTTGTACAATGGGTTAATTATACATACAACATTATGCTGACCCAATTTTTCGAAAATGTTATCAAAAATAGCCGATACATTTCCATTGACCGGCGGACAAAAATGTGTGACTTCATCGCTTTAATCCGTAGGCGTTTGTTATTCTTGTTACCTTGAATCGAGTGAAAATCACAAATAGCTGGGCCAATAATCAAACGAACCCACATTCTGAAGACATTTTCTCACCAGTTTTAATAGTGGTGACATAATTCGTTGGCTTATCACTTTTGGGTGAATTAAAGTGGAAATTTTGAGGTCGTATTGAATGATAAAGCAATATATTCTGCAACTGGGTTAAATCAATATAAGGAATAGGGAAGGTTACAACAGATAATTTTTCCCGTACCTACAATCGTATATTTTCTTTAGACAGTTACGTCACGTCTATTACGGAAGATGTAACAATTTTTATTTTTGGAAATATGTACGTACATCATAGGCGTGATATAATGTTGAATTTATTTCGGATATTATTAGACGTGGTGAATTTTCAAAAATTTGTCTATTCTTTGTTAACTTTTGGCCTAAAATAGTTTTATTGAGCCACACCAATCCCATAAAACTGGCATTAATGACGTTTAAACATGCCAAGTCAGCCCTTAAATTATGGTAATTGTGACCCATTTCTAAACCATGAGGGTTTTGGTGTTTCATCGATCCATTGAAAGCGCAAATATTTTCAAAACAACGTGTTTGTGTAAATAAATGTTTTTGTGAATGAGTCAATTTGACTTGCTGATTAGATTATATCAAGGCGTATGGATGATGTTGCAAGGGTTTTGTTATATGGTGAAATATCAAGTTGATATCACAAACTGAATTCCCAAGTGATAAAATATGAAGTTGATATGGATAAACGTACAAATTATCAGCTGTTGAAGTTGTCCAATGGCACCAAATCGATAAAAAATCGTTTTCAAAGTGAATTTTCTGCTGAAACTCACATGGTTTGCTTCAAATTGTTTGTTTTTTATCGTACTTGAATATGAAGTTGATATCCAAAAAGTTGTAGCTGTCAAAGTTGTAAAATGTCACAAAATCTGAAAAATTCGTAAAATTGTTTCCAAATTGATTTTTTCCCTGAAATTCATAGGGTTCACTCGAAATAGTCTGTGATATAATATGGCAAAATATGAAGTTGATATCCCAAAAGTTATAGAAATTATTAGCTGTCAAAGTTGTAAAATCTCACAAAATCTGAAAAATTCGTAAAATTGTTTCCAAATTGATTTTTTCCCTGAAATTCATAGGATTCACTCGAAATAGTCTGTGATATGATATGGCAAAATATGAAGTTGATATCCCAACAGTTATAGAAATTATTAGCTGTCAAAGTTGTAAAATGTCACAAAATCTGAAAAATTCGTAAAATTGTTTCCAAATTGATTTTTCTTGAAATTCATAGGGTTCACTCGAAATAGTCTGTGATATAATATGGCAAAATATGAAGTTGATATCCCAAAAGTTATAGGAATTATTAGCTGTCAAAGTTGTAAAATGTCACAAAATCTGAAAAATTCGTAAAATCGTTTCCAAATTGATTTTTTCCCTGAAATTCTTAAGGTTCACTCGAAATAGTCTGTGATATAATATGGCAAAATATGAAGTTGATATCCCAAAAGTTATAGGAATTATTAGCTGTCAAAGTTGTGAAATGTCACAAAATCTGAAAAATTCGTAAAATTGTTTCCAAAGTGATTTTTTCCCTGAAATTCACAAGGTTCACTCGAAATAGTCTGTGATATAATATGGCAAAATATGAAGTGGATATCCCAAAAGTTATAGGAATTATTAGCCGTCAAAGTTGTAAAATGTCACAAAATCTGAAAAATTCGTAAAATTGTTTCCTAAGTGATTTTTTCCCTGAAATTCACAAGGTTCACTCGAAATAGTTTGTGATATAATATGGCAAAATATGAAGTTGATATCCCAAAAGTTATAGAAATTATTAGCTGTCAAAGTTGTAAAATGTCACAAAATCTGAAAAATTCGTAAAATTGTTTCCAAATTGAGTTTTTCCCTGAAATTCATAGGGTTCACTCGAAATAGTCTGTGATATAATATGGCAAAATATGAAGTTGATATCCCAAAAGTTATAGGAATTATTAGCTGTCAAAGTTGTAAAATGTCACAAAATCTGAATAATTCGTAAAATTGTTTCCAAAGTGATTTTTTCCCTGAAATTCTTAAGGTTCACTCGAAATAGTCTGTGATATAATATGGCAAAATATGAAGTTGATATCCCAAAAGTTATAGAAATTATTAGCTGTCAAAGTTGTAAAATGTCACAAAATCTGAAAAATTCGTAAAAATGTTTCCAAATTGAGTTTTTCCCTGAAATTCATAGGGTTCACTCGAAATAGTCTGTGATATAATATGGCAAAATATGAAGTTGATATCCCAAAAGTTATAGAAATTATTAGCTGTCAAAGTTGTAAAATGTCACAAAATCTGAAAAATTCGTAAAATTGTTTCCTAAGTGATTTTTTCCCTGAAATTCACAAGGTTCACTCGAAATAGTTTGTGATATAATATGGCAAAATATGAAGTTGATATCCCAAAAGTTATAGAAATTATTAGCTGTCAAAGTTGTAAAATGTCACAAAATCTGAAAAATTCGTAAAATTGTTTCCAAATTGAGTTTTTCCCTGAAATTCATAGGGTTCACTCGAAATAGTCTGTGATATAATATGGCAAAATATGAAGTTGATATCCCAAAAGTTATAGGAATTATTAGCCGTCAAAGTTGTAAAATGTCACAAAATCTGAATAATTCGTAAAATTGTTTCCAAAGTGATTTTTTCCCTGAAATTCTTAAGGTTCACTCGAAATAGTCTGTGATATGATATGGCAAAATATGAAGTTGATATCCCAAAAGTTATAGGAATTATTAGCTGTCAAAGTTGTAAAATGTCACAAAATCTGAAAAATTCGTAAAATTGTTTCCAAAGTGATTTTTTCCCTGAAATTCACAAGGTTCACTCGAAATAGTCTGTGATATAATATGGCAAAATATGAAGTTGATATCCCAAAAGTTATAGAAATTATTAGCTGTCAAAGTTGTAAAATGTCACAAAATCTGAAAAATTCGTAAAATTGTTTCCAAATTGAGTTTTTCCCTGAAATTCATAGGGTTCACTCGAAATAGTCTGTGATATAATATGGCAAAATATGAAGTTGATATCCCAAAAGTTATAGAAATTATTAGCTGTCAAAGTTGTAAAATGTCACAAAATCTGAAAAATTCGTAAAATTGTTTCCAAATTGAGTTTTTCCCTGAAATTCATAGGGTTCACTCGAAATAGTCTGTGATATAATATGGCAAAATATGAAGTTGATATCCCAAAAGTTATAGGAATTATTAGCCGTCAAAGTTGTAAAATGTCACAAAATCTGAATAATTCGTAAAATTGTTTCCAAAGTGATTTTTTCCCTGAAATTCTTAAGGTTCACTCGAAATAGTCTGTGATATGATATGGCAAAATATGAAGTTGATATCCCAAAAGTTATAGGAATTATTAGCTGTCAAAGTTGTAAAATGTCACAAAATCTGAAAAATTCGTAAAATTGTTTCCAAATTGATTTTTTCCCTGAAATTCATAGGGTTCACTCGAAATAGTTTGTGATATAATATGGCAAAATATGAAGTTGATATTCCAAAAGTTATAGGAATTATTAGCTGTCAAAGTTGTAAAATGTCACAAAATCTGAAAAATTCGTAAAATTGTTTCCAAATTGATTTTTTCCCTGAAATTCATAGGGTTCACTCGAAATAGTTTGTGATATAATATGGCAAAATATGAAGTTGATATCCCAAAAGTTGTAGGAATTATTAGCTGTCAAAGTTGTAAAATGTCACAAAATCTGAAAAATTCGTAAAATTGTTTCCAAGGTGATTTTTTCCCTGAAATTCATAGGGTTCACTCGAAATAGTCTGTGATATAATATGGCAAAATATGAAGTTGATATCCCAAAAGTTGTAGGAATTATTAGCTGTCAAAGTTGTAAAATGTCACAAAATCTGAATAATTCGTAAAATTGTTTCCAATGTGATTTTTTCCCTGAAATTCATAGGGTTCACTCGAAATAGTCTGTGATATGATATGGCAAAATATGAAGTTGATATCCCAAAAGTTATAGAAATTATTAGCTGTCAAAGTTGTAAAATGTCACAAAATCTGAATAATTCGTAAAATTGTTTCCAATGTGATTTTTTCCCTGAAATTCATAGGGTTCACTCGAAATAGTCTGTGATATAATATGGCAAAATATGAAGTTGATATCCCAAAAGTTATAGGAATTATTAGCTGTCAAAGTTGTAAAATGTCACAAAATCTGAATAATTCGTAAAATTGTTTCCAAAGTGATTTTTTCCCTGAAATTCTTAAGGTTCACTCGAAATAGTCTGTGATATAATATGGCAAAATATGAAGTTGATATCCCAAAAGTTATAGAAATTATTAGCTGTCAAAGTTGTAAAATGTCACAAAATCTGAAAAATTCGTAAAATTGTTTCCAAATTGAGTTTTTCCCTGAAATTCATAGGGTTCACTCGAAATAGTCTGTGATATAATATGGCAAAATATGAAGTTGATATCCCAAAAGTTATAGAAATTATTAGCTGTCAAAGTTGTAAAATGTCACAAAATCTGAAAAATTCGTAAAATTGTTTCCAAATTGAGTTTTTCCCTGAAATTCATAGGGTTCACTCGAAATAGTCTGTGATATAATATGGCAAAATATGAAGTTGATATCCCAAAAGTTATAGAAATTATTAGCTGTCAAAGTTGTAAAATGTCACAAAATCTGAAAAATTCGTAAAATTGTTTCCAAATTGAGTTTTTCCCTGAAATTCATAGGGTTCACTCGAAATAGTCTGTGATATAATATGGCAAAATATGAAGTTGATATCCCAAAAGTTATAGGAATTATTAGCCGTCAAAGTTGTAAAATGTCACAAAATCTGAATAATTCGTAAAATTGTTTCCAAAGTGATTTTTTCCCTGAAATTCTTAAGGTTCACTCGAAATAGTCTGTGATATGATATGGCAAAATATGAAGTTGATATCCCAAAAGTTATAGGAATTATTAGCTGTCAAAGTTGTAAAATGTCACAAAATCTGAAAAATTCGTAAAATTGTTTCCAAAGTGATTTTTTCCCTGAAATTCACAAGGTTCACTCGAAATAGTCTGTGATATAATATGGCAAAATATGAAGTTGATATCCCAAAAGTTATAGGAATTATTAGCTGTCAAAGTTGTAAAATGTCACAAAATCTGAAAAATTCGTAAAATTGTTTCCAAATTGATTTTTTCCCTGAAATTCATAGGGTTCACTCGAAATAGTTTGTGATATAATATGGCAAAATATGAAGTTGATATTCCAAAAGTTATAGGAATTATTAGCTGTCAAAGTTGTAAAATGTCACAAAATCTGAAAAATTCGTAAAATTGTTTCCAAATTGATTTTTCTTGAAATTCATAGGGTTCACTCGAAATAGTCTGTGATATAATATGGCAAAATATGAAGTTGATATCCCAAAAGTTGTAGGAATTATTAGCTGTCAAAGTTGTAAAATGTCACAAAATCTGAAAAATTCGTAAAATTGTTTCCAAGGTGATTTTTTCCCTGAAATTCATAGGGTTCACTCGAAATAGTCTGTGATATAATATGGCAAAATATGAAGTTGATATTTCAAAAGTTCAACGAGCTTTTAGCCGCCAAAGTTGGGGAATGTTGAATTTCATCCAGAAAATTGAAAAAAAAAATACAAAACAATATTTGCCAAAGTAATTTTTTCATTAACATTTTTGTATTCCATAATATAAAATGGTATATTATGTATGTTAGATCGCAAAAACTCGAAGACACTTTTCAAAAAACTCTTTTATTACTCAAAATTATAAATTGACATAAACTTAGTCTACAAGCTATCTTAACGTACTGTTACAAACGAAATTATTCCAATCGTATTTATAAGAAGGGAAAATGCAATATCAGCAGAGTTCCCACGGTATGTTGATGATGTTGCGTCTGGCGTCAAAATTAGGAGAACTGATCAAGTACTGCTGATGTATAGTAGTGAGAGAACATAACATGTATATCATGCTAAAATATTAAGTTGATATCCCGAAAGTTATAGGAGTTATAAGCTGCCAAGGTTGAGGGATGTGAAATTTGCTACAGAAATATTAAAAAAATCACAAAACAATTTCCAAAGTGATTTTTTTATTGAAATCTATATGGTTCACTTGACATAGTCTATTGTACATGATCTTAAAATATGAAGTTGATATCCCAAAAGTTATAAGAGATATTGGCTACCAAAGTTAAAGAATGTCAATTTTTTTTACATAAATATAAAAAAAATCACAAAACAATTTCCAATGTGAATTTTACATTGAAATTCATATTTTTCCCTTGATATAGTCTATTGTACATGATGTTAAAATATGAAGTTGATATCCCAAAAATTATAAGAGATATTGGCTACCAAAGTTAAAGAATGTCGATTTTTTTTACATAAATATAAAAAAAATCACAAAACAATTTCCAATGTGAATTTTACATTGAAATTCATATGGTTCACTTGACATAGTCTATTGTACATGTTGTTAAAATATGAAGTTGATATCCCAAAAATTATAAGAGATATTGGCTACCAAAGTTAAAGAATGTCGATTTTCTTTACATAAATATAAAAAAAATCACAAAACAGTCTCCAATGTGAATTTTACATTGAAATTCATATGGTTCACTTGATATAGTCTATTGTACATGATGTTAAAATATCAAGTTGATATCCTAAAAATTATAGGAGATATAAGCCACCAAAGGTGAACAATGTAATTTTTTTTACAGAAATATTTAAAAAATCATAAAACAATTTTCAAAGTGAATTTTACATTGAAATTCATATGGTTCACTTGACATAGTCTATTGTACATGTTGTTAAAATATCAAGTTGATATCCTGAAAATTATTGGAGATATAAGCCACCAAAGTTGAACAATGTAATTTTTTTTTACAGAAATATTAAAAAAATCATAAAACAATTATTTAAAGTGAATTTTGCATTGAAATCCATATGGTTCACTTGACATAATCTAATGAACATGATGTTAAAATATGAAGTTGATATCCCAAAAATTATAAGAGATATTGGCTACCAAAGTTAAAGAATGTCGATTTTTTTTACATGAATATAAAAAAAATCACAAAACAATTTCCAATGTGAATTTTACATTGAAATTCATATGGTTCACTTGATATAGTCTATTGTACATGATGTTAAAATATCAAGTTGATATCCTAAAAATTATAGGAGATATAAGCCACCAAAGGTGAACAATGTAATTTTTTTTACAGAAATATTTAAAAAATCATAAAACAATTTTCAAAGTGAATTTTACATTGAAATTCATATGGTTCACTTGACATAGTCTATTGTACATGTTGTTAAAATATCAAGTTGATATCCTGAAAATTATTGGAGATATAAGCCACCAAAGTTGAACAATGTAATTTTTTTTTACAGAAATATTAAAAAAATCATAAAACAATTATTTAAAGTGAATTTTGCATTGAAATCCATATGGTTCACTTGACATAATCTAATGAACATGATGTTAAAATATGAAGTTGATATCCCAAAAATTATAAGAGATATTGGCTACCAAAGTTAAAGAATGTCGATTTTTTTTACATGAATATAAAAAAAATCACAAAACAATTTCCAATGTGAATTTTACATTGAAATTCATATGGTTCACTTGACATAGTCTATTGTACATGTTGTTAAAATATGAAGTTGATATCCCAAAAATTATAAGAGATATTGGCTACCAAAGTTAAAGAATGTCGATTTTCTTTACATAAATATAAAAAAAATCACAAAACAGTCTCCAATGTGAATTTTACATTGAAAATCATATGGTTCACTTGACAAAGTGTATTGTACATGATGTTAAAATATGAAGTTGATATCCTAAAAATAATATGAGTTATTAGCTGCCAAAGATGGGGAATGTGAAATTTGCTACAGAAATATTAAAAAAATCACAAGACAATTTCCAAAGTGATTTTTTTATTGAAATCTATATGGTTCACTTGACATAGTCTATTGTACATGATCTTTAAATATGAAGTTGATATCCCAAAAATAATAAGAGATATTGGCTACCAAAGTTAAAGAATGTCGATTTTGTTTACATAAATATAAAAAAAATCACAAAACAATTTCCAATGTGAATTTTACATTGAAATTCATATTTTTCCCTTGATATAGTCTATTGTACATGATGTTAAAATATGAAGTTGATATCCCAAAAATTATAAGAGATATTGGCTACCAAAGTTAAAGAATGTCGATTTTGTTTACATAAATATAAAAAAAATCACAAAACAATTTCCAATGTGAATTTTACATTGAAATTCATATTTTTCCCTTGATATAGTCTATTGTACATGATGTTAAAATATGAAGTTGATATCCCAAAAATTATAGGAGATATTGGCTACCAAAGTTAAAGAATGTCAATTTTTTTTACATAAATATAAAAAAAATCACAAAACAATTTCCAATGTGAATTTTACATTGAAATTCATATTTTTCCCTTGATATAGTCTATTGTACATGATGTTAAAATATGAAGTTGATATCCCAAAAATTATAAGAGATATTGGCTACCAAAGTTAAAGAATGTCATTTTTTTTACATAAATATAAAAAAAATCACAAAACAATTTCCAATGTGAATTTTACATTGAAATTCATATGGTTCACTTGACATAGTCTATTGTACATGATCTTAAAATATGAAGTTGATATCCCAAAAATTATAAGAGATATTGGCTACCAAAGTTAAAGAATGTCAATTTTTTTTACATAAATATAAAAAAAATCACAAAACAATTTCCAATGTGAATTTTACATTGAAATTCTTATGGTTCACTTGACATAGTCTATTGTACATGATCTTAAAATATGAAGTTGATATCCCAAAAATTATAAGAGATATTGGCTACCAAAGTTAAAGAATGTCAATTTTTTTTACATAAATATAAAAAAAATCACAAAACAATTTCCAATGTGAATTTTACATTGAAATTCATATGGTTCACTTGACATAGTCTATTGTACATGATCTTAAAATATGAAGTTGATATCCTAAAAATTATAGGAGATATAAGCCACCAAAGGTGAACAATGTAATTTTTTTTTACAGAAATATTAAAAAAATCATAAAACAATTTTCAAAGTGAATTTTACATTGAAATTCATATGGTTCACTTGACATAGTCTATTGTACATGTTGTTAAAATATCAAGTTGATATCCTGAAAATTATTGGAGATATAAGCCACCAAAGTTAAAGAATGTCAATTTTTTTTACATAAATATAAAAAAAATCACAAAACAATTTTCAAAGTGAATTTTGCATTGAAATCCATATGGTTCACTTGACATAATCTAATGAACATGATGTTAAAATATGAAGTTGATATCCCAAAAATTATAAGAGATATTGGCTACCAAAGTTAAAGAATGTCAATTTTTTTTACATAAATATAAAAAAAATCACAAAACAATTTCCAATGTGAATTTTACATTGAAACTCATATGGTCCACTTGACATAGTCTATTGTACATGATGTTAAAATATGAAGTTGATATCCCAAAAATTATAAGAGATATTGGCTACCAAAGTTAAAGAATGTCATTTTTTTTTACATAAATATAAAAAAAATCACAAAACAATTTCCAATGTGAATTTTACATTGAAATTCATATGGTTCACTTGACATAGTCTATTGTACATGATGTTAAAATATGAAGTTGATATCCCAAAAATTATAAGAGATATTGGCTACCAAAGTTAAAGAATGTCATTTTTTTTTACATAAATATAAAAAAAATCACAAAACAATTTCCAATGTGAATTTTACATTGAAATTCATATGGTCCACTTGACATAGTCTATTGTACATGATGTTAAAATATGAAGTTGATATCCCAAAAATTATAAGAGATATTGGCTACCAAAGTTAAAGAATGTCATTTTTTTTTACATAAATATAAAAAAAATCACAAAACAATTTCCAATGTGAATTTTACATTGAAATTCATATGGTTCACTTGACATAGTCTATTGTACATGATGTTAAAATATGAAGTTGATATCCCAAAAATTATAAGAGATATTGGCTACCAAATTTGAAGAATGTCATTTTTTTTTACATAAATATAAAAAAAATCACAAAACAATTTCCAATGTGAATTTTACATTGAAACTCATATGGTTCCCTAGACATAGTCTATTGTACATGTTGTTAAAATATGAAGTTGATATCCCAAAAATTATAAGAGATATTGGCTACCAAAGTTAAAGAATTTCAATTTTTTTTACATAAATATAAAAAAAATCACAAAACAATTTCCAATGTGAATTTTACATTGAAACTCATATGGTTCACTTGACATAGTCTATTGTACATGATGTTAAAATATGAAGTTGATATCCCAAAAATTATAAGAGATATTGGCTACCAAAGTTAAAGAATGTCAATTTTTTTTACATAAATATAAAAAAAATCACAAAACAATTTCCAATGTGAATTTTACATTGAAACTCATATGGTTCCCTAGACATAGTCTATTGTACATGTTGTTAAAATATGAAGTTGATATCCCAAAAATTATAAGAGATATTGGCTACCAAAGTTAAAGAATTTCAATTTTTTTTACATAAATATAAAAAAAATCACAAAACAATTTCCAATGTGAATTTTACATTGAAACTCATATGGTTCACTTGACATAGTCTATTGTACATGATGTTAAAATATGAAGTTGATATCCCAAAAATTATAAGAGATATTGGCTACCAAAGTTAAAGAATGTCAATTTTTTTTACATAAATATGAAAAAAATCACAAAACAATTTCCAATGTGAATTTTATATTGAAATTCATATGGTTCACTTGACATAGTCTATTGTACATGATCTTAAAATATGAAGTTGATATCCCAAAAATAATAAGAGATATTGGCCACCAAAGTTAAAGAATGTCGATTTTTTTTACATAAATATAAAACAAATCACAAAACAATTTCCAATGTGAATTTTATATTGAAATTCATATGGTTCACTTGACATAGTCTATTGTACATGATGTTAAAATATGAAGTTGATATCCCAAAAATTATAAGAGATATTGGCTACCAAAGTTAAAGAATGTCATTTTTTTTTACATAAATATAAAAAAAATCACAAAACAATTTCCAATGTGAATTTTACATTGAAATTCATATGGTCCACTTGACATAGTCTATTGTACATGATGTTAAAATATGAAGTTGATATCCCAAAAATTATAAGAGATATTGGCTACCAAAGTTAAAGAATGTCATTTTTTTTTACATAAATATAAAAAAAATCACAAAACAATTTCCAATGTGAATTTTACATTGAAATTCATATGGTTCACTTGACATAGTCTATTGTACATGATGTTAAAATATGAAGTTGATATCCCAAAAATTATAAGAGATATTGGCTACCAAATTTGAAGAATGTCATTTTTTTTTACATAAATATAAAAAAAATCACAAAACAATTTCCAATGTGAATTTTACATTGAAACTCATATGGTTCCCTAGACATAGTCTATTGTACATGTTGTTAAAATATGAAGTTGATATCCCAAAAATTATAAGAGATATTGGCTACCAAAGTTAAAGAATTTCAATTTTTTTTACATAAATATAAAAAAAATCACAAAACAATTTCCAATGTGAATTTTACATTGAAACTCATATGGTTCACTTGACATAGTCTATTGTACATGATGTTAAAATATGAAGTTGATATCCCAAAAATTATAAGAGATATTGGCTACCAAAGTTAAAGAATGTCAATTTTTTTTACATAAATATAAAAAAAATCACAAAACAATTTCCAATGTGAATTTTACATTGAAACTCATATGGTTCCCTAGACATAGTCTATTGTACATGTTGTTAAAATATGAAGTTGATATCCCAAAAATTATAAGAGATATTGGCTACCAAAGTTAAAGAATTTCAATTTTTTTTACATAAATATAAAAAAAATCACAAAACAATTTCCAATGTGAATTTTACATTGAAACTCATATGGTTCACTTGACATAGTCTATTGTACATGATGTTAAAATATGAAGTTGATATCCCAAAAATTATAAGAGATATTGGCTACCAAAGTTAAAGAATGTCAATTTTTTTTACATAAATATGAAAAAAATCACAAAACAATTTCCAATGTGAATTTTATATTGAAATTCATATGGTTCACTTGACATAGTCTATTGTACATGATCTTAAAATATGAAGTTGATATCCCAAAAATAATAAGAGATATTGGCCACCAAAGTTAAAGAATGTCGATTTTTTTTACATAAATATAAAACAAATCACAAAACAATTTCCAATGTGAATTTTATATTGAAATTCATATGGTTCACTTGACATAGTCTATTGTACATGATGTTAAAATATGAAGTTGATATCCCAAAAATTATAAGAGATATTGGCTACCAAAGTTAAAGAATGTCAATTTTTTTTACATAAATATGAAAAAAATCACAAAACAATTTCCAATGTGAATTTTATATTGAAATTCATATGGTTCACTTGACATAGTCTATTGTACATGATCTTAAAATATGAAGTTGATATCCCAAAAATAATAAGAGATATTGGCCACCAAAGTTAAAGAATGTCGATTTTTTTTACATAAATATAAAACAAATCACAAAACAATTTCCAATGTGAATTTTATATTGAAATTCATATGGTTCACTTGACATAGTCTATTGTACATGTTGTTAAAATATGAAGTTGATATCCCAAAAATTATAAGAGATATTGGCTACCAAAGTTAAAGAATGTCAATTTTTTTTACATAAATATAAAAAAAATCACAAAACAATTTCCACTGTGAATTTTACATTGAAATTCATATGGTTCACTTGACATAGTCTATTGTACATGATCTTAAAATATGAAGTTGATATCCCAAAAATTATAAGAGATATTGGCTACCAAAGTTAAAGAATGTCGATTTTTTTTACATAAATTTAAAAAAAATCACAAAACAATTTCCAATGTGAATTTTACATTGAAATTCATATTTTTCACTTGATATAGTCTATTGTACATGATGTTAAAATATGAAGTTGATATCCCAAAAATTATAAGAGATATTGGCTACCAAAGTTAAAGAATGTCAATTTTTTTTACATAAATATAAAAAAAATCACAAAACAATTTCCAATGTGAATTTTACATTGAAATTCATATTTTTCACTTGATATAGTCTATTGTACATGATGTTAAAATATGAAGTTGATATCCCAAAAATTATAAGAGATATTGGCTACCAAAGTTAAAGAATGTCAATTTTTTTTACATAAATATAAAAAAAATCACAAAACAATTTCCAATGTGAATTTTACATTGAAATTCATATGGTTCACTTGACATAGTCTATTGTACATGATGTTAAAATATGAAGTTGATATCCTGAAAATTATATGAATTATTAGCTGCTAGTTGGGAAATGTGAAATTTCTCTCATTTTTGTCCAGTGTGATTTCTTGATGAAATCCACTCAAAACAATTTGTATCTTTGCAATACATGAAGTTGATATCACACTCAAACATACTCATTAACTTGAGGACATAATTATAATAATAATCTTATACAATAACTGGCAACGTTTCGGTAATTCATTTATCTCATCTTCAGAAACTTGTTCCTATCGGTTATTCTGATTACAGATCTACCAACAACAACTGACTGAAACCCGTACTAGGCGTCAAATTGAAATAAGCGAAATCGACGGTCAATTGGCCGAACAATATGAGGCCAAACTTCAACAAGCTCTTCAAGAACTCCGTGACCAGTATGAAAGTCAAATGGCCAATAATCGTGCTGAAATCGAGATGCTTTATGACAACAAGATTAAGAATCTTCAAGCAGCCGCCAACCGCCAATCCACAGCTGCCGCGTCAGCATTGGACGAAGCACGTCAAGTACGCACGCGCATCGACACATTGTCATCGCGCGTCAGCCAATTGGAAAACGAAAACGCCGGCCTCATTGCGCGCAACCGCGACTTGGAAAAAATCCTCGAGAACTTGCGCTTACGTCATGCTGAAGATATGGCCAATGCCGAGGCAGAACTGTCGCGCCTGCGCAACGAAATGGCCACTCAGCTTCAAGAATATTCCGACCTGATGGACATCAAAGTGTCTTTAGACCTTGAAATAGCAGCCTATCGTAAACTTTTGGAAAGCGAAGAAGCTAGGCTTAACATCACGCCATCTGGTGACTACAGAGAAATGTCGCACAGTTCGCGAAGCTCCTCCCAGCGCCACACCCCCGCCAGGTTTGGTGCCAAGCGCAAGCGCACTTTAATCGAGCACGAGTCGGACGTTAGCATTTCGAATTATAACGAAAGTGGCTCCACCAAGGGCGATGTGGAGATCAGCGAAGCTGATCCAGATGGAAAGTTTGTGAAGATTCACAACAAGAGCAACCAAGAGGTGGCGCTTGGTGGGTGGCAAGTGATTCGGCGCGCTGGAGATGGGGAGGAGACCAAGTTCAAGTTTAACAGATCGGTGAAGGTCGAGGGCAAAGGCACGGTGACTATTTGGTCGGCGGATTTGAACAAGGACCATGAACCGCCGCATAATTTGGTTATGAAGGGACAGAAGTGGGTTGTGGGGGAGAATATGGCGACGGTGCTGTTGAATATGGAGGGCGAGGAGATTGCTGTTAGGGAGAGGTGAGTTTTTTTTTGCACCACTGTTTAATTCTACAGAGTGTGTGACGATTTTTCAAAAAATTATCAGCCATTTTGTGGGTGTGGGATATTTGACATTGTATGTATGTATGTTATTTCCGGCAAGTTTTCGTCAAAGTACAATTATACAGGGTGATATGGGAAGGTTTTATTCAGAATTTGGTTTTTGATTTTTCTTTTTTTTTTTTAATGGCACCAGGTAAATATTGCAAAAGCTTATTGGAATGGGCTCCTCTATCATTCATCTTACTGAATATTTTTATTAAATTAATGTACGCCACTGACTTGATTAAAATTTTTATTTTTTTTTATAAATGGAGCAACCAAATAGACAACTTTTTTGCGTCTTGTATTTTTTTCTTTAGCTTCGTTTTCTTATTTTGAAATAAGATAAAAAATTCATATGGACATACAGTGTGTTTCATTTTGATTGGCGACAATTCGCTATTTAAATAAACCGATTTGAAAAAACTTTTTTTTCAGCTTATAGTACTCAAAAAGCTCTATCTTTTTATAAAAAAAAAATTGACATATGTCATTTCCATGGCATACTATGATTTATAGAAAGGACGCAAAAAGTTATTAGGCATTTTTTTTTATTGAAAACGGATAGCGTTTTTGAATTTGGCATACCCAAATAAAATGTTATACGGGGTGTTCAAAAAGTAAGGTCAAATTTGCAAAAAAATCAATTTTTCTAACCACGCTGTATAAATTCCAGCAAAAATTTTGCAAAACTTTTTGCTATTTTTGTAGGCATGACGCGAACTGTTCACTCGAAAAGTGTTGCTTCTCCATCTTATACCGAGCGTTCAGAAATGAAGGTCAAAATTTATGAAAAAATAATGTTATTTTAAATCTTCGTATTAATATGATTAAAGCTTAAATATTGAGAAACTATCCAAAAGTCCTCTGTTTAGTACGAGTAAAACATAATTTTGTTATTACTTATCATTAGTAAATATTTCATAATACATTACTTTTCCAATATCTTAGTCTTCTTTTTCAACAGCCCCCGTATAAGCTAAAGTGTTAAAAATAAACACATGTGTACTGGTAATCAATAATTTGGCTTTAGTTAGCCTAATATTTCTATTTATTTATTTATTTTTTTTGAATTTTTGAGCTTAATTTTTTTGGAGGCTTGTGATAAGCTAGACCAACAAAAGTTATTGAATGTTCACATCATCTCATACCTACAAAAATAACAAAAAGTTGCTGCAAAATCTTTGCTGGAATTTATACAGCGTCGTTAAAAAAATTGATTTTTTTGCAAATTTGACCTCACTTTTTGAACATCATCATCAACATTTCAAAAGTAATTTTTAATTTGAATGGAAGCAGTGGCGTACAAGTTTTTTCTCCAAAAATACTGAATGCAAAACCCGTACGGACGCCACTGGTCAAAATGATAAAATTGTTTGTTCATCACAAAATGCATATTGATGCATAGAAGACGTGTCACACAGTGGGTCAAAATTCTCGACTTGGGTGATTATTTTTGGAAAAATTCTTGCACCACTGTTTTAGTCAGAAAAAATTACCCTTATTTCATATGTCACACTATAGGTCTCAATGTTGAATTAACAAAGTTTAAAAAAATCGCGACTGTTTTTGAAACCTCCATAACTCGCTTATTTTTTGACCGATTTTCATGAGAAAGACAGTGTTTTGAAGAGGACGTCATCCTCTAACTAAAAAATCTTTCAGAGTAAAGAAACAAGTCTCCAGCTCCCTCTTGCGTCACCGTGAAGGGTTCGTGGGCGGCGAAGAGCTCCACCACCAAGTGGGCGATCCGCAGGGCGACGAAAAGTGTAGGCTTATGTGAAAATTAAACTAAAATTTTTTCGTGCTTTATACAAGGTAAGTCATGTCCGAATGCATTTCCTGAGTTAAATTTTGATAGAGTTAAGCGTAAATCCAGTTTTTCTTAATGCAGTTGCATTGCATTGACGGTGGGTATTTTGATGTTGGTCAGCTTTTCACAACTTCCATATTCCTCTACCATTTTTATTAATACTGAGGAGTTTGGAAGTTGTCTGGAACTCACAAAAGCTGACTTTTATCAATTCTTTTGTAGTCCACAGAGTTTATACGAAGACTTTTTATATATTTTTATTTTATATAAGTATTACTGCAGCAAAGGTTATAGATTTCTACTTTTTACCTGTAACTTGATTTATTTTTTATTTGTTCATTCGAGTTAAAATCAACTGGATTGTATAAGGTTTAAGGTTGTAAGTTAGAATATTTTGTATCTTTCTTTGTGTTCAAATAAATGTACTGTAAACTGAAAGTTTTTTTCATTTATTGATAGTTGTAGTTTAATATAGATGCATAAATACACGTATATTTTGGAAAATTGGTTTTATTCAACTATCAACACTCCCTCGTACATAAATTCATTACGTCGTTCGACCTAAAAATATCAATGACCCAATCCCTTCCATTTACAGTTTTATAGTTCAACCAATGATGTCATCGCTTGTTAGGTCAATATCATTTCCACGCTATTAATATTAATAGACAAATTACGTCATTGTTAACTGGTAGACAATGCTTAATTGTAGCAACAATGACGTCATAAAATTTCAACCAGGTTTAAGGAAAACGCTTGTGCAGGTGGTGTTACGTGAAGCTCGGTGCGATGTTGCCGATGTTAGCTTAATGTTGCTACTCATTGAACTCGATCTAAAGAACTGGAATGGTCACGAATATGAACGATGCGACAAAAAATGTGAGAGGTAGATTGTTGTATACCTTTCTCTGTCTAACGCATGTACAGTCATGGATAAAATAAAAGAGTAATTGTTTCTGTGTAGAGTTGTCTGCAGACTAGCCTAGTTTACATCGATAATTCGTTTAGTTCGGTCCGATAGGACCAAGCTGGTGGGGATAGTACGGTGAGACCAAGCTTCCTTGCCGTTTACACCGTCTTGCAACGCGTGAACTATATGTGTACGCCCGCAATTCGTCAAATGTCAAAAACAAGTCGAAATTATTCATCAACACAATTCGAAACCAAAAAAAACATGAGTAAGTACGCTCAGATTGCCTTAGAAACTCAGAACCAACACAATTCACAATAATAACAATCAACATAACCTCATAATTTTGATCCAGATCAAACCAAATTTAGTTCGGTACACTTGCTGGCGAGTACCGAACCAAGAGGAGCGGACCAGCTTAGTCCGCAACTGTTTACACCATTCAAACCAAATATTTGGTTCGGATATAGTCCGAATTTGGTACTTGGTCCGCGGACCAAGTACCAGATTCGGACTATATCCGAACCAAATATTTGGTTCGAATGGTGTAAACAGATGCGGACTAAGCTGGTCCGCTCTTGGTTCGGTACTCGCCAGCAAGTGTACCGAACTAAATTTGGTTCGATCTGGATCAAAATTTTGAGGTTATATTGATTGTTATTATTGTGAATTGTGTTGGTTCTGAGTTTCTAAGGCAATCTGAGCGTACTTACTCATTTTTTTTTTGGTTACGAATGGTGTTGATGAATAATTTCGACTTGTTTTTGACATTTGACGAATTGCGGGCGTACACATATAGTTCACGCATTGCAAGACGGTGTAAACGGGATCAAAATTATGAGGTTATGTTGATTGTTATTATTGTGAATTGTGTTGGTTCTGAGTTTCTAAGGCAATCTGAGCGTACTCACTCATGTTTTTTTTGGTTACGAATTGTGTTGATGAATAATTTCGACTTGTTTTTGACATTTGACAAATTGCGGGCGTACAGATTTAGTTCACGCGTTGCAACACGGTGTAAACGGGCGAAAAGCAATCATTGGTCCTACCGTACTATCCCCAACCACTTGGTCCTATCGGACCGAACTAAACGAGTTATCGATGTAAACTAGGCTATTAATGGGGATAGTTCTTTTTGTAAACAATAGCGTCACAGGCCTCAGGTCATGGGTTTGCGACGAGATGTTGCCATGTTTCAACACGAAACGTAAACCTCAATACAAATTTTTCACCTTCAAAAATGGTTTTTGATGTCTAAGGAGTTATTTATGAGGATAGATGGAATTATGTGTGTTTGGAATTGGTAATTTAGAATATTGGTAGTCGATTTGATTTGTTTTTCCAGATAATATTCCATAAAGCTTCAAAACATTTAGGGCACATGACAACATCGTTGAAAAAAGAGTAAATTCACAGTTAAACAAAATCGATTTTGTGACCCAGTCTACTCCGAGCTGCTCTAAATTAAACATCCGGCAACGTGGCCCAGACTCAATACCTGGTTTACATTCAATTTGATTTCGAAGTGGAACTGTCAAATTTCCGCTCGGCAAAAGGGAATCATACGATGTCATCCACATTTTATTTGGCGTAAGCGTGACTTTGAGCACAGATTCGATGTAAATGGTAACATATGATTCCTGTATGCCAAGCGAAAATCTGACAATTCCAATTCGAAAACAAATTGAATGTAAATCCTACACAACTCAATCGGTTTTTGGTCTGTCACATGTCACATCAGTCAAAAAATTTAAAGTCATCATCAACAATGGCGGCGGCTAGTGTGCAACAACAAAATATCACCGATTTTCTATCAAAAAAACAAAAAGAAGGCCCCAAAGACCTCGTTACAGAATGGGCAGCCTTAGAGGAACTACACAACAAAAGGTCTGTATTGTTTTAAATACAATTGGCACAATTACACGGCTATTTGGGCCTGTTGTCTTTGTTTAACTGTGTTTTTTTCACAGATTATGGCATCAACTTACGCTAAAACTGATGGTTCTCGTCAAAAAACCAGAACTGCAACAGGGGGATAATTTAATTCAGTTGTACAACAGCTTTATTCAGACTTTTGAAAACAAGTGAGTTTTAACGTTAAAATTGTGTTTTGAGCTTTATTATTGGACATTTCAGGATAAATCCTTTGTCTTTGGTCGAAATAATAGCCATTGTTAGTGAACAGTTCACGGAACCCAAAGAGGCTGTGGCTTTTTTGGAAAAAACCGAACCCAAAGTTAAGATCAGTTCTGATGCTCAAAACCTGTGTAAAGGTATGGATTTTTTGCTTTTTCTATATACACGTAATTTCTAATATTTATTGGTAAATTTGGAGTATTATTACTGTTTTGGGTTTGGGAGATTCATTTTTTTGTAGAAATCAGCTGATTAAAACTTTGACCAATAAAAACTAGTTTGAGAATCTTGAACGAGTTCTTATTGGTTGGAATCGCCTGTCGCTCCTGAACGTGCAACGCCATCTTTAAAATAGGTGTGTTTGTTATTCTCCATTAGTGCACACCAATTTACACTGCTACACTCAGTGTGGCTTTGATTGTTTTTAGGTTAGAATATCTGCACTTAATGTACTAACGCGTTTGGTAAATTTACTTTACACAGCTACACCATCAGTCTACTTTACACTATCTTACACCAAAGTAACAAACACACCTAATATGAAACGATCGAATGTCAAATAACGGTCGCGGTGTTGCCAAGTGAATGATTTAACTTATTTGTATTAACGATTTTGCTGTCTCGTCGATAATAATTTATGTAAAACGATTATCACTGTTTAAGCATAATATGCGATATTTTTGTGACATAAAGTTTATTTCTTGAAATATAAGAATGAAAATGAATAGAATCGTGACGGACTTTAAGGTTTTTTTTTCCAGTCTTTGGTCTAGTTTTGATTTGTATTGGTCAATTTGGGTTAGGTTTAGTCGGTTTGAGTCAGTTTGGGCTATTTTTGTCTAGTTTAAGGTTAGGTTTGAGTAGTTTGGTTCGTTTCAGGTTAGGTTTGGTTAGTTTTTGAAATAGTTTCGATTATTGTTGACTAGATTGTTCTAGTTTTCTTTAGGTTTGGTCACTTTGGGTTGGTTTTATCAAAATTTAGGTTAGGTTTTGTTTATTTTTTTTAGGCCAGTCTTGTTCAATTTAAGGTTAAGTTTGGTCAGTTTGGACAAGTTTTATGCTAGGTTTGGTCAGTTTTGGTTAGTTTTTTCTGGTTTTGGTCATTTCGGGCTGGTTTTGTTTAGATTTAGGTTAGGTTTGGTCGGTTTGGGTTAGCTTTGTTCAATTTTAGGTTAGGTTTGATAAGTTTTTGAAATAGTTTCGATTATTGTTGACTAGATTGTTCTAGTTTTGTTTAGGTTTGGTCACTTTGGGTTGGTTTTATCAAGATTTAGGTTAGGTTTTGTTAATTTTTTTTAGGTCAGTTTTGTTCAATTTAGGTTAAGTTTGCCCAGTTTGGGCAAGTTTTATGCTAGGTTTGGTTAGTTTTTTCTGGTTTTGGTCATTTCGGGCTGGTTTTGTTTAGATTTAGGTTAGGTTTGGTCGGTTTGGGTTAGCTTTGTTCAATTTTAGGTTAGGTTTGGTTAGTTTTTGAAATAGTTTCGATTATTGTTGACTAGATTGTTCTAGTATTGTTTAGGTTTGGTCACTTTGGGTTGGTTTTATCAAGATTTAGGTTATGTTTTGTTAATTTTTTTTAGGCCAGTTTTGTTCAATTTTAGGTTAAGTTTGGTCAGTTTAGGCAAGTTTTATGCTAGGTTTGGTCAGTTTTGGTTAGTTTTTTCTGGTTTTGGTGTTTTGGGGTTGGTTTTGTTTAGATTTAGGTTAGGTTTGGTCGGTTTGGGTTAGCTTTGTTCAATTTTAGGTTAGGTTTGGTTAGTTTTTGAAATAGTTTCGATTATTGTTGACTAGATTGTTCTAGTTTTGTTTAGGTTTGGTCACTTTGGGTTGGTTTTATCAAAATTTAGGTTAGGTTTTGTTTATTTTTTTTAGGCCAGTCTTGTTCAATTTAAGGTTAAGTTTGGTCAGTTTGGACAAGTTTTATGCTAGGTTTGGTCAGTTTTCGTTAGTTTTTTCTGGTTTTGGTCATTTCGGGCTGGTTTTGTTTAGATTTAGGTTAGGTTTGGTCGGTTTGGGTTAGCTTTGTTCAATTTTAGGTTAGGTTTGATAAGTTTTTGAAATAGTTTCGATTATTGTTGACTAGATTGTTCTAGTTTTGTTTAGGTTTGGTCACTTTGGGTTGGTTTTATCAAGATTTAGGTTAGGTTTTGTTAATTTTTTTTAGGTCAGTTTTGTTCAATTTAGGTTAAGTTTGCCCAGTTTGGGCAAGTTTTATGCTAGGTTTGGTTAGTTTTTTCTGGTTCTGGTCATTTCGGGCTGGTTTTGTTTAGATTTAGGTTAGGTTTGGTCGGTTTGGGTTAGCTTTGTTCAATTTTAGGTTAGGTTTGGGCTAGTTTTGTTTAGTTATCAAGTTTGGTCAGTTCTGGTTAGGTTTGACCAGTTTGTACATTTGAAACGTAAAAGCTTTGTACCAAAACTAGTACGGATGTATAAATGGTCATAATGTGTCGATCAAGAAGAATGGAATAATCATGTACAGGGTGTCCCATTTTGGATAATTTTGCGGAGTATCTCTGTTATTCTTATAGATAAAAAATTGCGGTTTTCGCGACAGTATGCTACTTTTTCGTAAAACTTAATGCCGTTGAAAAAATTTTCATCGCTCTTTTAGTTTTTAGGATACATGGCTAAACTGAAAATGTTGCATTTTAAGGTACCCCTCGTATCTAAACCATCAGATAAGTTATGGAAAATGTGAAAACTTTTTTTTATATAACTTTTCCCGTAGAACTCGGTTCTGCCTTCGGAATCAGTATACGGGGTCAGGTCAAAAAGTTATCGGACACAAATTTATTTTTTTAATAGTGCATTCTGTTATATATTTTTTAAAAGGCAAAAAAAGACAAATCTTATTGACTATAAATATACAGGATGTTTCATTCAAAAAAATAAAGTTGAGTCCGATAACTTTTTGACCTGACCCTGTATACTAATTCCGAAGGCAGAATCGAGTTCTACGAAAAAAAGTTATATAAGAATCAGTTTTCATATTTTTCATAACTTATCTGATAGTTTAGATACGAGGGGTAAAAATGCAACATTTTCAGTTTAGCCCTGTATCTTAAAAACTAAAAGGGCTATGAATTTTTTTTTAACGACATCTGTAGTTTCACGAAAAAGTAGCACACTGTCGCGAAAACCGCAACTTTCTATCTATAAGAATAACGGAGATTCCCAGCAAAAGTACCCAAAATGGGACACCCTGTACAAATTATTAAATCAAATGTGTACTAAAGCTTGGACATTTTCATTTATCCTGATATTATTGCACCGAAAAATGTCAACAATGTAAATATGATGATTAAAAACTTTGTACCAAAACTAGTACAAATTCAAAAAAGGATAATTGCATGGTAGGCGGAGCCAAACATCGTTCAGTTATCCGTCCGTGTGCGCGTTGTAATTTGATAGGCGGAGCCACAAGATTCGTGCTTACCTGATCTATACAAACCACGCTTTTTTCCCCATTCCAGTCCTGGCCGGTCAAATCTATCTAGAAAAACTCAAAGATTTAGACGCGACAAAAAAAATAATCGAAGAAGTCGAAGCCACTCTGGACAACGCGGACGGAGTCACCGCCGTCCATGGTCGTTTCTACCTCTTAGCCTCGCAGTACTACCGCATTCAAGGTGACCACGCCCAGTACTACCGCACCGCTTTGCGTTACTTGGGCTGTATCGACGTGGACACCCTCACAGAAGAAACAAAAATCCAACATGCTTTCTTTTTGGGTTTGGCAGCACTGTTGGGCGAGGGCGTGTACAACCTTGGCGAACTGCTCGCCCATCCGGTACTGCAATCGTTGAAGGGCACAGAGAATGATTGGCTGGTTGAGTTGCTCTATGCTTTCAATTCTGGCAATATCAACAAATTTGAACAAATGAAGCCCAAGTGGGGCGGCATTTTGGATTTGGCGGCGCAGGAGTTGTTTTTGAGACAGAAAATATCGCTGTTGTGTTTGATGGAGGTGAGATTTTTGCTAATTTTGACACTTTGGTGTGTTATTGTTTCGATCTGAAGATGATCAATATACAGGGTGTTTCATTAAAATTGCGAAAAAATTCAGTGTGAGTTTCCCCACTTAAAAATAATAAGAAAACTTCATATGATGGTGTGTCCGGAAATGCTTCGTTACAGAGCTACAGTACAGGGTGTTGAAGTTTTATTTTTATTTTTGTTTTTTCCAAATAATATTTGAATCAATGACTATATTTCCATAAAAATCGGTATTTGAGGGTTTCTTTTTATGCGGAATTCGAATTTCATCTCAGTTTGGCTCTAACTTGTAGAGGGCGCCACCTACACTCATTTGTCCTGACATCTACAGCCATAACTTTTTTGGACGTAACCGTATGACATATTTGAGTGAAAAAACATATTTTTCCTTTATCTTTATGCAAAAAAGGCATACTTGATAGAAGTCGCTACGTGCCACCATTTTCGAGATATTTGGATTTGAAATAATTAACACATATGATAATGAAATTATGGCCGAGCATTGTGTTTCATTGATAGTGCCCAAAATACAGCATAAGTTTCCTCACTTGAAAATAAAAATAAAATTTCATATAAAGATGTGTCCGGAAATGCTTCGTTACAGAGCTACAGGATGTTTAAGTTATTATTTAATTTTTTTTTTCAGTTTTTTTATTTGTTTTTGTTTAAATAATATTTACATGAAAGTTGTTCATAACATCACACACAAGTCGACTTTTATCTTTTTCACTGAAAATATGAAGCATTAATGCGTAATATGTTATAACTTCTAGCAGGTTACCTTCGCCATAATTTCAAAATCCCATGTATTAATTATTTCAAATCCAAATATCTCGAAAATGGTGGCACGTAGCGACTTCTATCAAGTATGCCTTTTTTGCATAAAGATAAAGGAAAAATATGTTTTTTCACTCAAATATGTCATACGGTTACGTCCAAAAAAGTTATGGCTGTAGATGTCAGGACAAATGAGTGTAGGTGGCGCCCTCTACAAGTTAGAGCCAAACTGAGATGAAATTCGAATTCCGCATAAAAAGAAACCCTCAAATACCGATTTTTATGGAAATATAGACATTGGTTCAAATATTATTCAGAAAAAACAAAAATAAAAATAAAAGTTCAACACCCTGTAGCTCTGTAACGAAGCATTTCCGGACACACCTTCATATGAAGTTTTCTTATTATTTTTGAGTGGGGAAACTCACCCTGAATTTGTTGGCAATATTAATGAAACACCCTGTATGTTGATAAATTAAAAAAATTATGAAAATCTTTTTTTTTATATTTTTGATATTTTTCAAAGCATTTCTTTGATTTTGTTGTTTGTTATTGAGTTTTTTGCGAGAATGTTGATGTTTTAGTCACTTTATTTACATTTATTTCTGGTTAGTTTGGAGTCTTTTTTTGTTTTTTTTCCCTAGTTAATTGCTTATTTTCTTGATTTTTCTCATTGTTTGTTTGTTTATTCTCTGCTTGTTCATGGGTTTTTAAAATTTTGTTACCTAGGTCATCGTGATCTCTCTTTAATTTTTTTTCACTCTAGAAGATTTATTTGGTTTTTTGCTGAATCTTTTTTTTTCTTCTTTATTTCAAGCTCTTTTCAACTAACTGAGAAATTATTTCTACGTATTAAAATATTTTTGGTACTTTTTAGGATGTTTTTTTAACCTTTTACTTATGTATTTATTTCGCTTTTTGCTGGATTTTTTCAAGTTTTCTTCTTTTCTCTCTCTGTTTTTTGAAACGTTTTTTTACTTTCAAGAAGATTGATTTGACTTTCTTCTGAATTTTTTATTTTTTTTTCACTCAGGAGGAATTATTTCTACTGTTTACCAACGATATTTTTTGTCACTTTTTCTTTGCTAGATTTTTTAAACTCCTTTCCTTATTTTAAGCCCTTTTTCAATTTACTGAGGAATTATTTCCATTTTTTAGGATAGTTTTGCCACTTTTTTATGAACTAATTTCGCTTTTTTGCTGATTTTTTAAAACTTTCCTTTACTTATTTCCAGCCTTTTTTTGTCATACTAAAAATGATATCTTCTTTTTACGACATTTTTTCTAGTGGTTGTTTATTCTCTTTTATGAGAGTATTGTCCTTGTCCACCACGTACGGGGTAATAAATCACCTGTCCGCCACGTTTCTAGTTTCCATTGTTCTCAATATTACTCCTTACGCAGAATATACTGTCGTGGGGTGAGAGGGAAGAATCGACTACACAATTATTATTTTTTTTTATGCGAAGGCGACGTATCAGTTTTTTTTTGATTAGTTGTGATTTTTGGAATCGTTTTAATGTTGGTCCCAAATGTTGTTTAGTCTGGTCTACATAATGTGATTTTTTCCACATGAGGTCAGCTGTTTGGGACGTCCTGTATATTTTCCAAGGGGATATGGAGGAGTTTTGGCATATTCTTGTTGAAACTGATTCTATTACGAATAATTTGACGTTTGAATCAACTCTATATCATCATTTTTGAGAAAGTTACGGTAAAAAATGTTTAGGAAGTCGTTTTTGGTAAACTTGAAATTTTCTCTTTGGGACGCCCTGTATATTTTCTAGGTTGTTATGGAGGAGTTTTGGCATATTTGTATTGAAACTGATTCTATTACAAACAATTTGACGTTTGAATCAACTCTATATCATCATTTTTGAGAAAGTTACGGTAAAAAATGTTTAGGAAGTCGTTTTTGGTAAACTTGAAATTTTCTCTTTGGGACGCCCTGTATATTTTCTAGGTTGTTATGGAGGAGTTTTGGCATATTTGTATTGAAACTGATTCTATTACAAACAATTTAACGTTTGAATCAACTCTATATCATCATTTTTGAGAAAGTTACGGTAAAAAATGTTTAGGAAGTCGTTTTTGGTAAACTTGAAATTTTCTCTTTGGGACGCCCTGTATATTTTCTAGGTTGTTATGGAGGAGTTTTGACATATTTGTATTGAAACTGATTCTATTACAAACAATTTGACGTTCGAATCAACTCTATATCATCATTTTTGAGAAAGTTACGGTAAAAAATGTTTAGGAAGTCGTTTTTGGTAAACTTGAAATTTTCTCTTTGGGACGCCCTGTATATTTTCTAGGTTGTTATGGAGGAGTTTTGACATATTTGTATTGAAACTGATTCTATTACAAACAATTTGACGTTCGAATCAACTCTATATCATCATTTTTGAGAAAGTTACGGTAAAAAATGTTTAGGAAGTCGTTTTTGGTAAACTTGAAATTTTCTCTTTGGAACGCCCTGTATATTTTCTAGGTTGTTATGGAGGAGTTTTGACATATTTGTATTGAAACTGATTCTATTACAAACAATTTGACGTTCGAATCAACTCTATATCATCATTTTTGAGAAAGTTACGGTAAAAAATGTTTAGGAAGTCGTTTTTGGTAAACTTGAAATTTTCTCTTTGGGACGCCCTGTATATTTTCTAGGTTGTTATGGAGGAGTTTTGACATATTTGTATTGAAACTGATTCTATTACAAACAATTTGACGTTCGAATCAACTCTATATCATCATTTTTGAGAAAGTTACGGTAAAAAATGTTTAGGAAGTCGTTTTTGGTAAACTTGAAATTTTCTCTTTGGAACGCCCTGTATATTTTCTAGGTTGTTATGGAGGAGTTTTGACATATTTGTATTGAAACTGATTCTATTACAAACAATTTGACGTTCGAATCAACTCTATATCATCATTTTTGAGAAAGTTACGGTAAAAAATGTTTAGGAAGTCGTTTTTGGTAAACTTGAAATTTTCTCTTTGGAACGCCCTGTATATTTTCTAGGTTGTTATGGAGGAGTTTTGACATATTTGTATTGAAACTGATTCTATTACAAACAATTTGACGTTCGAATCAACTCTATATCATCATTTTTGAGAAAGTTACGGTAAAAAATGTTTAGGAAGTCGTTTTTGGTAAACTTGAAATTTTCTCTTTGGAACGCCCTGTATATTTTCTAGGTTGTTATGGAGGAGTTTTGACATATTTGTATTGAAACTGATTCTATTACAAACAATTTGACGTTCGAATCAACTCTATATCATCATTTTTGAGAAAGTTACGGTAAAAAATGTTTAGGAAGTCGTTTTTGGTAAACTTGAAATTTTCTCTTTGGGACGCCCTGTATATTTTCTAGGTTGTTATGGAGGAGTTTTGACATATTTGTATTGAAACTGATTCTATTACAAACAATTTGACGTTCGAATCAACTCTATATCATCATTTTTGAGAAAGTTACGGTAAAAAATGTTTAGGAAGTCGGTTTTGGTAAACTTGAAATTTTCTCTTTGGGACGCCCTGTATATTTTCTAGGTTGTTATGGAGGAGTTTTGACATATTTGTATTGAAACTGATTCTATTACAAACAATTTGACGTTCGAATCAACTCTATATCATCATTTTTGAGAAAGTTACGGTAAAAAATGTTTAGGAAGTCGGTTTTGGTAAACTTGAAATTTTCTCTTTGGGACGCCCTGTATATTTTCTAGGTTGTTATGGAGGAGTTTTGACATATTTGTATTGAAACTGATTCTATTACAAACAATTTGACGTTCGAATCAACTCTATATCATCATTTTTGAGAAAGTTACGGTAAAAAATGTTTAGGAAGTGGTTTTTGTTGAAACTCGAAATTTCCTCTTTGGGGCGCCCTGTATATTTTCTAGGTTGTTATGGAGGAGTTTTGGCATATTTCTATTGAAACTGATTCTATTACGGACAATTTGACGTTTGGACATTTTTTCTATCCAGATGACCTTCAAAAGGCCGTCCCACGACAGACAACTGACTTTTGCTGAAATAGCCAAGGAAACCAAATTGCCCATCAACGAAATTGAGTTGTTGGTCATGAAGGCCTTGTCGCAAGGCTTGGTTAAAGGAGCCATAGACCAGGTTGACAGTACCGTAAACATGACGTGGGTACAGCCGAGGGTACTGGATAGAGGCCAGATTACCAGCATGGTTGAGAGGCTGAATGAGTGGTGCACTCATGTGGGTACCATGGAAAAGATGCTTGAAGAAAAGGCCAGCGAAATTTTGACTTTGTAGTTTAATTTTAATTTGCTTTAATATATTATGGATTTTCATTTGTTTGGTGTTTTATTTAACAACAAGTGGATGACGCGTAAGTATTGATCTTTGTTGGGCTGTTATTTTTGAGCCGCAGTGTATTTTTCAATGAAATTTGCACCAAATCAACTTTAATATGTCCTCTTTTGAGTGGAATTTATTTGAAGTTGATATCTTCATTTTCAAGGGAGTTGTAATTTTTTAAATGTGGATAAACCAAAATTCCACACTCGTCTTTGCCAGGCTGTTATTTTTGACCTGCAGTGTATTTTTCAATGAAATTTGCACCAAATCAACTTCAATATGTCCTCTTTTGATTAGAATTTATTTGAAGTTGATATCTTCATTTTGAAGGGAGTTGTAATTTTTTAAATGTGGATAAACCAAAATTCCACACTCGTCTTTGCCAGGCTGTTATTTTTGAACCGCAGTGTATTTTTCAATGAAATTTGCACCAAATCAACTTTAATATGTCCTCTTTTGATTAGAATTTATTTGAAGTTGATATCTTCATTTTCAAGGGAGTTGTAATTTTTTAAATGTGGATAAACCAAAATTCCACACTCATCTTTGCCAGGCTGTTATTTTTGAACCGCAGTGTATTTTTCAATGAAATTTGCACCAAATCAACTTCAATATGTCCTCTTTTGAATAGAATTTATTTGAAGTTGATATCTTCATTTTGAAGGGAGTTGTAATTTTTTAAATGTGGATAAACCAAAATTCCACACTCGTCTTTGCCAGGCTGTTATTTTTGAACCGCAGTGTATTTTTCAATGAAATTTGCACCAAATCAACTTCAATATGTCCTCTTTTGAATAGAATTTATTTGAAGTTGATATCTTCATTTTGAAGGGAGTTGTAATTTTTTAAATGTGGATAAACCAAAATTCCACACTCGTCTTTGCCATGCTGTTATTTTTGAACCGCAGTGTATTTTTCAATGAAATTTGCACCAAATCAACTTCAATATGTCCTCTTTTGATTAGAATTTATTTGAAGTTGATATCTTCATTTTCAAGGGAGTTGTAATTTTTTAAATGTGGATAAACCAAAATTCCACACTCGTCTTTGCCAGGCTGTTATTTTTGAACCGCAGTGTATTTTTCAATGAAATTTGCACCAAATCAACTTCAATATGTCCTCTTTTGAATATAATTTATTTGAAGTTGATATCCTCATTTTCAAGGAAGTTTAATTTTTTTAAGTGTAGATAAACCAAAATTCCACACTCGTCTTTGCCAGGCTGTTATTTTTGACCGGCAGTGTATTTTTCAATGAAATTTGCACCAAATCAACTTCAATATGTCCTCTTTTGATTAGAATTTATTTGAAGTTGATATCTTCATTTTGAAGGGAGTTGTAATTTTTTAAATGTGGATAAACCAAAATTCCACACTCGTCTTTGCCAGGCTGTTATTTTTGACCCGCAGTGTATTTTTCAATGAAATTTGCACCAAATCAACTTTAATATGTCCTCTTTTGATTAGAATTTATTTGAAGTTGATATCTTCATTTTCAAAGGAGTTGTAATTTATTAAATGTAGATAAACCAAAATTCACACTCGTCTTTGCCAGGCTGTTATTTTTGACCCGCAGTGTATTTTTCAATGAAATTTGCACCAAATCAACTTCAATATGTCCTCTTTTGAATATAATTTATTTGAAGTTGATATCATCATGGCGTCTACGTAAGAATAATCGAGGTTAACACAGCACGAGGTGCACGATAACAGTGCGTTTTTCCTATGAATAAAACCACATTTACTGTATAATGTATTTTATTTATTATCCTTTAGGTTTTGTACATAGAGCCTTACTAACTTAGTTATCTTTTACGTCAATAAGTTTTCTCACTTTTTCGCAAGAAACAACCATTTGCCGCAAATGCGATTTTCCCAAAATAGTGCCCCTACAAAACTTGGGCTTGCATTGATTTCAAATTCACAGAAATTCCCGCCAAATTGGCCGGAAAAATGAAACAAAACTCGCACCTGCGCAAACAATCGTCTCCGTTTTAAAAGGTAGCCTTAATTTTATTTGTCTAAAAGTATTGCCTCTATTTATTACTTCTCTAAAGGTTATTGTTATATGATATTTCTATTCTACGTATATCTTTTGTTTTTTAATTTTCAGATCTTTGCTACACGCTACGCTTTTCGTTTTATGAACACCTCCAAATTTGAATGCGCCTGCAAATGTTGATGCGCGTTTTATCACAAAATTTTGGCTTTTTTTCCCGGATACCTGCGCAAAATGGCGCTGTTTTTGATTTATACTGCTTGGGCTTGTTTCAAAATTCCCGCCGTTCAATTTGGTTGACCTTCACTAGGTGGCGCATTGACTGTCGAATCGTTATTTGTCATGAACAATATAAATTTGGCAACGCTGGATACAAATGCATGACTGTTTTGCCACATGTATGATTTATTTATGGAGTTCTAAAATGTTTCCTTTTATTATTTTTTATGAAAATTTGGAGCGCGACGCAATGTTGCCAAGCTTTTCAAAAAAAATGTAAAATTTCCATTTCGAAAAAAGAATCAAGATGAGTCTGACAACGTTGGATTGTATATCAAGTTTCAAAAATGTTTTCATAATTCTGACAACGCAGCATTGATTATTCAAAAATGTGACTTTTTTTTCGATCTTCCTGCCAAAATGGGACATTAAAGAATGATACAATGTTGCCAAGCTTTTTATGTCGATTCCCAATGTCAAATTATCAATTTAAAAAAAAAATCTGGTTTGTGATCAACGTAATTGTGGCAACGCAGCATTGATTATTGATTAGAAACAACTCAAGCATTAAGTTTCAAAAATGTGATTTAATTAACAAGAATCTGTCAAAATAGAGAATTTAAGCACGATACAATGTTGCCAAATTTCGAAAATTTGACTTTTTGTCTTGGTATTTCTGTCGATATGGAAAATTGAAAGGAAATACAATGTTGCAAAGCTTTTTATGTCGATTCCCAGTGTCAAATTATCAACCTCAAAAACAAACTGGTATTTGATCAACGTAATTCTGGCAACGCAGCATCGATTATTGATTAGAAACAACTCAAATCTGTCGAAATAGAAAATTAAAGAACGATACAATGTTGCCAAGCTTTTTATGTGGATTCCGAGTGTCAAATTATCAATTTGAAAAAAAAACTGGTTTGTGATCAACGTAATTCTGGCAACGCAGCATTGATTATTGATTAGAAACAACTCAAGGGTTGTCAAGTTTCGAAAATGTGCTTTCAGTATCAAGAATTTGTCAAAATAGAGAATTTAAGCACGATACAATGTTGTCAAGTTTCAAAAATTTGACTTTTTCTCTCGGTATTTCTGTCGATATGGAAAATTGAAAGATGATACATTGTTGCCAAGCTTTTTATGTCAATTCTCAGTGTCATATTATCAACCTCAAAAACAAACTGGTATTTGATCAACGTAATTCTGGCAACGCAGCATCGATTTTTGATTAGAAACAACTCAAATCTATCAAAATAGAAAATTAAAGAACGATACAATGTTGCCAAGCTTTTTATGTCGATTCCCAATGTCAAATTATCAATTTGAAAAAAAAATCTGGTTTGTGATCAACGTAATTCTGGCAACGCAGCATTGATTATTGATTAGAAACAACTCAAGGGTTGTCAAGTTTCAAAAATGTGCTCTAATTAACAAGAATCTGTCAAAATAGAAAATTTAAGCACGATACAATGTTGCCAAGTTTCAAAAATTTGACTTTTTCTCTCGGTATTTCTGTCGATATGGAAAATTGAAAGGAAATACAATGTTGCCAAGCTTTTTATGTCGATTCCGAGTGTCAAATTATCAATTTGAAAAACAAACTGGTATTTGATCAACGTAATTCTGGCAACGCAGCATCGATTATTGATTAGAAACAACTCAAATCTGTCGAAATAGAAAATTAAAGAACGATACAATGTTGCCAAGCTTTTTATGTCGATTCCGAGTGTCAAATTATCAATTTGAAGAAAAAAATCTGGTTAGTGATCAACGTAATTCTGGCAACGCAGCATTGATTATTGATTAGAAACAATTCAAGGGTTGTCAAGTTTCAAAAATTTGACTTTTTCTCTGGGTATTTTTGTCGATAAGGAAAATTGAAAGGAAATACGATGTTGCCAAGCTTTTTATGTCGATTCCCAGTGTCAAATTATCAAACTCAAAAACAAACTGGTATTTGATCAACGTAATTCCGGCAACGCAGCATTGATTATTGATTAGAAACAACTCAAGGGTTGTCAAGTTTCAAAAATGTGCTTTCATTATCAAGAATTTGTCAAAATAGAGAATTTAAGCACGATACAATGTTGCCAAGTTTCAAAAATTTGACTTTTTTTCTTGGTATTTCTGTCGATATGGAAAATTGAAAGGAGATACAATGTTGCCAAGCTTTTTATGTCGATTCCCAATGTCAAATTATCAATTTGAAAAAAAAAAACTGGTTTGTGATCAACGTAATTCTGGCAACGCAGCATTGATTATTGATGAGAAACAACTCAAGGGTTGTCAAGTTTCGAAAATGTGCTTTCATTATCAAGAATTTGTCAAAATAGAGAATTTAAACACGATACAATGTTGCCAAGTTTCAAAAATTTGACTTTTTTTCTTGGTATTTCTGTCGATATGGAAAATTGAAAGAAGATACAATGTTGCCAAGCTTTTTTTGTCGATTCCCAGTGTCAAATTATCAATTTGAAAAAAAAAAACTGGTTTGTGATCAACGTAATTGTGGCAACGCAGCATTGATTATTGATTAGAAACAACTCAAGCATTAAGTTTCAAAAATGTGATTTAATTAACAAGAATCTGTCAAAATAGAGAATTTAAGCACGATACAATGTTGCCAAATTTCGAAAATTTGACTTTTTGTCTTGGTATTTCTGTCGATATGGAAAATTGAAAGGAAATACAATGTTGCAAAGCTTTTTATGTCGATTCCCAGTGTCAAATTGTCAACCTCAAAAACAAACTGGTATTTGATCAACGTAATTCTGGCAACGCAGCATCGATTATTGATTAGAAACAACTCAAATCTGTCGAAATAGAAAATTAAAGAACGATACAATGTTGCCAAGCTTTTTATGTGGATTCCGAGTGTCAAATTATCAATTTGAAAAAAAATCTGGTTTGTGATCAACGTAATTCTGGCAACGCAGCATTGATTATTGATTAGAAACAACTCAAGGGTTGTCAAGTTTCAAAAATGTGCTCTAATTAACAAGAATCTGTCAAAATAGAAAATTTAAGCACGATACAATGTTGCCAAGTTTCAAAAATTTGACTTTTTCTCTCGGTATTTCTGTCGATATGGAAAATTGAAAGGAAATACAATGTTGCCAAGCTTTTTATGTCGATTCCGAGTGTCAAATTATCAATTTGAAAAACAAACTGGTATTTGATCAACGTAATTCTGGCAACGCAGCATCGATTATTGATTAGAAACAACTCAAATCTATCAAAATAAAAAATTAAAGAACGATACAATGTTGCCAAGCTTTTTATGTCGATTCCGAGTGTCAAATTATCAATTTGAAAAAAAAAAAATTGGTTTGTGATCAACGTAATTCTGGCAACGCAGCATTGATTATTGAACAGAAACAACTCAAGGGTTGTCAAGTTTCAAAAATGTGATTTAATTAACAAGAATCTGTCAAAATAGAGAATTCAAGCACGATACAATGTTGCCAAATTTCGAATATTTGACTGTTTGTCTTGGTATTTCTGTCGATATGGAAAATTGAAAGAAGATACAATGTTGCCAAGCTTTTTATGTCAATTCTCAGTGTCAAATTATCAACCTCAAAAACAAACTGGTATTTGATCAACGTAATTCTGGCAACGCAGCATCGATTTTTGAACAGAAACAACTCAAGGGTTGTCAAGTTTCAAAAATGTGCTTTAATTAACAAGAATCTGTCAAAATAGAGAATTATACGATAAGTACGATACAATGTTGCCAAGTTTCAAAAATTTTACTTTTTGTCTTGGTATTTTTGTCGATATGGAAAATTGAAGAAGATACAATGTTGCCAAGCTTTTTTTGTCGATTCCCAGTGTCAAATTATCAACCTCAAAAACAAACAACGCAGCATCAATTATTGATTAGAAACAACTCAAATCTGTCGAAATAGAAAATTAAACAACGATACAATGTTGCCCAGCTTTTTTTGCGATATTTCATCAAGTCTGGCAACGCTGGATTGATTATTGACAACAAGCAGCGCAAATGTTGCCAAGTTTGAAAAGTGTGACTCAATGGAGTAGTAATTTGCCAGAATGAAAAATGGAAGCCACATCACATGGTATTGAAATAAGTAAAAACAAAGCATCGGAAATAGCCGTTAACAAAAATTGAAAATTTGACAACGCTGCATTCAAACACATTTCAATTATACGACTGTAATAAATAAACTATCAAGTTGACAACAGTGACACAGTTCAATATCACAACAAACAGGTGCAGTAAATCAATCTGGCAACATCGCCTCATGTCAAAATATTTGTCATAGTTGGCGGGAATTTTGAATTGTACACAACTTCTTCAACCATCATCAATATCCCTTTATTTCTACGATAACTGCGCCCCCTACTTAGTTACATCTACAACTAAACCTAATTCATATGCATTTTATATATGACTACGTTTACAACCATAGTTTAATAACATTTTAATGCACAACCTTGAGTAGAGCATTTTTGGATTTCTATAATGACGCGCTATTTACATAAAACGAATCGAAAAAAATTGACTGTTGTCCATTGACGAAATAATTGATTTTGGATAAAACTTACCTCAATTGGCATATGTCCATTTTATGATTGCTCCAGCACCGACATCCATAGACTTTAGACGTTTCAAACATTTCGACAAAATAATTTCCTTTTAAAGTTTTTCAAAAAGTCAACAACGGGCTTATTTTTCAACAAAATATGTACACGTTATGGCAGGTACTAAGTGTTGACAAGAAAAGGAATTTTATGGCTAATGCGTACACGTTCTAGTATGGGACATTACTTTTATAGTCAGACACTACGCTAGGCAGCGCTGTACAACATGGCCGCAACAACTGCAAATACTCGTCACTGATTGGTCAGACTTGGTGTAGTGTGGTGGTAGGAGAGTAATGTCCCTTATTATTGATCGAGTACTGATATTGTGAGTTAATAATTTAACGAAATGAAACAAGAAAAAATTATAGTTCGGTTAATTTTTGTCAAAAAAATTATCAAAGTTGAGATATTTCGACCAAAATACGGGTCCAGAATAACTGACGTGTACTCATTGACCAATGACTTAGAGCGAAAAAGGGGAAGAAAGAAAAAAAAAACAACCAAAACGATGAAATGTGTTTAAATTTCATATCAAATATCGGTTTTCGAAATCGAAAATAATCTAAACTACTGTATCAAAAAACGGCTTAACAGCCTAAAGAGGACGTTTTGGCCTGCGATTATACCATCAGGTATGGTACGATATAGTCGGGTCTAGAACCACGCTAGTCTAATTATCGTTACAGCTACGCGCTAATAATAATTTACTAAGTTACGCTTTTATAATATACACGCTACATGCTATTATAAATAAATCTTTGGATAACAAAAAACATTAATAATCAATAAATATCCTGCGGAATGATGTCGTTGTGATGTTGTATTGACACCGTTCACATCCAGAAAAGTCAGCAAAAGAAACAGAAAACTATTGCGTGCATTTTAGGCTCTCATTTCGAACATCGATGGTAATTTTGATTCACGCTTGCGCTATGTGTAATATAAAAAATCTACAAAAATTCAACAATTATCAATATATAAATGTCACAGCCTAAAATTGAAAAACAAAATCCGTTCCGTTTAAAATTAAACCGAGAGTATAGGAGAAGAGACGAAGCACAGAAAATTGACAAATCAATTGACAAGTATGGCTGTGACTAAGTGTCAACTGTCATTGTTGTCAATTTGATTGGCTGCGGCAACTAACGAGAATCTACTTGACGCGAGATGGCAACCAGTTTTTAGTTTTGAGCAAAAATCTCACTTTTTGTCAATGTTTACGCATTGTACGAGCCGAAACTCTACCTTATACATTAAATAACAAGTAAGAGAGAATCCTTTATACTTTTATAGTTATGTATATCAATAGTGTATATATATTTCTTAAATCGAATAACCTAAAATATATTAATATATCTGTTTTATTCGTTCATATCTACAAGAGAGCAACTGACTTAAATGGCAATTTGACTTGGAAAAAAACATATTGTCATTCCGTTAGCGGGAAAAATAAACTGGACGACCACTTGTTAAGTATATTTGCCGCCAATAAATTACATTTATTTCATCCCATGGGAAGCCAGGGAACATTTTCCATTTCAACCCGTAATACTGACAATTCCCGGTTTTCCCGCGGCGTATACACTCACACACATACATACAAACAAAAATATCAACAAAATCAACACACAGTGTTGTACTATGTACTACCTTCGGCTTTGATTTTTCTCATGGCTTTCTTTTTCTCTTCAAATTCGTAGAACCTCCATTTGGCCGGCCAAGTCTTCGTGGGGGAGGGGCGCATCGCCTGCGCCTATTTCGTTCGAAGTACCTGTACCTGCTGTGCGGCGGCTCTGTTTGCGACGACCGCGCATTTGTGGTTGGGGAACATAACTTGGTGGTGGTGCCATCTATGCAATATAGAAATTACGTTACAATAAATATTTGCCAAAACATGGCAAATTTCTGAGGCTAGATTCAATGGATTATGAAATTTGGTTTTCACATAAAGCGCCCTCTAGGAGCAGAGTAGAGAAACATTTTTTCCACATAACGCAATACAAGCTGAAAGTTTGTACCAAACTTTATTGTCATTACTGAGATTTCGAATTTTTGTTAAAGTACAGTAGATCCGTGCTTTTCTTGAGAATTTTGGGAAATACGCAAAAACTTTTTTTTTTAATTTTTGGAGGGAGTCTTCAACAGCTTAACTCTAAGTTTTCGAGAAAATCGAAGGTGAGCTTACTACGCCATCTTGAAAATGGGGGCACGTGTGTTTTCTTTATTCCTATAAGACTTACGATGAAATATCATAAAACCAAAGTTGTTCAGAAATACATTCTCAAAAACTTTCATTTTAAACTTTTTTCACTAAAATTCATGATACAAAATCTACAGGGTGATTCATTTATACAGGTATAACCCTTTGAAGTTTGGCAACATGTTTTTGAAACACCCTGTACAGGGTGATCAGTTAAGAATAGTGAGCGGCGATATCCTGGAAAATATCCATCGTAGAGGCTTGCGGCAAAAAATGTTATCACTCATAATCTCCCTAGAGCTCGAATTATTTCCGGATTTTTAATTCGAGCTCTAAGGAGATTCGGCAAGAAAATTTCATGCCAAAACTGATCATTGGAAAAAACATAAACCAGGACTCACCTCGCATTTAGTGGAAGAAACCAACGGCTCCTTACTCTACTCGCCATTGAGGAAGAAAGAAGGGAATCAGGATTTTATAAAACATTTGGAAGTTATAACCAATCTTGTCCATAATTGATAACATTGCAACTTTGTATTGGAAGTTGAAAATAAATCATTTATCAAAAACATTTGTATTTAACAGCTGTCAAGCACTCGCGGCTGGATGTAGCTCCCATGCACCAACCACAGTGTTGCCGTTTGCCTTATCTCTGTCTGTGAAAGTTGGGTTGGGTTGGGATTGTTAGGGAGAGTGGGGACGGCAACACTGTAATCATATGGGAGCTACATCCAGATGCAAAGCCAGGGAGATTTCCACTTATTAATATTTCAGTCACGTGATTATGAGCAGGGTGTTTTCCGATAAAATTAGGTCGTTGCCATAGCAACATAATAAAATGCAAGCCTATGATTGGTTAGAATTGACTGGTAGGAAATTTTCACTAAAACAGCCAAGAGAAAAACCTAGAAAATATTTCCAAGTTTCTGAAATGGTCTCTAGGGGGCGTAACAACCAACACCAAGTAGAAAAATATGATTTTTATGGAATTTTGTCCGATGAAAATATATCGATGAGCTCATTTTCGGATTTACTGACTATTTGCCTACACTTTTTGTCTTAAACGTTTTTTTCTATCTATCATAATAAAGTGGTGGGGGAAGTTCAATTGTTTTATTAAACAAACGGAGATTTCTCCCGTTTCGCTTGACCGATTTTAACGAACTTGGGCTCATATGAAAGAGAATAGTCTGCGCTATAAAATGCTCATTTGCTTTTCAATTTGTAACATTCGCCGTCGCCGCT
Source organism: Orchestes rusci (assembly GCA_958502075.1). Taxonomy (NCBI): domain Eukaryota; kingdom Metazoa; phylum Arthropoda; class Insecta; order Coleoptera; family Curculionidae; genus Orchestes; species Orchestes rusci. The sequence continues at coordinate 113,292,395 of OY293304.1, read as the reverse complement.
AGATGGCGTTAACTGAATTGGTAGCATGCTTTTGAGTTTTTTTCCAAAAAAATCAAATGTAATGGTATATCCATTTTCATATATTTTAAAAGGGGATACATTTTCCTATAAAAAAAAAAAAACAAACAAAAAAAAATCATTGATTTTTTTGTTTTTTTTTATAGGAAAATGTATCCCGTTTTAAAATATATAAAAATAAATATACCATTACATTTGATTTTTTTGGAAAAAACCCAAAAACATGCTACCATTTCAGTCAACGCCATCTAGCGGCGACGGCGTAGGTCAAAAATTCCAAACCAAAAAAGTGTTTTGAAGTGCAGATCATGCTCTTTCATATGAGCCCAAATTCGTTAAAATCGGTCAAGCGAAACGGGAGAAATCTCCGTTTGTTTAATAAAACAATTGAACTTCCCCCACCACTTTATTATGACAGATAGAAAAAAACATTTTAGACAAAAAGTGTAGGTAAATCCAGCAAATCCGAAAATGAGCTCATTGGACAAAATTCCATAAAAATCATATTTTTCTACTTGGTGTTGGTTGTTACGCCCCCTAGAGACCATTTCAGAAACTTGAAAATATTTTCCAGGTTTTTCTCTTGGCCGTTTTAGTAATGAAATTTTTTGCCGCAAGCCTCTACGACGAATAGTTAACGAGAACTGGCACCCTGTCGCTGAAAATGAATCACCCTGTACATCAATTCGACATATTATGCTAACTGTGAATAATAGCCATCTATCAAAATCAAGATAAACTAAAATCTACTACAAGCAAGAGTCATGCATCTCAATTTCAACTACCGCCATCTTTGTTCAATATAAAATACCACACCAATCATGCACTACCACTACCAACCGAACCAACCTGCATATGATTATTGTGCATGTAGGAACGGCCACCCATGAGTGGCGGCGGCCGCCTTGCATAGCCGCCACCATTATGGTAGCCGCCCCTTCGACCATTCTGATAGTGCGCATGATTCAACTGCAAATGAGGCCTGGGCAAACCGGACGCTTGCGCATTCGGCCTGCGACCCCCTTGCATCGACGCTGCATCCCGTTCCTGATGATTATCAAGCGATAGCACCGAAACGACCGGCGTCGCAGTGCTGCGCTGATAGGACGGTTCAATAGACGGCGGTGTTGCCGTCAAATACGAACGTGGCGTATCACTGTTGCTTGGATGTTCGATTGAACCGTCCTGCTTATGTGGATTGTAAATAATGTAAATAAATAAAGTCACTTACCTCACTCAGCCCGTACGGCGCAATCGCTCCAAAATGGCCCATAGCATGTTGCGCCATCGGATCGAACGTGGCATCAGTGTAGATGGGACCGCCCCCCGTTGGGTCCAACGTTGCCGGATGAAAAATGTGATGTGGCGGATGACCGTAAACAAATTCGGGTGGTGCTGAGGCGGCATAACAAGCGGTGCGCGGCGGTGATGCTGCTCCGTTGCTGCTTGACGGCCCGGCAATGTAGTTTGATTGTATGCCGCCTCCGGCGACTCCGTTGCCGCCGCCCGGACCGCCTGCGCTGTACATGTAATCGTACTGCAAATCATAATTTTGTCACTTTTATGACGTCACAACTACAGTGACTCTATACAAGTCAGTGACGACAATTGAATGACCAATAAAACCACACAAAACGTAATTTGTAAACAACAACGTCAGATGTTGCCAAGTTTCAACACAAAACGTAAACCTCAATACAAATGTACACATTTAAAAATGTTTTTTAATGACACAAATCACTGTGTGACGATAGAGTGCATTATGTTTAATTCGTCAATTTGACGTTAACATGTTATAAAAACATGGCGGATAATTATTGTCGTCACTGTCTTCTATATAGACAGTGTAGTCACAACTATCGAAGCTAGTACATGCAAAACACGGTTTCTATCTAAATGTGTATAAACGTGAGATGCAATAAGTCACATGCGCATGACTATTTCCGCCATTACATAACCTCAAAGTGTGAAACTAACATTCATTTGCTATGTGGATGTGAGTTATACGGGGTGTTACTTAATGATAGGCTGTAATTGAACATGTCACCTGAATAGTCCGAGATACAGGTTGTTGACGGTTTCGTTGAATAAGGCATTTTTTCATTGAAACATTGTGTATTTACATTTTATTATTTATTTTTAAAGATTTTTTTTTATTTTGAATCCTTCATTCAGCCTTTGTTTTTATTTTTTTTTCATATTAGGCGTTGTATTATTATGCATTAGGTAAGAACGATTGTTTATTTATTTCATACTGTACTGTAAAGTATAATTTACCGGACTAGTTACCAGTCTGCTCGGCTCCTTGGTCGCCTTGTCCATAAACATCTTGACTCGTGATTTAAAAAGTCATTTACCGTCTTGGTAACGTAAATAACTATTATTTAATAGATAAAATACAACTTTTTTGTTTTTTTTTTTAAATTTTTTCCGTATCTTTCCCCTTCGAGGAAAAAAAAATGAAAACCACTCTATCTAAAACATTTTTTTGACATGCAATAGAGCGTTTTTTTATTCATTTTTTTTCGAAAACGATGAAACAAATGGAAAAATATCAACAGACAAAAATGTTATATTTTCAGCAGCTTTATTTGAAAAAAATATAAAATTTCCTTAAAGAATTCCAGTGGCGTCCCGATTAGTAGTTTTATGAATAAAATTGACGAAAAAGTGTGCGCCACTGAGTTTTTCTGGAAATTTTATATTTTTCAGATGAAGCAGATACGACTTTTTCGTCTCTTGATATTTGTCGTATCTTCCTTCGTTTTCGAGAATAAAAAAATGAAAACAACAATTTTTTGATATGCAATAAAGTGGATTTTATTCTCTTCATCGAAAACGAAGAAAGATATGAAAAATTATCAACGGGCAAAAAAGGTGTATTTTTAACTGCTTCATCTGAAAAAATTATAAAATTTCCAGAAAGAGTTCCAGTGGCGTCCCGAGAAGTAGTGTCACGAATGATGTGGTCAAAAAGATGTGCGCCACTGAGTTTTTCTGGAAGTTTTATATTTTTTCAAGTGATGTAGTTGAAAATACAACTTTTTTGTCTCTTGATATTTTTCCGCATCTTCCTTCGTTTTCGGGAAAAAAAATAAAACCATTTGATTTCTACAATTTTTTGACATGCAATCAAGTGGATTTTATTCTTTTCCTCGAAAACGAAGAAAAATATGGAAAAACATCAAGAGGCAAAAAAGTTGTATTTTTTGCTGCTGCACCTGAAAAAAATATAAAATGTCGAGAAAGAGTTTCAGTGGCGTCCCGAGGGATAGTTTTAAAAAAAATATTGACAAAAAAAAGTGCCCCACTGACTTTTTCTGGAAATTTGATATTTTTTCAGGTGAAGCACATAAACATACAACTTTTTCGCGTCTTGATATTTATCCGTATCTTCCTTCGTTTTCCAAGAAAAAAATCAAACCCACTTTATAAACAATTTTTTGACATGCAATAAAGTGGATTTTATTTTTTTTTTCTCGAAAACGAAGAGATTTGGAAAAATATCAATAGGAAAAAAAAGGTGTATTTTTAGCTGCTTCATCTGAAAAAAAAACTAGAAAGAGTTCCAGTGTCGTCCCGAAGGGTAGTGTCACGAATGATGTTGTCAAAAAAATGTGCGCCACTGAGTTTTTCTGGAAGTTTTATATTTTTTCAGGTGATGTAGTTGAAAATACAACTTTTTTGTCTCATGATATTTTTCCGTATCTTCCTTCGTTTTCGGGAAAAAAAAATAAAACCATTTGATTTTACAATTTTTTGACATGCAATCAAGTGGATTTTATTCTTTTCCTCGAAAACGAAGAAAAATATGGAAAAATACTTATAGGCAAAAAAGTTGTATTTTTTGCTGTTGCACTTTGAAAAAATATAAATTTTTCAGAAAGAGTTTCAGTGACGTCCCGAGGGATAGTTTTACAAATAAAATTGACAAAAAAATGTGCGCCACTGACTTTTTCTTGAAGTTTTATTTTTTTTAAATGTAGCAGCTAAAAATATCACTTTTCTGTTAATCAATATTTTTTCGTATCGTTCTCCGTTTTCTAGGAAAAAAATTAAAACCACTTTATTTGAACCATTTTTTGACGTGCAATAAAGTGGATTTTATTTTTTTCCTCAAAAACGAAGAAAGATACGAAAAAATAGCAAGAGACTAAAAAGATGTATTTTTGGCTGCTTCATCTATAAAAAATAAAAAACTGAGAAAAAGTCAGTGGCACCCATTTTTTTTTTTGTCCACTGGGACGCCACTGGAGCTCATTATCACCATCTGTTAGTGCTAGTTAAGCGCCTTAATACAATAAAAAACTCCGCAAAAATACAACAAAAGGATCTTTGAGATATTAATAATAATCAGGAATTACTGCCTATTATTAAGTAACACCCCATATACAGGGCATTTGAAAATAAATAAACACCCTGTAAATAACAAAAAAAAGTGACATTCGAACAGGGAAATATGCCCGCTATTTCCCCCAACACACTAAAGGCCAACATTCCATAAAAAAACAATTTTGGTTGGCCAACCTCAATACTGAAGCTGCGGCGCAGTTCCTGCTGCGTCCAGCAACACATAGGCCTGCGGGGGCGGGGGATAGAGCCCCGCCACTGCGCACTCCAGAGGACCGCCAAGGCACGCTTGCGCGGACTGCAGCACAAACATAAACAATTTTTCCCCTTTGCAAATAAATTAATTTAAAAAAAAATATTCACTCACCGGTATCACTTGCGTTGGATACTGTTGCGACATATAAATGGGCTGCGTGGTGAACATCATCGAAGTATAAGGACCGGCCTGAGGCGGGCCTGTTTGTGCTTGATAGAGGGGCGGAGCTTGATAGACTTGTTGCTGTTCCTGTCCTGCTTGCGATACTTGCACTTGCGCTTGCGCCGCAGTGCTCACCATCGGCACAGGGGGCGCATAGTACGCAGCGCCCGGATAAAACGGCGGCGCTCCGGGGAAAAAGAACGGAGGCATTGGCGGTTGCAGCGCCGCCTGGTGCTGGGCCGGTGCTGAAGATCGTCCATCAACTTGTTGTCCGTCATATGGAGGGGCGGCAGGTGGACGGCCAAATGGTTGTTTTTTGATGGCAGGGGCAATGTTGAGTCGACGTTCGCGCAGCACAATGTTGTCTTGGTCGCGCAGAGGGCGCCGCGCGTCATCCTCGCTTTCGAAAGTAATGAAACCGTAACCTTTAGACACTCCAGCGCGGTCTTGGATTATTTTCGCCGCCTTGACAGTGCCGTAGGAGGAAAATAGCTGCATTAGTTCGCCTTCGGTGGTGCTGGCTGAGATGCCGCCCACGAAAATTCGGTTTGGAACCAGTGTACCTAGAGGGAGTAGTTCATACAGTACTACTTGGTATTTTAAAACTTTCTAAATGACGTCTCTAATATGGTTTCTAAAATCCCCATGATAGACATTCTTATCTTGGACACACTGTTTAATCAATCAAATCCCATCCCCATCCATTATCTTGATGGTTTAGATTAAATTGCCAAGTCATTTGATTGATTACAACTCACCATATTTGGGGGCATTAGTCAGTGGTGGCGGACTGGGTCCTTGGCCATTTTGAATGGGCGTAGAAACGGGAGTGGGAGCCCCCGAACTGCCACCGCCACCAGATAGAGCCACCTTTTTCGGGCCGCTGCCATTGTTGTTTTGTAGAGCGGCTTGCGGTTGTTGTTGCGTCATTGTGCCGGTGCTGGCGCCACTAGACATGACCAATGGGGGTGGTTGCTTTGCAACTATTCCTGATCAAATTTCATTCAATTTATTCTATATAAATTAATTTTATGACTCATTTCTGAGCTTGGAAATCAGATTTGAAAATTACTATTATCTCAGAAGAACACATCAAAAATTTAACAAAAAAGTGGGTTTTCTGAAATCAGGAACGAAATTAAACATCAGACACGAAAATATCTCCGAAAATCATTGAAAATTTCACTAAAATTCGACAAAAAAGTGTATTTTCTGAGTCATTTCTGAAACAAAGAATTCATCACAATGGAAATCAATATTCAAAAATGATTGAAAATTCAAAATCATTGAAAATTTAATAAAAATGCAAGTAAAAAGTGTATTTTCTGAAGGTAAAATGAAATTTCCAAGTCTTTTTTGAGCTCAATACTCAGAAATTGCATTTTCTCAGAACATCAAAAATTCAACAAAAATGGGATTTCTGAGTCATTTGGCGTTTAAATCAATTCTATGACCAATATCTGATGAGCACAGAAATCCACTTCACTCGGATTTTATACTCAGAAAGGTCATAATCTCAGAAGAACATCAAAAATTTGACAAAAATTCAACAAAAAAGTAAGCTTTCAAAGTTAAACGATTTTTTTGACTAATTTTTGAGCTCAGAAATCCATTACAATCGCATTAATTGCTCAGAAAGAGCATTGTATCAGAAAAACATCAAAAATTTATCATTTCTAATATCAGGAACTCAAAACCATTAAAATCAAGATTCCGAAAAGGAAATCGCTTTAAAAATTTGTCAAAAATTCAATCAAAAAATGTGTCTTCTGACCCATTTGGTGATTAAATGGATTTTCAAACTCATTTCTGAGCTCATAAATCCATCACAAGCGGATTCAATACTCAGAAATGGCATTATCTCAAAAAATTCAACACAAAAAAAAGAGTTTTCTGAGTCATTTTTGAGATATGGATGAAAACTAAAATATCTCAGAAAATCATGGAAAATTTGAACAAAATTTCAACAAAAGTGTGTTTTTTGGGTCATTTTGCGGTTAAATGAAAGCTCAAAAGTTCATTACAATCAGATTTAATGCTCAGAAATGGCAGATCACCGTGAAGTAAATACAACAGAAAATTAAGTAGTAGTTTCTGAGACTAGGAATTTATCAAAACTGAAATTGGTACTCAGAAATGATAATATTATCTTAGAAAACAAAATTGATATTCAAGAAAAAAGCGGGATTAAGACAAGGAATTAATTACAATGCAAATTAATACTCAGAAAAAATCGTATCTAAAAAAAAAGATTTAAGACACAACAAATGATTTTTCTGAGTCATTTCTGAGACAAGTAAATTATTATAAATGATAATTAATACTCAAAAATGATCATTCCTTAGAAAAAAAAAAGATTTTCTGAGATCAGGAGTTCAAAACAATGAAAATTTCTAGGAAAATATATACTCCGAAATTATCATATCTTTTAATTCAACGAAATGGTTTCTGAGACATCCAAACTCATTTCTGAGCCTGAAATTGATCACAATAATTGATTTTAATACTCAAAAATTGTCATATCTCAGAACAACATCAGAATTTTCACCAAAAGGTGCGTTTTCTGAGTCATTTGTTGGTTAAATAGCCATCCCATAACACTTAAGAAATTTGCTATTGGAATTTTAAAATACTGACATTAATTCATTCAACACCCTGTATATTGACAATGAGAATCATAAATCCCGTGAAAAATACAAAATGGATACTATACAAAGCAACTCTCACTAAAATTTGAAGTTGATATCTCAAAAACCCAGGGAGCTGTGGAATTTTGAAAATTGTTATTGAAATATTGACTATAGTTCATTTTACATCCTGTATATCAAAAACAAAAAATCCCGTGAAACTTTGGAAATCACAAATGGAGACTATACACTTCAAAGCAACTCTCACTAAAATTTGAAGTTGATATCTCAAAAATCAAGAGAGCAGTGGAGTTTTGATATTTGCTATTAAAACATTGACATGAATACATTTAACACTCTGTATATCAAAAACCAAAAATCCCGTTGAGCTTTGGAAATAACAAATGAGAACTATACACTTTGAAGCAACTCTCATTAAAATCTGAAGTTGATATCTCAAAAACCAAGAGAGCAATGGAATTTTGAAAATTGCTATTAAAATATTGACATTGATCCATTCAACACCCTTTATATAAAAAACAAAAAATCCCGTGAAACTTCGGAAATCATAAATTAAAACTATACACTTCAATGCAACTCTCACTAAAATTTGAAGTTGATATCTCAAAAACCCAGAGAGCTGTGGAATTTTGAAAATTGCTATTAAAATATTGACTATAGTTCATTTTACATCCTGTATATCAAAAACAAAAAATCCCGTGAAACTTTGGAAATCACAAATGGAAACTATACACTTCAAAGCAACTCTCACTAAAATCTGAAGTTGATATCTCAAAAACCAAGAGAGCAATGGAATTTTGAAAATTGCTATTAAAATATTGACATTGATCCATTCAACACCCTTTATATAAAAAACAAAAAATCCCGTGAAACTTCGGAAATCATAAATTAAAACTATACACTTCAATGCAACTCTCACTAAAATTTGAAGTTGATATCTCAAAAACCCAGAGAGCTGTGGAATTTTGAAAATTGCTATTAAAATATTGACTATAGTTCATTTTACATCCTGTATATCAAAAACAAAAAATCCCGTGAAACTTTGGAAATCACAAATGGAAACTATACACTTCAAAGCAACTCTCACTAAAATCTGAAGTTGATATCTCAAAAACCAAGAGAGCAATGGAATTTTGAAAATTGCTATTGAAATATTGACTATAGTTCATTTCACATCTTGTATATCAAAAACAAAAAATCCCGTGAAACATTGGAAATCACAAATGGAAACTATACACTTCAAAGCAACTCTCACTAAAATTTGAAGTTGATATCTCAAAAACCCAGAGAGCTGTGGAATTTTGAAAATTGCTATTAAAATATTGACTATAGTTCATTTTACATCCTGTATATCAAAAATAAAAAATCCCGTAAAAACTTTGGAAATCACAAATGGGAACTATACACTTCAAAGCAACTCTCACTAAAATTTGAAGTTGATATCTCCAAAACCCAGAGAGCTGTAGAATTTTGAAAATTGCTATTGAAATATTGACTATAGTTCATTTTACATCCTGTATATCAAAAACAAAAAATCCCGTAAAACTTTGGAAATCACAAATGGAGACTATACACTTCAAAGCAACTCTCACTAAAATTTGAAGTTGATATCTCCAAAACCCAGAGAGCTGTAGAATTTTGAAAATTGCTATTGAAATATTGACTATAGTTCATTTTACATCCTGTATATCAAAAACAAAAAATCCCGTAAAACTTTGGAAATCACAAATGGAGACTATACACTTCAAAGCAACTCTCACTAAAATTTGAAGTTGATATCTCAAAAACCCAGAGAGCAGTGGAGTTTTGAAAATTGCTATTGAAATATTGACTATAGTTCATTTTACATCCTGTATATCAAAAACAAAAAATCCCGTGAAACTTTGGAAATCACAAATGGAGACTATACACTTCAAAGCAACTCTCACTAAAATTTGAAGTTGATATCTCAAAAACCCAGAGAGCAGTGGAGTTTTGATATTTGCTATTAAAACATTGACATGAATACATTTAACACCCTGTATATCAAAAACCAAAAATCCCATGAAACTTGGTACATTATAAATGGGAACTATACACTTCAAAGCAACTCTCAACAAAATTTGAAGTTGATATCTCAAAAACCAAGAGAGCAGTGGAATTTTGAAAATTGCTATTAAAAATATTGAAATTAATTCATTCAACACCCTGTATATCAGAATCCAAAAATCCTGTGAAACTTTGGAAACCACAAATTTAAACTATACACTTCAATGCAACTCTCACTCAACTTTGAAGTTGATATCTCAAAAACCAAGAGAGCAATGGAATTTTGAAAATTGCTAATAAAATATTGACATTGATTCATTTAACACCCTGTATAGTAAAAACCAAAGATCCCGTTGAACTTCGAAAATAACAAATGGAAACTAACACTTAAACGCAACTTTCGGTAAGATTTGAAGTTGATATCTCAAAAAACAAGAGACCGTTGGAATTTTGAAAATTGCTATTCAAAATATTGAAATTAATTCATTCAACACCCTGTATATCAGAATCCAAAAATCCTGTGAAACTTCGGAAATCACAAATTAAAACTATACACTTCAATGCAACTCTCACTTAACTTTGAAGTTGATATCTCAAAAACCAAGAGAGCTGTGGAATTTTGAAAATTGCTATTAAAATATTGACTATAGTTCATTTTACATCCTGTATATCAAAAACAAAAAATCCCGTGAAACTTTGGAAATCACAAATGGAGACTATACACTTCAAAGCAACTCTCACTAAAATTTGAAGTTGATATCTCAAAAATCAAGAGAGCAGTGGAGTTTTGATATTTGCTATTAAAACATTGACATGAATACATTTAACACTCTGTATATCAAAAACCAAAAATCCCGTTGAGCTTTGGAAATAACAAATGAGAACTATACACTTTGAAGCAACTCTCATTAAAATCTGAAGTTGATATCTCAAAAACCAAGAGAGCAATGGAATTTTGAAAATTGCTATTAAAATATTGACATTGATCCATTCAACACCCTTTATATAAAAAACAAAAAATCCCGTGAAACTTCGGAAATCATAAATTAAAACTATACACTTCAATGCAACTCTCACTAAAATTTGAAGTTGATATCTCAAAAACCCAGAGAGCTGTGGAATTTTGAAAATTGCTATTAAAATATTGACTATAGTTCATTTTACATCCTGTATATCAAAAACAAAAAATCCCGTGAAACTTTGGAAATCACAAATGGAAACTATACACTTCAAAGCAACTCTCACTAAAATCTGAAGTTGATATCTCAAAAACCAAGAGAGCAATGGAATTTTGAAAATTGCTATTAAAATATTGACATTGATCCATTCAACACCCTTTATATAAAAAACAAAAAATCCCGTGAAACTTCGGAAATCATAAATTAAAACTATACACTTCAATGCAACTCTCACTAAAATTTGAAGTTGATATCTCAAAAACCCAGAGAGCTGTGGAATTTTGAAAATTGCTATTAAAATATTGACTATAGTTCATTTTACATCCTGTATATCAAAAACAAAAAATCCCGTGAAACTTTGGAAATCACAAATGGAAACTATACACTTCAAAGCAACTCTCACTAAAATCTGAAGTTGATATCTCAAAAACCAAGAGAGCAATGGAATTTTGAAAATTGCTATTGAAATATTGACTATAGTTCATTTCACATCTTGTATATCAAAAACAAAAAATCCCGTGAAACATTGGAAATCACAAATGGAAACTATACACTTCAAAGCAACTCTCACTAAAATTTGAAGTTGATATCTCAAAAACCCAGAGAGCTGTGGAATTTTGAAAATTGCTATTAAAATATTGACTATAGTTCATTTTACATCCTGTATATCAAAAATAAAAAATCCCGTAAAAACTTTGGAAATCACAAATGGGAACTATACACTTCAAAGCAACTCTCACTAAAATTTGAAGTTGATATCTCCAAAACCCAGAGAGCTGTAGAATTTTGAAAATTGCTATTGAAATATTGACTATAGTTCATTTTACATCCTGTATATCAAAAACAAAAAATCCCGTAAAACTTTGGAAATCACAAATGGAGACTATACACTTCAAAGCAACTCTCACTAAAATTTGAAGTTGATATCTCCAAAACCCAGAGAGCTGTAGAATTTTGAAAATTGCTATTGAAATATTGACTATAGTTCATTTTACATCCTGTATATCAAAAACAAAAAATCCCGTAAAACTTTGGAAATCACAAATGGAGACTATACACTTCAAAGCAACTCTCACTAAAATTTGAAGTTGATATCTCAAAAACCCAGAGAGCAGTGGAGTTTTGAAAATTGCTATTGAAATATTGACTATAGTTCATTTTACATCCTGTATATCAAAAACAAAAAATCCCGTGAAACTTTGGAAATCACAAATGGAGACTATACACTTCAAAGCAACTCTCACTAAAATTTGAAGTTGATATCTCAAAAACCCAGAGAGCAGTGGAGTTTTGATATTTGCTATTAAAACATTGACATGAATACATTTAACACCCTGTATATCAAAAACCAAAAATCCCATGAAACTTGGTACATTATAAATGGGAACTATACACTTCAAAGCAACTCTCAACAAAATTTGAAGTTGATATCTCAAAAACCAAGAGAGCAGTGGAATTTTGAAAATTGCTATTAAAAATATTGAAATTAATTCATTCAACACCCTGTATATCAGAATCCAAAAATCCTGTGAAACTTTGGAAACCACAAATTTAAACTATACACTTCAATGCAACTCTCACTCAACTTTGAAGTTGATATCTCAAAAACCAAGAGAGCAATGGAATTTTGAAAATTGCTAATAAAATATTGACATTGATTCATTTAACACCCTGTATAGTAAAAACCAAAGATCCCGTTGAACTTCGAAAATAACAAATGGAAACTAACACTTAAACGCAACTTTCGGTAAGATTTGAAGTTGATATCTCAAAAAACAAGAGACCGTTGGAATTTTGAAAATTGCTATTCAAAATATTGAAATTAATTCATTCAACACCCTGTATATCAGAATCCAAAAATCCTGTGAAACTTCGGAAATCACAAATTAAAACTATACACTTCAATGCAACTCTCACTTAACTTTGAAGTTGATATCTCAAAAACCAAGAGAGCTATGGAATTTTGAAAATTGCCATTAAAATATTGACATTGATTCATTTAACACCCTGTATAGTAAAAACCAAAGATCCCGTTGAACTTCGAAAATAACAAATGGAAACTATACACTTGAACGCAACTTTCGGTAAAATTTGAAGTTGATATCTCAAAAAACAAGACACCGTTGGAATTATGAAAGTTGCCATTAAAATATTGACATTAATTCATTCAACACCTTGTATATTAAAAACCTAATTTCTGAAACCAAAAATTTGTCACAAATAAACATTGGAAATGTTCTGAGCCAAATAATTACCACAAAAAAAATCGTCATTTCAAAAATCGATCAAGAAAAACCAATAGTGATGCAGTGTCCCAGTTAGGATTTCGAAAACGAAAGTGTGACCCATTTCCCCATAAACCTCGTCAGAAAAACCGGGAAATTTCGTTAAATGTTACAAATTGAACCAATAAACAAAAACAAAGTAAAAAAATCAATGCCACAAAAAAAAAGTTATCCCACAAACCCCCCCGACTTGACCCACTTTCCGGGGCCCATTCACTTCAATCCAAATCAACATTAATCGATAAATGGGGCACAAAAATCACGGGGATTTTTTGCTGGTAAAACAAAGACAATTTACCCATTGTGCCCGGATTTCAGGTAATGCACCAAAACGAAAACACTGCAGTAAAGGTGCGGATTTTTTCAACAAAACTGTATGAAATGCCTGTTGTTTTGAACAAGATGAGATTTGGAGGCTTACTTGCAGGATTTCGTGCCTTTTCACGCACATTGAGTCGGCCCTTCTCATTCAGTAACACTAAAAAACTTTAAACTGCCGTTTTTCTCCACTCAACAACTAAAACTGTCGATAAGATGGCGTCAACCAATCGCAAACCAAGAACCTGTGACGTAACAGCTACAATCGTGTAGTTGTAGCGAAAAAACGCACCTCTAACGCCATGTTGTCAGATTGTGCAAAAAGGGAAAACTGACAAAATCACGATTCCAAGCAAAACTAGGTATATGCGGTAAAATGATGATCTGACAACGCAGGATTATTAACGTTTGCGCAGTCTGGCCCAAGACATGCACAACGATGCGTTTTATCTTGCTGTCAGAACAGTGTTGTCGCATGTCAACACAATTCCAAAATCACCCAACTTTTCCACAACAAATAACTCAAAATCGCTAGTACAATATGATAAACACCGCGCGGCAACCAGATTTTCCCTGCAAACTTGGCCCGGTGCCAAAATGCATTTTTGCGACTGACTAGTCCGAGGAATTATTTAAATAAATTACGCGGCACACTCACCTGTAAATGTGGCTGTTCTGCGTCTAAAATCCGGGACTTCGGGAAATCGAAAATAAACTCGTTCTAATGTAAAAGTGTTTCTATAAAGTCATTTTCTTCAAAATTAAAATTATTTAACACAACACGAACAGAAACGCGAAAACTGAAACGGGTTAAATGCTCATTCAATTGTCATGCGAGTTTCCATGGTGTTGTGACAAGCACAGCTTGCTTTGCTGGGCTAAAAAATCGTGTTCCGTTATTAATAAATGCATGGATTGGCATGGCGATAATGCGGGTTTGCATGAACAAGCATGGTTTAACATGCAATGCTTGTGAACTATTGATCTATGTTGTCTTTGATTTGAACATTCAAATCTCCCGCCCCAATTACGACTCCGTCTAGCGCTGTTATGCTGGGTCTGCAGGCGCTTAGGCAAATATGTTTACGAGGGTTGTATGATAAGTTTAAATCAAGATAATGTAAAAAGATCGTCATTATTATTATAGATTTTTGCAATTTATTCTACAGATTTCTATATTTGTATGTATTTTCTTATTGGCAATATCAAATGCATAACAATATGCATTCATTACGTGTTTGAATCACCAAATTTTTAAACAAAATTGAGTAATGAAAAGGTTATCGCCAAATCATCATTCATTATAATTTAAAATGAAGACAAATTTGTGAAAATTGTTAAATGTTGCAGTTCATGTGCCGGTGGCCATCAGGCAATACGGATGGGTGATTTGTGAAAATCTTGGATTCATTTGTCGTATTTTCTGGAATTTTAGTAGTGTTGTGAGGGTAGGGATAAACAGTTTTCCAAAATAATGGTGCTTATAATTTAGTATATTTCCGTTGTTGTCAACGCGTTTGATTTTAATGCAAAACAAAAAAAAAGCAAACATTGATGAAAAGTGTTTGAAATACGTATAATATATTAAACAAAATTTAGTCAAATTCATCCATATACAATTTGGAAGAAGTCGTTAATTTCAAAATAAAGGAATCAGGATAAACCAGGATGATCCACCACAAAAAAAAGTAGGTCCTAAATAGCGGCTGAAAATTGATTAGTTGGATGAGATGAACCGTTATAATAATCTTTTCCTATCATAGAAGTCATTTAAAAATTGTTGTAGGAAACAAAAAAAAAATGTGTTTTACGTATGTTTTTATGAAGTTTTCATCATCAAAGTCAACTGATTATATATAGTATTTTATTTAACGAGCATATAATGAGCCAAATATTACACGAGATTAAAATTTATTTCACGAGTCGAAGGCGAGTGTTATTAGTTTTATTCGAGTGTAATATGTTCATTATATTTGAGTCAAATACAATGCTTTATCTACTGTCAAAAAATTTGGAAAAAAAAGTCACTAAATAAAGCCAACAATAGTTGTGTTTAGACCCACTGCCCGTGGATAAAGAACTATAGCCTAGTTTACACCAATAACTCGTTTAATTCGGTCCGATAGGACCAAGTGGGTGGGGATAGTACGGTAGGACCAATGCATGCTTCCTGCCCGTTTACACCGTCTTGCAACGCGTGAACTAAATGTGTACGCCCGCAATTCGTCAAATGTCAAAAACAAGTCGAAATTATTCATCAACACAATTCGTAACCAAAAAAAACATAAGTAAGTACGCTCAGATTGCCTTAGAAACTTAGAACCAACACAATTCACAATAATAACAATCAACATAACCTCATAATTTTGATCCAGATCGAACCAAATTTAGTTCGGTACACTTGCTGGCGAGTACCGAACCAAGAGCGGACCAGCTTAGTCCACGACTGTTTACACCATTCGAACCAAATATTTGGTTTGGATATAGTCCGAATTTGGTACTTGGTCCGCGGACCAAGTTGTCGGTATAAACTATAGGCTTATGATCCACGCGTTACTGGTAATACTCGCTTATAATCGGCCCACTGCCCATGAATAAAGAACCTACCCGTGGATTAAGAACTATAATCCACGGGTTTCTATCAGGCCGTGTATTATGTGGAACATTTTATATCTATAGATGGTTGCATAAAACAACTATTTTTTGACAGTTGTAGATAAAATTTTTTACAATTTGGTTTTTGATAATCGTGACGACTTTTCAAATTTATCAATCATTTTATGGAGCATTCGACATTCTATCATAAAACACCATGTATATTATTTCCAACGAATTTTCGTCACAGGCTTCTACAGGGTGATTAGAAAAGATTTTGTCAACAATTTGAGTTTTGAAAATTGAAATTTGGTTAACAACTAAAACTAAGCGTGACGATTTTTCAGAAATTATCAACTATTTTATGAGGCATTTGACATTTTATCATAAATCACCCTGTATTTTAGTCCCAACGGATTGCCGACAAAGTTCAACTACACAGGGTGATAAGAGAAGGTTTGGTCTACAATTTGGTTTTTGAAAATTAAAAATCGCTTTACAAATAACAATGTAACGACTTCAAAAATTATCAATCATTTTATGGAGCATTACACTTTCAATCATAAAACACCCTGTATATTATTTCCAACGAATTGTTCTCACAGTCCAATCATACAGGGTGATGAAGAAAAGATTTGTCGAACTACAATTTGGGTATTGAAAATTTCACGAAAGTTTGACGACTTTTCAAGGATTATCAATTATTTTATGAAGCACTACTTTGACCTTGTTGTTTGTGAGAGTTCACATTTTTTCAATAATTTATGGATCTTGTCATCATCTCCACTCCTTTAATTGAATTTTGGATTCAAAAAGACAACGTATTTTATTAATTTCATTTTTATTATCATTCATGTGACCAAAAATACATATTTGTTCATTAATTTATTACTTTTGTCATCCTCACCTCTTTCATCCCCTTATAGAGATGGAATTTTAAAAAATAACTAAATATGTGTTTCATGATTTTTATTCAAGTTTGTTAATATGAAGTTTACAAAAATATGTGAATTTTCCAGTTTTGCCAGCGCTGCCCCTTCCTCTTTCGCTCTATCAGGGGTTGAATACAAACAAAAAGACAAACACAAGAAAAGACACGTGATTTATTAATTTCATGTAAGATCATCATAATCAAGTTTCAAGTTGATGTGATATAATTTTTTCATTAATTTTTTGATTTTTCACACTCCCACCCCTTTCACCCGTTATTTGAGGGTTGAAAAATGACGAAACACGTGTTTCATCGATTTCATTCAAGATTATTTATATGAAGTTTCAAGGCGATGTGACCAAGAATACATATTTTTTCATAACCATATGTAATCATGTAATTTCTATCAGCCCCCCGGGGGAAAAATTTTGCAAAATTCTTTCTTAGCACAGCTATAAATATTTATCAGAATCTCTTCATAATTTTAAGGCTCTATCTGTATAATAGTTTTGGCTGGGCGGTGATGAGTCAGTCATTAGCCTAGCTTACACCGATAACTCGTTTAGTTCGGTCCGATAGGACCAAGTGGGTGGGGATAGTACGGTAGGACCAATGCTTGCTTCTCGCCCGTTTACACCGTCTCGCGACGCGTGAACTAAATGAGTACACGCGCAATTCCTCAAATGTCAAAAACAAGTCGAAATTATCTATCAACACAATTCGTAACCAAAATAAAAACATAAGTAGTACGCTCAGATTGCCTTAGAAACACTGAACCAGAGAACTAGATTATCTCTAGTTCTCTGCACTGAACCAACACAATTCACAATAATAACAACCAACATAACCTCATAATTTCCATCCAGATCGAACCAAATTTAGTTCGGTACACCTGCTGGCGAATACCGAACCAAGAGTGGAACAGCTTAGTCCGCAACTGTTTACACCATTCGAACCAAATATTCAGTTCTGATATAGTTCGAATTTAGTACTTGGTCCGCGGACCAAGTTGTCGGTGTAAACTAGGCTATTCAGGCTTGAGTTAGGACAAGCTCTTTTATAGATAAACATTCTATCACAACCAAAGGTTCTCGAAAGTTAACAAACTACACGTGATTAGGCATAGAGAACTGATTGAATTGTTGGTTTATCCCACGTGACCTTTCAATATTTTTTTTTTTGTTTGACCACGTGTAGTTTGGTCACATTGGTGACTTTTGGTTGTGAATAGAGTGTAGATGTGCATTCGATTCTATAATAATAACAATATAGAGTTGTGAAGCTATAGAATAAACATAGTCAATTGAAATAATTATTGAACATCCCTCATAGTATCGTAGTGGCAACACCGCTGGAGTAAAATAGTATAGACACGGCCTAACATCCCAACCACTGCACATCTGTCACTGTCCTCTGTCAAAAGTCAAAAATGTCATTAGTTTATTGAGTGGAGTGGTTGTTTATTCCTAAGTGCGTCCCTCCAAATTTTCCCACTTTTAATCGCTTTTTCACACCTTTAATCACCTTTCATTAGATATAATAAATGCGACAAACAATAAGTAAACAACAGCTTGATCCATAAAAACACCATTGCAAGCTGTTGTTGCAAAGCCCTTGCGTGAATAATGGCGCCATTTTAGCGTTTTTTGCAAATTATGTTTGTTTACACTGTGTGAATTAGGCAAAAAACTCTTTACCATATAAAGGAGTCAAGGTTATACCCATTTAACGTAAGGATTTTGGTTTAATTAACCGGTTTTTAGATGGATTCAACACCCAAGACTGGTTCAACTTTAATGTCTTCGCGATTTTTTGAGAGCACCCCCAAGGCTTCTAGCGATTCTACGTTGGTGCATAATGTTAATATGAAGAAAAGAAAGGTGAGTGTTGTTGGTGAAATCTTCAGTTTTGGTGTTTAATGAGGAGAAAGTGGTCTGGTTGATTTTAGTTTTAAGCTGATCTTTTCGATAGTTTGTCGATGAAATGCGGGTAATTTTTAATTAAAATGTCAGAAAAATGCAGCCCAAGATCTTGGAGATGTACAGGGTGTCTCTTTAATTGATCCAATTAAATAAGAACACTGAAAACAAGACGGTTTAGCAGGATAGTTTATAGAAGAAAAATTGAAAAAAAAATGACTTATTTGTCCAATAAATGCTGCTAAAATTCTGGGAAATAAACAGGGTGTCCCCAAAATCCAATTTAATAAGAACACGACAATATTTGGGAACTTTCAACGTTTGACTTGGACACCCTGTACACAGAAAACAAGACGGTTTAGGAAAATATTTTATAGAAGAAAAATTTAAGAAAATTGTCTTATTTTTCCAATAAATTGAGCTAAAATCCTGGCAAATATACTGGGTGTCTCCAAAATCTAGTTCATTAACAATACGTCAATATCTGAGAATTTTCAACGTTTGACTTTGACACCCTGTACACAGAAAACAAGACGGTTTAGGAAAATATTTTATAGAAGAAAAATTAAAGAAAATCGTCTTATTTTTCCAATAAATTAAGCTAAGATCCTGGCAAATATACAGGGTGTCTCCAAAATCTAGTTCATTATGAATACGTCAATATGTGAGAATTTTCAACGTTTGACTTTGACACCCTGTACACAGAAAACAAGACGCTTTAGGAAAATATTTTATAGAAAAAAAAATAAAAAAAATTGTCTTATTTTTCCAATAAATTAAGCTAAAATCATGGCAAATATACAGGGTGTCTCCAAAATCTAGTTCATTATGAATACGTCAATATGTGAGAATTTTCAACGTTTGACTTTGACACCCTGTACACAGAAAACAAGACGCTTTAGGAAAATATTTTATAGAAAAAAAAATAAAAAAAATTGTCTTGTTTTTCCAATAAATTAAGCTAAAATCATGGCAAATATACAGGGTGTCTCCAAAATCTAGTTCATCAAGAATACGTCAATATGTGAGAATTTTCAACGTTTGACTTTGACACCCTGTACACAGAAAACAAGACGCTTTAGGAAAATATTTTATAGAAAAAAAAATAAAAAAAATTGTCTTATTTTTCCAATAAATTAAGCTAAAATCATGGCAAATATACAGGGTGTCTCCAAAATCTAGTTCATCAAGAATACGTCAATATGTGAGAATTTTCAACGTTTGACTTTGACACCCTGTACACAGAAAACAAGACGCTTTAGGAAAATATTTTATAGAAAAAAAAATAAAAAAAATTGTCTTATTTTTCCAATAAATTAAGCTAAAATCATGGCAAATATACAGGGTGTCTCCAAAATCTAGTTCATCAAGAATACGTCAATATGTGAGAATTTTCAACGTTTGACTTTGACACCCTGTACACAGAAAACAAGACGCTTTAGGAAAATATTTTATAGAAAAAAAAATAAAAAAAATTGTCTTATTTTTCCAATAAATTAAGCTAAAATCATGGCAAATATACAGGGTGTCTCCAAAATCTAGTTCATCAAGAATACGTCAATATGTGAGAATTTTCAACGTTTGACTTTGACACCCTGTACACAGAAAACAAGACGCTTTAGGAAAATATTTTATAGAAAAAAAAATAAAAAAAATTGTCTTATTTTTCCAATAAATTAAGCTAAGATCCTGGCAAATATACAGGGTGTCTCCAAAATCTAGTTCATTATGAATACGTCAATATGTGAGAATTTTCAACGTTTGACTTTGACACCCTGTACACAGAAAACAAGACGCTTCAGGAAAATATTTTATAGAAAAAAAAATAAAAAAAATTGTCTTATTTTTCCAATAAATTAAGCTAAGATCCTGGCAAATATACAGGGTGTCTCCAAAATCTAGTTCATTATGAATACGTCAATATGTGAGAATTTTCAACGTTTGACTTTGACACCCTGTACACAGAAAACAAGACGCTTTAGGAAAATATTTTATAGAAAAAAAAATAAAAAAAATTGTCTTATTTTTCCAATAAATTAAGCTAAAATCATGGCAAATATACAGGGTGTCTCCAAAATCTAGTTCATTATGAATACGTCAATATGTGAGAATTTTCAACGTTTGACTTTGACACCCTGTACACAGAAAACAAGACGCTTTAGGAAAATATTTTATAGAAAAAAAAATAAAAAAAATTGTCTTGTTTTTCCAATAAATTAAGCTAAAATCATGGCAAATATACAGGGTGTCTCCAAAATCTAGTTCATCAAGAATACGTCAATATGTGAGAATTTTCAACGTTTGACTTTGACACCCTGTACACAGAAAACAAGACGCTTTAGGAAAATATTTTATAGAAAAAAAAATAAAAAAAATTGTCTTATTTTTCCAATAAATTAAGCTAAAATCATGGCAAATATACAGGGTGTCTCCAAAATCTAGTTCATCAAGAATACGTCAATATGTGAGAATTTTCAACGTTTGACTTTGACACCCTGTACACAGAAAACAAGACGCTTTAGGAAAATATTTTATAGAAAAAAAAATAAAAAAAATTGTCTTATTTTTCCAATAAATTAAGCTAAAATCATGGCAAATATACAGGGTGTCTCCAAAATCTAGTTCATCAAGAATACGTCAATATGTGAGAATTTTCAACGTTTGACTTTGACACCCTGTACACAGAAAACAAGACGCTTTAGGAAAATATTTTATAGAAAAAAAAATAAAAAAAATTGTCTTATTTTTCCAATAAATTAAGCTAAAATCATGGCAAATATACAGGGTGTCTCCAAAATCTAGTTCATCAAGAATACGTCAATATGTGAGAATTTTCAACGTTTGACTTTGACACCCTGTACACAGAAAACAAGACGCTTTAGGAAAATATTTTATAGAAAAAAAAATAAAAAAAATTGTCTTATTTTTCCAATAAATTAAGCTAAGATCCTGGCAAATATACAGGGTGTCTCCAAAATCTAGTTCATTATGAATACGTCAATATGTGAGAATTTTCAACGTTTGACTTTGACACCCTGTACACAGAAAACAAGACGCTTCAGGAAAATATTTTATAGAAAAAAAAATAAAAAAAATTGTCTTATTTTTCCAATAAATTAAGCTAAGATCCTGGCAAATATACAGGGTGTCTCCAAAATCTAGTTCATTAAGAATACGACAATATGTGAGAATTTTCAACGTTTGACTTTGACACCCTGTACACAGAAAACAAGGCGCTTTAGGAAAATATTTTATAGAAGAAAAATTAAAGAAAATTGTCTTATTTTTCCAATAAATTAAGCTAAAATCATGGCAAATATACAGGATGTCTCCAAAATCTAGTTCATTAACAATACGTCAATATGTGAGAATTTTCAACGTTTGACTTTGACACCCTGTTCACAGAAAACAAGGCGCTTTAGGAAAATATTTTATAGAAGAAAAATTAAAGAAAATTGTCTTATTTTTCAAATAAATTAAGCCAAAATCATGGCAAATATACAGGATGTCTCCAAAATCTAGTTCATTAACAATACGTCAATATGTGAGAATTTTCAACGTTTGACTTTGACACCCTGTACACAGAAAACAAGGCGCTTTAGGAAAATATTTTATAGAAAAAAAAATAAAAAAAATTGTCTTATTTTTCCAATAAATTAAGCTAAGATCCTGGCAAATATACAGGGTGTCTCCAAAATCTAGTTCATTAAGAATACGTCAATATGTGAGAATTTTCAACGTTTGACTTTGACACCCTGTTCACAGAAAACAAGGCGCTTTTGGAAAATATTTTATAGAAGAAAAATTAAAGAAAATTGTCTTATTTTTCCAATAAATTAAGCTAAGATCCTGGCAAATATACAGGGTGTCTCCAAAATCTAGTTCATTAAGAATACGTCAATATGTGAGAATTTTCAACGTTTGACTTTGACACCCTGTTCACAGAAAACAAGGCGCTTTAGGAAAATATTTTATAGAAAAAAAAATAAAAAAAATTGTCTTATTTTTCCAATAAATTAAGCTAAGATCCTGGCAAATATACAGGATGTCTCCAAAATCTAGTTCATTATGAATACGTCAATCTGTGAGAATTTTCAACGTTTGACTTTGACACCCTGTACACAGAAAACAAGACGCTTCAGGAAAATATTTTATAGAAAAAAAAATAAAAAAAATTGTCTTATTTTTCCAATAAATTAAGCTAAGATCCTGGAAAATATACAGGGTGTCTCCAAAATCTAGTTCATTAAGAATACGTCAATATGTGAGAATTTTCAACGTTTGACTTTGACACCCTGTTCACAGAAAACAAGGCGCTTTTGGAAAATATTTTATAGAAGAAAAATTAAAGAAAATTGTCTTATTTTTCCAATAAATTAAGCTAAGATCCTGGCAAATATACAGGGTGTCTCCAAAATCTAGTTCATTAAGAATACGTCAATATGTGAGAATTTTCAACGTTTGACTTTGACACCCTGTTCACAGAAAACAAGGCGCTTTTGGAAAATATTTTATAGAAGAAAAATTAAAGAAAATTGTCTTATTTTTCCAATAAATTAAGCTAAGATCCTGGCAAATATACAGGGTGTCTCCAAAATCTAGTTCATTAAGAATACGTCAATATGTGAGAATTTTCAACGTTTGACTTTGACACCCTGTTCACAGAAAACAAGGCGCTTTTGGAAAATATTTTATAGAAGAAAAATTAAAGAAAATTGTCTTATTTTTCCAATAAATTAAGCTAAGATCCTGGCAAATATACAGGGTGTCTCCAAAATCTAGTTCATTAAGAATACGTCAATATGTGAGAATTTTCAACGTTTGACTTTGACACCCTGTTCACAGAAAACAAGGCGCTTTAGGAAAATATTTTATAGAAAAAAAAATAAAAAAAATTGTCTTATTTTTCCAATAAATTAAGCTAAGATCCTGGCAAATATACAGGATGTCTCCAAAATCTAGTTCATTATGAATACGTCAATCTGTGAGAATTTTCAACGTTTGACTTTGACACCCTGTACACAGAAAACAAGGCGCTTTAGGAAAATATTTTATAGAAAAAAAAATAAAAAAAATTGTCTTATTTTTCCAATAAATTAAGCTAAGATCCTGGAAAATATACAGGGTGTCTCCAAAATCTAGTTCATTAAGAATACGTCAATATGTGAGAATTTTCAACGTTTGACTTTGACACCCTGTTCACAGAAAACAAGGCGCTTTTGGAAAATATTTTATAGAAAAAAAATTAAAGAAAATTGTCTTATTTTTCCAATAAATTAAGCTAAGATCCTGGCAAATATACAGGGTGTCTCCAAAATCTAGTTCATTAAGAATACGTCAATATGTGAGAATTTTCAACGTTTGACTTTGACACCCTGTTCACAGAAAACAAGGCGCTTTAGGAAAATATTTTATAGAAGAAAAATTAAAGAAAATTGTCTTATTTTTCAAATAAATTAAGCCAAAATCATGGCAAATATACAGGATGTCTCCAAAATCTAGTTCATTAACAATACGTCAATATGTGAGAATTTTCAACGTTTGACTTTGACACCCTGTACACAGAAAACAAGGCGCTTTAGGAAAATATTTTATAGAAAAAAAAATAAAAAAAATTGTCTTATTTTTCCAATAAATTAAGCTAAAATCATGGCAAATATACAGGGTGTCTCCAAAATCTAGTTCATCAAGAATACGTCAATATGTGAGAATTTTCAACGTTTGACTTTGACACCCTGTTCACAGAAAACAAGGCGCTTTAGGAAAATATTTTATAGAAGAAAAATTAAAGAAAATTGTCTTATTTTTCAAATAAATTAAGCCAAAATCATGGCAAATATACAGGATGTCTCCAAAATCTAGTTCATTAACAATACGTCAATATGTGAGAATTTTCAACGTTTGACTTTGACACCCTGTACACAGAAAACAAGGCGCTTTAGGAAAATATTTTATAGAAAAAAAAAATATAAAAAATTGTCTTATTTTTCCAATAAATTAAGCTAAAATCATGGCAAATATACAGGGTGTCTCCAAAATCTAGTTCATTAAGAATACGTCAATATGTGGAAATTTTCAACGTTTGACTTTGACACCCTGTACACAGAAAACAAGACGCTTTAGGAAAATATTTTATAGAAGAAAAATTAAAAAAAATTGTCTTATTTTTCCAATAAATTAAGCAAAAATCCTGGCAAATATACTGGGTGTCTCCAAAATCTAGTTCATTAAGAATACGTCAATATGTGGAAATTTTCAACGTTTGACTTTGACACCCTGTACACAGAAAACAAGACGCTTTAGGAAAATATTCTATAGAAAAAAAATTAAATAAAATTGTCTTATTTTTCCAATAAATTAAGCTAAAATCCTGGCAAATATACAGGGTGTCTCCAAAATCTAGTTCATTAAGAATACGTCAATATGTGAGAATTTTCAACGTTTGACTTTGACACCCTGTACACAGAAAACAAGACGCTTTAGGAAAATATTTTATAGAAAAAAAATTAAAAAAAATTGTCTTATTTTTCCAATAATTTAAGCTAAAATCATGGCAAATATACAGGATGTCTCCAAAATCTAGTTCATTAACAATACGTCAATATGTGAGAAGTTGCAACGTTTGACATTGACACCCTGTACACAAAAAATAAGACGGTTCAGGAAGATAATTTATATGACAAAAATTGAAAAAAATTGTCTTTTTCATCCGATGAATAGTCCTAGAATCCTGGCAAATATACAGGGTGTCTCCAAAATCTAGTTCATAAAGAATACGTCAATATGTGGGAATTTTCAACGTTTTACTTTGACACCCTGTACACAGAAAACAAGACGGTTCAGGAAAATATTTTATAGAAGAAAAATTAAGGAAAATTGTCTTATTTTTCCAATAAACTAGGCTAAAATCCTTTCAAATATACAAGGTGTCTCCAAAATCTGATTTAATAAGAACACGTCAATATTTGGGAAAACTAGACGGTTTAGGAAAATAGTTTATAGAAGGAAAATTGTCTTATTTTTCCAATAAATGCCCGGGAAATATAAATAGTGTCCCCAAAACCCCCTTACAGGTCCAATACCAATACTGTGATAAAAAAGGCCGCACTCTAGACACTCTTCTAAACTCATCTTCAAGCCCCCAAGCCTCCAGCACGTTCAACGAGAGCCTCAATGAAGATTTCGGAAACATCCAGATTGAATCCAAGCAGAATTTCTTCAGAATTGAAGACTGTGATGAACCATCTTCCAAGTTCCTCAAAACTGACAGGTAAATTTTAAAATAAAAAAAAAAATTGTACTCATCGAACATATCTTTAGCATTGAAAGTTTTGACCCGAACACAATGATAAAAGTGTGATAAGTTTACTTGCCGGTGAAATGACAAAATGTCTGCCTGATTTTACTCTCTGGGCTCACTCTACACACTTTCTATAGTCATTGTTTTATCAATAAAACACTAAATAGCGCAATTTAGAATAGAAAATAATTCACATAGTTAGCACTACTAACTTCCTAACCTCACAAAACGGTGTTTGTAAACAATGGCGTCAGAAAAACTGGCCTTAAGTTTGCGAACAGACGTTGCCAAGTTTCAACACAAAACGTAAACCTCAAATTTTCAACTTCAAAGAAGTTTTTTGATGACAAGAAAGTGATCTGTGACGGGTATTTTATCATAAATGATGAAAAAATAGTAAATATTTATTAGGGATGTTTGGTTTGGAAATATTAGTTTTGTTGTAATATTAAGTCTATGGTTCTACCTATTCACTTAGCTGTGCCAAAATCGTCACCCCACCCTCCACTCCCGAGTCTCATTTGCGCAGCTACAACGCAACCCCCCGAAAACCGGGCAGTTTTCAAAAATGCCCCCCTTCGGGCTCCATTTCGACGCCCCTCAAGGAGCAACACGACATTTTGTATCCCACTTTGAAGCCTCTAGAGCCGCCTCAGAAGAGAGAGAAGATTGCTCAGACGTTGGATAGTAGATCGACGTTGGCGCCGGAGTGTTTGCTGAGTAATATTTTGAAAAATCACGTGATTATGGGGAAGATTTTCGAACATTTGTCCAATGGGGATTTGTTCCGGTTTGCGCAGGTGTCCAATGGTTGCAGGGAGGCCTTGTTTTGTAATCTTAAGGCTATTGCGAGGTGAGTTTTTTCTTTATCATCATTTTTAACTAAATGTAAAACTTTCCCTGATGAAAACTCTAAAAAACTTTTAAACTTTAAACTTTATAATCATTTTCAACAAAGCTAAGAGGCTTGCCAATATTTCCACTTTGAAGGCTTACAAATAAAAATTTCCAAATCTAATCGTTGATGTTGTTCTAGATTAAGTTAGACCAACTATTTCTCTGCTGTTTAGTGCAAAAATCACCCCTCTATCTCAAAAATTACGATTTTGGTGAATTTTTTTGTGATTTGTTGCCAAATATTTGAAAATTGATATTTCCACTTTGAAGGCTTACAAATAAAAATTTCCAAATCTAATTGTGAATGTTGTTCTTGTTTAAATTAGACCAACTATTTCTCTACAGTTTAGTGCAAAATTACCCCTCTATCTAAAAAATTACGATTTTGGTGATTTTTTTTGTGATTCGTTGCCAAATATTTGAAAATTGATATTTCCACTTTGAAGGCTTACAAATAAAAATTTCCAAATCTAATTGTGAATGTTGTTCTAGTTTAAATTAGACCAACTATTTCTCTACAGTTTAGTGCAAAAATCACCCCTCTATCTCAAAAATTACGATTTTGGTGAATTTTTTTGTGTTTTGTTGCCAAATATTTGAAAATTGATATTTCCACTTTGAAGGCTTACAAATGAAAATTTCCAAATCTAATTGTGAATGTTGTTCTTGTTTAAATTAGACCAACTATTTCTCTACAGTTTAGTGCAAAATTACCCCTCTATCTAAAAAATTACGATTTTGGTGATTTTTTTTGTGATTCGTTGCCAAATATTTGAAAATTGATATTTCCACTTTGAAGGCTTACAAATAAAAATTTCCAAATCTAATTGTGAATGTTGTTCTAGTTTAAATTAGACCAACTATTTCTCTACAGTTTAGTGCAAAAATCACCCCTCTATCTCAAAAATTACGATTTTGGTGAATTTTTTTGTGATTTGTTGCCAAATATTTGAAAATTGATATTTCCACTTTGAAGGCTTACAAATAAAAATTTCCAAATCTGATCGTGAATGTTGTTCTAGTTTAAGTTAGACCAACTATTTCTCTGCTGTTTAGTGCAAAAATCACCCCTCTATCTAAAAAATTACGATTTTGGTGAATTTTTTTGTGTTTTGTTGCCAAATATTTGAAAATTGATATTTCCACTTTGAAGGCTTACAAATGAAAATTTCCAAATCTAATTGTGAATGTTGTTCTAGATTAAGTAAGATCAACTATTTCTCTACCGTTTGGTGCAAAAACCACCCCTCTATCTCAAAAAATACGATTTTGGTGAATTTTTTTGTGATTTGTTGCCAAATATTTGAAAATTGATATTTCCACTTTGAAGGCTTACAAATAAAAATTTCCAAATCTGATCGTGAATGTTGTTCTAGTTCAAGTTAGACCAACTATTTCTCTACAGTTTAGTGCAAAAATTACCCCTCTATCTCAAAAATTACGATTTTGATGATTTTTTCTGTGTCTTGTTGCCAAATATTTGAAAATTAAAATTTCCACTTTGAAGGCTTACAAATAAAAATTTCCAAATCTAATTGTGAATGTTGTTCTAGATTAAGTAAGATCAACTATTTCTCTACCGTTTGGTGCAAAAACCACCCCTCTATCTCAAAAAATACGATTTTGGTGAATTTTTTTGTGATTTGTTGCCAAATATTTGAAAATTGATATTTCCACTTTGAAGGCTTACAAATAAAAATTTCCAAATCTGATCGTGAATGTTGTTCTAGTTCAAGTTAGACCAACTATTTCTCTACAGTTTAGTGCAAAAATTACCCCTCTATCTCAAAAATTACGATTTTGGTGATTTTTTCTGTGTCTTGTTGCCAAATATTTGAAAATTGATATTTCCACTTTGAAGGCTTACAAATAAAAATTTCCAAATCTGATCGTGAATGTTGTTCTAGTTCAAGTTAGACCAACTATTTCTTGACAGTTTAGTGCAAAAATTACCCCTCTATCTCAAAAATTACGATTTTGGTGATTTTTTCTGTGTCTTGTTGCCAAATATTTGAAAATTGATATTTCCACTTTGAAGGCTTACAAATAAAAATTTCCAAATCTGATCGTGAATGTTGTTCTAGTTCAAGTTAGACCAACTATTTCTTGACAGTTTAGTGCAAAAATTACCCCTCTATCTCAAAAATTACGATTTTGGTGATTTTTTCTGTGTCTTGTTGCCAAATATTTGAAAATTGATATTTCCACTTTGAAGGCTTACAAATAAAAATTTCCAAATCTGATCGTGAATGTTGTTCTAGTTCAAGTTAGACCAACTATTTCTTGACAGTTTAGTGCAAAAATTACCCCTCTATCTCAAAAATTACGATTTTGGTGATTTTTTCTGTGTCTTGTTGCCAAATATTTGAAAATTGATATTTCCACTTTGAAGGCTTACAAATAAAAATTTCCAAATCTGATCGTGAATGTTGTTCTAGTTCAAGTTAGACCAACTATTTCTTGACAGTTTAGTGCAAAAATTACCCCTCTATCTCAAAAATTACGATTTTGGTGATTTTTTCTGTGTCTTGTTGCCAAATATTTGAAAATTAATATTTCCACTTTGAAGGCTTACAAATAAAAATTTCCAAATCTAATTGTGAATGTTGTTCTAGATTAAGTAAGATCAACTATTTCTCTACCGTTTGGTGCAAAAACCACCCCTCTATCTCAAAAAATACGATTTTGGTGAATTTTTTTGTGATTTGTTGCCAAATATTTGAAAATTGATATTTCCACTTTGAAGGCTTACAAATAAAAATTTCCAAATCTGATCGTGAATGTTGTTCTAGTTCAAGTTAGACCAACTATTTCTCTACAGTTTAGTGCAAAAATTACCCCTCTATCTCAAAAATTACGATTTTGATGATTTTTTCTGTGTCTTGTTGCCAAATATTTGAAAATTAAAATTTCCACTTTGAAGGCTTACAAATAAAAATTTCCAAATCTAATTGTGAATGTTGTTCTAGATTAAGTAAGATCAACTATTTCTCTACCGTTTGGTGCAAAAACCACCCCTCTATCTCAAAAAATACGATTTTGGTGAATTTTTTTGTGATTTGTTGCCAAATATTTGAAAATTGATATTTCCACTTTGAAGGCTTACAAATAAAAATTTCCAAATCTGATCGTGAATGTTGTTCTAGTTCAAGTTAGACCAACTATTTCTCTACAGTTTAGTGCAAAAATTACCCCTCTATCTCAAAAATTACGATTTTGGTGATTTTTTCTGTGTCTTGTTGCCAAATATTTGAAAATTGATATTTCCACTTTGAAGGCTTACAAATAAAAATTTCCAAATCTGATCGTGAATGTTGTTCTAGTTCAAGTTAGACCAACTATTTCTTGACAGTTTAGTGCAAAAATTACCCCTCTATCTCAAAAATTACGATTTTGGTGATTTTTTCTGTGTCTTGTTGCCAAATATTTGAAAATTGATATTTCCACTTTGAAGGCTTACAAATAAAAATTTCCAAATCTGATCGTGAATGTTGTTCTAGTTCAAGTTAGACCAACTATTTCTTGACAGTTTAGTGCAAAAATTACCCCTCTATCTCAAAAATTACGATTTTGGTGATTTTTTCTGTGTCTTGTTGCCAAATATTTGAAAATTAATATTTCCACTTTGAAGGCTTACAAATAAAAATTTCCAAATCTAATTGTGAATGTTGTTCTAGATTAAGTAAGATCAACTATTTCTCTACCGTTTGGTGCAAAAACCACCCCTCTATCTCAAAAAATACGATTTTGGTGAATTTTTTTGTGATTTGTTGCCAAATATTTGAAAATTGATATTTCCACTTTGAAGGCTTACAAATAAAAATTTCCAAATCTGATCGTGAATGTTGTTCTAGTTCAAGTTAGACCAACTATTTCTCTACAGTTTAGTGCAAAAATTACCCCTCTATCTCAAAAATTACGATTTTGATGATTTTTTCTGTGTCTTGTTGCCAAATATTTGAAAATTAAAATTTCCACTTTGAAGGCTTACAAATAAAAATTTCCAAATCTAATTGTGAATGTTGTTCTAGATTAAGTAAGATCAACTATTTCTCTACCGTTTGGTGCAAAAACCACCCCTCTATCTCAAAAAATACGATTTTGGTGAATTTTTTTGTGATTTGTTGCCAAATATTTGAAAATTGATATTTCCACTTTGAAGGCTTACAAATAAAAATTTCCAAATCTGATCGTGAATGTTGTTCTAGTTCAAGTTAGACCAACTATTTCTCTACAGTTTAGTGCAAAAATTACCCCTCTATCTCAAAAATTACGATTTTGGTGATTTTTTTTGTGATTCGTTGCCAAATATTTGAAAATTGATATTTCCACTTTGAAGGCTTACAAATAAAAATTTCCAAATCTGATCGTGAATGTTGTTCTAGTTTAAGTTAGACCAACTATTTCTCTACAGTTTAGTGCAAAAATTACCCCTCTATCTCAAAAATTACGATTTTGGTGATTTTTTTTGTGATTCGTTGCCAAATATTTGAAAATTGATATTTCCACTTTGAAGGCTTACAAATAAAAATTTCCAAATCTGATCGTGAATGTTGTTCTAGTTCAAGTTAGACCAACTATTTCTCTACAGTTTAGTGCAAAAATTACCCCTCTATCTAAAAAATTACGATTTTGGTGAATTTTTTTGTGATTTGTTGCCAAATATTTGAAAATTGATATTTCCACTTTGAAGGCTTACAAATAAAAATTTCCAAATCTGATCGTGAATGTTGTTCTAGTTCAAGTTAGACCAACTATTTCTCTACAGTTTAGTGCAAAAATTACCCCTCTATCTCAAAAATTACGATTTTGGTGATTTTTTTTGTGATTCGTTGCCAAATATTTGAAAATTGATATTTCCACTTTGAAGGCTTACAAATAAAAATTTCCAAATCTGATCGTGAATGTTGTTCTAGTTTAAGTTAGACCAACTATTTCTCTACAGTTTAGTGCAAAAATTACCCCTCTATCTAAAAAATTACGATTTTGGTGAATTTTTTTGTGATTTGTTGCCAAATATTTGAAAATTGATATTTCCACTTTGAAGGCTTACAAATAAAAATTTCCAAATCTGATCGTGAATGTTGTTCTAGTTCAAGTTAGACCAACTATTTCTCTACAGTTTAGTGCAAAAATTACCCCTCTATCTAAAAAATTATGATTTTGGTGAATTTTTTTGTGATTTGTTGCCAAATATTTGAAAATTGATATTTCCACTTTGAAGGCTTACAAATAAAAATTTCCAAATCTGATCGTGAATGTTGTTCTAGTTCAAGTTAGACCAACTATTTCTCTACAGTTTAGTGCAAAAATTACCCCTCTATCTAAAAAATTACGATTTTGGTGAATTTTTTTGTGATTTGTTGCCAAATATTTGAAAATTGATATTTCCACTTTGAAGGCTTACAAATAAAAATTTCCAAATCTGATCGTGAATGTTGTTCTAGTTCAAGTTAGACCAACTATTTCTCTACAGTTTAGTGCAAAAATTACCCCTCTATCTAAAAAATTATGATTTTGGTGAATTTTTTTGTGATTTGTTGCCAAATATTTGAAAATTGATATTTCCACTTTGAAGGCTTACAAATAAAAATTTCCAAATCTGATCGTGAATGTTGTTCTAGTTCAAGTTAGACCAACTATTTCTCTACAGTTTAGTGCAAAAATTACCCCTCTATCTCAAAAATTACGATGTTGGTGATTTTTTTTGTGATTTGTTGCCAAATATTTGAAAATTGATATTTCCACTTTGAAGGCTTACAAATAAAAATTTCCAAATCTGATCGTGAATGTTGTTCTAGTTCAAGTTAGACCAACTATTTCTCTACAGTTTAGTGCAAAAATTACCCCTCTATCTCAAAAATTACGATTTTGGTGATTTTTTCTGTGTCTTGTTGCCAAATATTTGAAAATTGATATTTCCACTTTGAAGGCTTACAAATAAAAATTTCCAAATCTGATCGTGAATGTTGTTCTAGTTCAAGTTAGACCAACTATTTCTCTACAGTTTAGTGCAAAAATTACCCCTCTATCTAAAAAATTATGATTTTGGTGAATTTTTTTGTGATTTGTTGCCAAATATTTGAAAATTGATATTTCCACTTTGAAGGCTTACAAATAAAAATTTCCAAATCTGATCGTGAATGTTGTTCTAGTTTAAGTTAGACCAACTATTTCTCTACAGTTTAGTGCAAAAATTACCCCTCTATCTCAAAAATTACGATGTTGGTGATTTTTTTTGTGATTTGTTGCCAAATATTTGAAAATTGATATTTCCACTTTGAAGGCTTACAAATAAAAATTTCCAAATCTGATCGTGAATGTTGTTCTAGTTCAAGTTAGACCAACTATTTCTCTACAGTTTAGTGCAAAAATTACCCCTCTATCTCAAAAAATACAATTTTAGTGAATTTTTTTGTGATTTGTTGCCAAATATTTGAAAATTGATATTTCCACTTTGAAGGCTTACCAATAAAAATTTCCAAATCTAATTGTGAATGTTGTTCTAGATTAAGTAAGATCAACCATTTCTCTACCGTTTGGTGCAAAAACCACCCCTCTATCTCAAAAAATACAATTTTAGTGAATTTTTTTGTGATTTGTTGCCAAATATTTGAAAATTGATATTTCCACTTTGAAGGCTTACCAATAAAAATTTCCAAATCTAATTGTGAATGTTGTTCTAGATTAAGTAAAATCAACTATTTCTCTACCGTTAAGTGCAAAAACCACACCTCTATCTCAAAAATTACGATTTTGGTGATTTTTTCTGTGTCTTGTTGCCAAATATTTGAAAAATGATATTTCCACTTTGAAGACCTACAAATAAAAATTTCCAAATCTGATCGTGAATGTTGTTCTAGTTCAAGTTAGACCAACTATTTCTCTACAGTTTAGTGCAAAAATTACCCCTCTATCTAAAAAATTATGATTTTGGTGAATTTTTTTGTGATTTGTTGCCAAATATTTGAAAATTGATATTTCCACTTTGAAGGCTTACAAATAAAAATTTCCAAATCTGATCGTGAATGTTGTTCTAGTTTAAGTTAGACCAACTATTTCTCTACAGTTTAGTGCAAAAATTACCCCTCTATCTAAAAAATTATGATTTTGGTGAATTTTTTTGTGATTTGTTGCCAAATATTTGAAAATTGATATTTCCACTTTGAAGGCTTACAAATAAAAATTTCCAAATCTGATCGTGAATGTTGTTCTAGTTCAAGTTAGACCAACTATTTCTCTACAGTTTAGTGCAAAAATTACCCCTCTATCTCAAAAATTACGATTTTGGTGATTTTTTCTGTGTCTTGTTGCCAAATATTTGAAAATTGATATTTCCACTTTGAAGGCTTACAAATAAAAATTTCCAAATCTGATCGTGAATGTTGTTCTAGTTTAAGTTAGACCAACTATTTCTCTACAGTTTAGTGCAAAAATTACCCCTCTATCTCAAAAATTACGATGTTGGTGATTTTTTTTGTGATTTGTTGCCAAATATTTGAAAATTGATATTTCCACTTTGAAGGCTTACAAATAAAAATTTCCAAATCTGATCGTGAATGTTGTTCTAGTTCAAGTTAGACCAACTATTTCTCTACAGTTTAGTGCAAAAATTACCCCTCTATCTAAAAAATTACGATTTTGGTGAATTTTTTTGTGATTTGTTGCCAAATATTTGAAAATTGATATTTCCACTTTGAAGGCTTACAAATAAAAATTTCCAAATCTAATTGTGAATGTTGTTCTAGATTAAGTAAGATCAACCATTTCTCTACCGTTTGGTGCAAAAACCACCCCTCTATCTCAAAAAATACAATTTTAGTGAATTTTTTTGTGATTTGTTGCCAAATATTTGAAAATTGATATTTCCACTTTGAAGGCTTACCAATAAAAATTTCCAAATCTAATTGTGAATGTTGTTCTAGATTAAGTAAAATCAACTATTTCTCTACCGTTAAGTGCAAAAACCACACCTCTATCTCAAAAATTACGATTTTGGTGATTTTTTCTGTGTCTTGTTGCCAAATATTTGAAAAATGATATTTCCACTTTGAAGACCTACAAATAAAAATTTCCAAATCTAATTGTGAATGTTGTTCTAGATTAAGTAAAATCAACTATTTCTCTACAGTTTAGTGCAAAAATTACCCCTCTATCTCAAAAATTACGATGTTGGTGATTTTTTTTGTGATTCGTTGCCAAATATTTGAAAATTGATATTTCCACTTTGAAGGCTTACAAATAAAAATTTCCAAATCTGATCGTGAATGTTGTTCTAGTTTAAGTTAGACCAACTATTTCTCTACAGTTTAGTGCAAAAATTACCCCTCTATCTAAAAAATTACGATTTTGGTGAATTTTTTTGTGATTTGTTGCCAAATATTTGAAAATTGATATTTCCACTTTGAAGGCTTACAAATAAAAATTTCCAAATCTGATCGTGAATGTTGTTCTAGTTCAAGTTAGACCAACTATTTCTCTACAGTTTAGTGCAAAAATTACCCCTCTATCTAAAAAATTACGATTTTGGTGAATTTTTTTGTGATTTGTTGCCAAATATTTGAAAATTGATATTTCCACTTTGAAGGCTTACAAATAAAAATTTCCAAATCTGATCGTGAATGTTGTTCTAGTTTAAGTTAGACCAACTATTTCTCTACAGTTTAGTGCAAAAATTACCCCTCTATCTCAAAAATTACGATGTTGGTGATTTTTTTTGTGATTTGTTGCCAAATATTTGAAAATTGATATTTCCACTTTGAAGGCTTACAAATAAAAATTTCCAAATCTGATCGTGAATGTTGTTCTAGTTTAAGTTAGACCAACTATTTCTCTACAGTTTAGTGCAAAAATTACCCCTCTATCTCAAAAATTACGATGTTGGTGATTTTTTTTGTGATTTGTTGCCAAATATTTGAAAATTGATATTTCCACTTTGAAGGCTTACAAATAAAAATTTCCAAATCTGATCGTGAATGTTGTTCTAGTTTAAGTTAGACCAACTATTTCTCTACAGTTTAGTGCAAAAATTACCCCTCTATCTAAAAAATTACGATTTTGGTGAATTTTTTTGTGATTTGTTGCCAAATATTTGAAAATTGATATTTCCACTTTGAAGGCTTACAAATAAAAATTTCCAAATCTGATCGTGAATGTTGTTCTAGTTTAAGTTAGACCAACTATTTCTCTACAGTTTAGTGCAAAAATTACCCCTCTATCTAAAAAATTACGATTTTGGTGAATTTTTTTGTGATTTGTTGCCAAATATTTGAAAATTGATATTTCCACTTTGAAGGCTTACAAATAAAAATTTCCAAATCTGATCGTGAATGTTGTTCTAGTTTAAGTTAGACCAACTATTTCTCTACAGTTTAGTGCAAAAATTACCCCTCTATCTCAAAAATTACGATGTTGGTGATTTTTTTTGTGATTTGTTGCCAAATATTTGAAAATTGATATTTCCACTTTGAAGGCTTACAAATAAAAATTTCCAAATCTGATCGTGAATGTTGTTCTAGTTTAAGTTAGACCAACTATTTCTCTACAGTTTAGTGCAAAAATTACCCCTCTATCTAAAAAATTATGATTTTGGTGAATTTTTTTGTGATTTGTTGCCAAATATTTGAAAATTGATATTTCCACTTTGAAGGCTTACAAATAAAAATTTCCAAATCTGATCGTGAATGTTGTTCTAGTTTAAGTTAGACCAACTATTTCTCTACAGTTTAGTGCAAAAATTACCCCTCTATCTAAAAAATTACGATGTTGGTGATTTTTTTTGTGATTTGTTGCCAAATATTTGAAAATTGATATTTCCACTTTGAAGGCTTACAAATAAAAATTTCCAAATCTGATCGTGAATGTTGTTCTAGTTCAAGTTAGACCAACTATTTCTCTACAGTTTAGTGCAAAAATTACCCCTCTATCTAAAAAATTATGATTTTGGTGAATTTTTTTGTGATTTGTTGCCAAATATTTGAAAATTGATATTTCCACTTTGAAGGCTTACAAATAAAAATTTCCAAATCT
Organism: Orchestes rusci; assembly: GCA_958502075.1. NCBI lineage: Eukaryota > Metazoa > Arthropoda > Insecta > Coleoptera > Curculionidae > Orchestes > Orchestes rusci. The sequence continues at coordinate 113,255,481 of OY293304.1, read as the reverse complement.
GATCGTGAATGTTGTTCTAGTTTAAGTTAGACCAACTATTTCTCTACAGTTTAGTGCAAAAATTACCCCTCTATCTCAAAAATTACGATGTTGGTGATTTTTTTTGTGATTTGTTGCCAAATATTTGAAAATTGATATTTCCACTTTGAAGGCTTACAAATAAAAATTTCCAAATCTGATCGTGAATGTTGTTCTAGTTCAAGTTAGACCAACTATTTCTCTACAGTTTAGTGCAAAAATTACCCCTCTATCTAAAAAATTACGATTTTGGTGAATTTTTTTGTGATTTGTTGCCAAATATTTGAAAATTGATATTTCCACTTTGAAGGCTTACAAATAAAAATTTCCAAATCTGATCGTGAATGTTGTTCTAGTTTAAGTTAGACCAACTATTTCTCTACAGTTTAGTGCAAAAATTACCCCCCTATCTAAAAAATTACGATTTTGGTGAATTTTTTTGTGATTTGTTGCCAAATATTTGAAAATTGATATTTCCACTTTGAAGGCTTACAAATAAAAATTTCCAAATCTGATCGTGAATGTTGTTCTAGTTCAAGTTAGACCAACTATTTCTTGACAGTTTAGTGCAAAAATTACCCCTCTATCTCAAAAATTACGATTTTGGTGATTTTTTCTGTGTCTTGTTGCCAAATATTTGAAAATTAATATTTCCACTTTGAAGGCTTACAAATAAAAATTTCCAAATCTAATTGTGAATGTTGTTCTAGATTAAGTAAGATCAACTATTTCTCTACCGTTTGGTGCAAAAACCACCCCTCTATCTCAAAAAATACGATTTTGGTGAATTTTTTTGTGATTTGTTGCCAAATATTTGAAAATTGATATTTCCACTTTGAAGGCTTACAAATAAAAATTTCCAAATCTGATCGTGAATGTTGTTCTAGTTCAAGTTAGACCAACTATTTCTTGACAGTTTAGTGCAAAAATTACCCCTCTATCTCAAAAATTACGATTTTGGTGATTTTTTCTGTGTCTTGTTGCCAAATATTTGAAAATTAATATTTCCACTTTGAAGGCTTACAAATAAAAATTTCCAAATCTAATTGTGAATGTTGTTCTAGATTAAGTAAGATCAACTATTTCTCTACCGTTTGGTGCAAAAACCACCCCTCTATCTCAAAAAATACGATTTTGGTGAATTTTTTTGTGATTTGTTGCCAAATATTTGAAAATTGATATTTCCACTTTGAAGGCTTACAAATAAAAATTTCCAAATCTGATCGTGAATGTTGTTCTAGTTCAAGTTAGACCAACTATTTCTCTACAGTTTAGTGCAAAAATTACCCCTCTATCTCAAAAATTACGATTTTGATGATTTTTTCTGTGTCCTGTTGCCAAATATTTGAAAATTAATATTTCCACTTTGAAGGCTTACAAATAAAAATTTTCAAATCTAATTGTGAATGTTGTTCTAGATTAAGTAAGATCAACCATTTCTCTACCGTTTGGTGCAAAAACCACCCCTCTATCTCAAAAAATACGATTTTGGTGATTTTTTCTGTGTCTTGTTGCCAAATATTTGAAAAATGATATTTCCACTTTGAAGGCTTACAAATAAAAATTTCCAAATCTAATTGTGAATGTTGTTCTAGATTAAGTAAAATCAACTATTTCTCTACCGTTAAGTGCAAAAACCACACCTCTATCTCAAAAATTACGATTTTGGTGATTTTTTCTGTGTCTTGTTGCCAAATATTTGAAAAATGATATTTCCACTTTGAAGGCTTACAAATAAAAATTTCCAAATCTAATTGTGAATGTTGTTCTAGTTTAAGTTAGACCAACTATTTCTCTACCGCTTAGTGCAAAAATCACCCCTTTATCTAAAAAAATACGACTTTGGTGATTTTTTTTGTGTTTAGTAGTTGTTAAATGAAGCTGATTTTTAAACAAAGTTATAGGAAAATTTGTCTCTCCTCCAAACAGATGCAGTATTTTCAAAGACTATCACAAGAAAAACAAGGAAAACTACAAAATCACCCCGCCTAGCAGTCCAGAAAGTCAGTATTTGTTCCAGGACGGATCCATCAGTCCCAACAGCAAAAATTTTGCCAGTTTTGTGGAAACAGGCAACCTACTCAAACCCAATCAGTCTCTCACAAAATGTCCAAAATGCTCCAAACCGTCTGTAGTGGAAAATGCGATCGCTCAGTGTCAAGTTGTGTCTTGTGGATATATTTTTTGTCAAAAGTGTGATAGTTGCGCGTATAATCCCGAGGAATTTTATGATAGGTATGTTTTTATTTATTATTAATTAATTAATTGTTCGTCTATTTTGCTGTCTAGTTGTCGGGGATTGGTGCTGGAAAGCGGTTCTGGTCCGAAACCACGTGCGGGATTGGACGATTTAACAAATACTTCTTTAGACTTCAATGCTAGCTCAATTTTAAATAGTACAGCTGCGGATAATAATTATTATTCATCGTCAGGTAATGTACAAAAATATTTATTATTATTTTCCTAGCTTTGGTGGATATTTCAACGTTGTTTGTAGCTATCCAGCTACAGTAATACAAATTGCAGGAGTGTTTCGGAATTAGTTGAAGCTTCTTTGGTGAAAATTTCAACGGTGTAGCTGTTTTTGTCTGGAAGATAGCTGGGATTTTGTTAAAAATTCATCTACGTCATCAATACAGGGAAATTTTGATAATTCATAGATCTTTAACCCTTGCTTCGACTTTTGTGCTGAAAGTTGAGGAATTTATTGAAGAATCCATTGGCGTACCATCAACTGTACCAAAAATATCAGCAGCTATTTTTTATTGTCAACATTTTGAAAATTAATAATTCCATTACCCTTGCTTGGATTCAAATGATTTTTGCGTTGAAAGATGAGGAATTTGATGAAGAATCCATTGGCGTACCATCAACTGTACCAAAAATTCCAGCAATGAGGGAATAAGTTGAATTTCCATTTTTTATTGTCAACATTTTGAAAATTCTTAACTCCATTACCCTTGCTGGGATTTAAATGATTTTTGTGCTTAAAGTTGAGAAATTTGATGAAGAATCCATTGGCGTACCATCAAGTGTACCAAAAATATCAGCAGCTATTTTTTATTGTCAACATTTTGAAAACTAATAATTCCATTACCCTTGCTTGGATTCAAATGATTTTTGCGTTGAAAGTTGAGGAATTTGATGAAGAATCCATTGGCGTACCATCAACTGTACCAAAAATTCCAGCAATGAGGGAATAAGTTGAATTTCCATTTTTTATTGTCAACATTTTGAAAATTCTTAACTCCATTACCCTTGCTGGGATTTAAATGATTTTTGTGCTTAAAGTTGAGAAATTTGATGAAGAATCCATTGGCGTACCATCAAGTGTACCAAAAATATCAGCAGCTATTTTTTATTGTCAACATTTTGAAAATTAATAATTCCATTACCCTTGCTTGGATTCAAATGATTTTTGCGTTGAAAGTTGAGGAATTTGATGAAGAATCCATTGGCGTACCATCAACTGTACCAAAAATTCCAGCAGCTATTTTTTATTGTCAACATTTTGAAAATTCATAACTCCATTACCCTTGCTGGGATTTAAATGATTTTTGCGTTAAAAGTTGAGGAATTTATTGAAGAATCCATTGGCGTACCATCAAGTGTACCAAAAATATCAGCAGCTATTTTTTATTGTCAACATTTTGAAAATTAATAATTCCATTACCCTTGCTTGGATTCAAATGATTTTTGCGTTGAAAGATGAGGAATTTGATGAAGAATCCATTGGCGTACCATCAACTGTACCAAAAATATCAGCAATAAGGGAATAAGTTGAATTTCTATTTTTTATTGTCAACATTTTGAAAATTCATAACTCCATTACCCTTGCTGGGATTTAAATGATTTTTGCGTTAAAAGTTGAGGAATTTATTGAAGAATCCATTGGCGTACCATCAAGTGTACCAAAAATATCAGCAGCTATTTTTTATTGTCAACATTTTGAAAATTAATAACTCCATTACCATTGCTGGAATTTAAATGATTTTTGCGCTTAAAGTTGAGGAATTTAATGAAGAATCCATTGGCGTAACATCAACTGTACCAAAAATTTCAGCAATGAGGGAATAAGTTGAATTTCTATTTTTAATTGTCAACATTTTGGAAATTCATAACTCCATTACCATTGCTGGAATTTAAATGATTTTTGCGCTTAAAGTTGAGGAATTTAATGAAGAATCCAGGGGCGTACCATCAACTCTACCAAAAATATCAGCAATAAGGGAATAAGTTGAATTTCTATTTTTAATTGTCAACATTTTGGAAATTCATAACTCCATTACCATTGCTGGAATTTAAATGATTTTTGCGCTTAAAGTTGAGGAATTTAATGAAGAATCCAGGGGCGTACCATCAACTGTACCAAAAATATCAGTAATAAGGGAATAAGTTGAATTTCTATTTTTATTGTCAACATTTTGGAAATTCATAACTCCATTACCATTGCTGGAATTTAAATGATTTTTGCGCTTAAAGTTGAGGAATTTAATGAAGAATCCAGGGGCGTACCATCAACTGTACCAAAAATATCAGCGATGAGGGAATAAGTTGAATTTCGATTTTTTATTGTCAACATTTTGGAAATTCATAACTCCATTACCCTTGCTGGGATTTAAATGATTTTTGCGTTAAAAGTTGAGGAATTTGATGAAGAATCCAGGGGCGTACCATCAACTGTACCAAAAATATCAGCAATAAGGGAATAAGTTGAATTTATATTTTTTATTGTCAACATTTTGAAAATTAATAATTCCATCACCCTTGCTGGGATTTAAATGATTTTTGCGCTTAAAGTTGAGGAATTTAATGAAGAATCCAGGGGCGTACCATCAACTGTACCAAAAATATCAGCGATGAGGGAATAAGTTGAATTTCGATTTTTTATTGTCAACATTTTGGAAATTCATAACTCCATTACCCTTGCTGGGATTTAAATGATTTTTGCGTTAAAAGTTGAGGAATTTGATGAAGAATCCAGGGGCGTACCATCAACTGTACCAAAAATATCAGCAATAAGGGAATAAGTTGAATTTCTATTTTTTATTGTCAACATTTTGGAAATTCATAACTCCATTACCATTGCTGGGATTTAAATGATTTTTGCGCTTAAAGTTGAGGAATTTAATGAAGAATCCAGGGGCGTACCATCAACTGTACCAAAAATATCAGCAATAAGGGAATAAGTTGAATTTCTATTTTTTATTGTCAACATTTTGGAAATTCATAACTCCATTACCATTGCTGGAATTTAAATGATTTTTGCGCTTAAAGTTGAGGAATTTAATGAAGAATCCAGGGGCGTACCATCAACTGTACCAAAAATATCAGCAATAAGGGAATAAGTTGAATTTCTATTTTTTATTGTCAACATTTTGGAAATTCATAACTCCATTACCATTGCTGGGATTTAAATGATTTTTGCGCTTAAAGTTGAGGAATTTAATGAAGAATCCAGGGGCGTACCATCAACTGTACCAAAAATATCAGCAATAAGGGAATAAGTTGAATTTCTATTTTTTATTGTCAACATTTTGGAAATTCATAACTCCATTACCATTGCTGGGATTTAAATGATTTTTGCGCTTAAAGTTGAGGAATTTAATGAAGAATCCAGGGGCGTACCATCAACTGTACCAAAAATATCAGCAATAAGGGAATAAGTTGAATTTTTATTTTTTATTGTCAACATTTTGAAAATTAATAATTCCATTACCCTTGCTGGGATTTAAATGATTTTTGCGCTTAAAAGTTGCGGAATTTAATGAAGAATCCAGGGGCGTACCATCAACTGTACCAAAAATATCAGCAATAAGGGAATAAGTTGAATTTTTATTTTTTATTGTCAACATTTTGAAAATTAATAATTCCATTACCCTTGCTGGGATTTAAATGATTTTTGCGCTTAAAAGTTGCGGAATTTAATGAAGAATCCAGGGGCGTACCATCAACTGTACCAAAAATATCAGCAATAAGGGAATAAGTTGAATTTTTATTTTTTATTGTCAACATTTTGAAAATTAATAATTCCATTACCCTTGCTGGGATTTAAATGATTTTTGCGCTTAAAAGTTGCGGAATTTAATGAAGAATCCAGGGGCGTACCATCAACTGTACCAAAAATATCAGCAATAAGGGAATAAGTTGAATTTTTATTTTTTATTGTCAACATTTTGAAAATTAATAATTCCATTACCCTTGCTGGGATTTAAATGATTTTTGCGCTTAAAAGTTGCGGAATTTAATGAAGAATCCAGGGGCGTACCATCAACTGTACCAAAAATATCAGCAATAAGGGAATAAGTTGAATTTTTATTTTTTATTGTCAACATTTTGAAAATTAATAATTCCATTACCCTTGCTGGGATTTAAATGATTTTTGCGCTTAAAAGTTGCGGAATTTAATGAAGAATCCAGGGGCGTACCATCAACTGTACCAAAAATATCAGCAATAAGGGAATAAGTTGAATTTTTATTTTTTATTGTCAACATTTTGAAAATTAATAATTCCATTACCCTTGCTGGGATTTAAATGATTTTTGCGCTTAAAAGTTGCGGAATTTAATGAAGAATCCAGGGGCGTACCATCAACTGTACCAAAAATATCAGCAATAAGGGAATAAGTTGAATTTTTATTTTTTATTGTCAACATTTTGAAAATTAATAATTCCATTACCCTTGCTGGGATTTAAATGATTTTTGCGCTTAAAAGTTGCGGAATTTAATGAAGAATCCAGGGGCGTACCATCAACTGTACCAAAAATATCAGCAATAAGGGAATAAGTTGAATTTTTATTTTTTATTGTCAACATTTTGAAAATTAATAATTCCATTACCCTTGCTGGGATTTAAATGATTTTTGCGCTTAAAGTTGAGGAATTTAATGAAGAATCCAGGGGCGTACCATCAACTGTACCAAAAATATCAGCAATGAGGGAATAAGTTGAATTTCGATTTTATATTGTCAACATTTTGAAAATTTATAACCTCATTACCCTTGCTGGGATTTAAATGATTTTTGCGCTTAAAGTTGAGGAATTTAATGAAGAATCCAGGGGCGTACCATCAACTGTACCAAAAAAAAATCAGCAATATACGAATAAGATGGGTTTAAGAATACATAATTGCAGGATAGTATCAAAACTAGTTGAAGCTGCTTTGGTAAAAATTCTGTAGCTGTTTTTGATCAGATGATAGCTGGGTAGTTTTGGCAATCATCCGATTATCTTACACGCAGGAAATATTGTATATCGTTCGCAGCTGATCAGCTGCAATCTTCAAAATCACACTTATTGAAGCTGTTTTTGTTGAGAAGATATTCCAATAAAACACTCACTTTCAGGCTACTTTTCCGGATACGAATCTTCACACAGCCCTTTAACCGTAAAACGCAACCTGAGTTCTTCATTTAATGTAAACGCTTCTTCAAGAAAACAGAAAACTCCCTACAAACCCTTGTTTGACGCCAACAGGTCTTACGTTAGACCTGAGGTAAAACGGAAATCGAGCATTAATTTGTCTATTGTCAAGTGCGATAATGCAAAAAAGAAGATTGAGGTGAGTTAATTTGGTTTTTGGGCCACTGTGTATATTGTTGATTTAGTTGATAGAACCATCCTCACCTCCCAAAGTGAAGCAATACACCGCCTGTTCAAAGGAGAGTCGTCGAAGTCTAAAAAGACTGACTCGGTAGTTTTTATACATAATTTAATGTTTTTTTATCGAATATAATTATTGTAATGTTGTTAAACGCATCACTATGGTCCTTCAAGCAGACTACTTTACCTAATAGACAATTCACTACATAGTGTTTGTACACAATTCTGCTGTGCTGCCAACTTCATGTGTTCCTTTTGTGTTTGTTTTTTACGTCAGAACGAAGTTTTTTAGTGTAACAGCCTCAGAGGTTGATTTTTTTAATGTTTTACAGTTGTAAGTCATTCCATTAATTCGCCTGAATTCGGGCGAGTTAATACATACCTGTTACATGTATGTATTTGTGTTTATTAGTTTAATGTGTAACATTCCTTATTATACTATTTTGCAATGAAATTGTTTTATTTAACGAAAATTGGCAACGTTGGCGTCTGTCATTTATGTCAGGAGGTAAGCTATATTGATCAATTACTATAATTTGAGACAAACTGACGGACGTCACAAATGGTTAAGGATGCCTAAAATGATAATTCACACTCAATATACGGAAATAGTTACATTTCACCACGTACTAAACCGATCTTCAATGTAGTGGAAGCCTGGCAACTTTGAACTTCGTCTGGCATAACAATTATAAGCTTGGCAACATTGTCACGAGAACTATTGACCTAACCTAACAAAATCTGAGGTTAGATAAAATGACAATAAATCAACTTAAAAACCATAATCTATTAATGATAAAAATCCTTGACAATTACATTTCACCACGTACTAAACCGATATTCAATGTGGTGGAAGCCTAGCAACTGTGGCAACGTTGAACTTTGGCATAACAAATATAAACTTGGCAACATTGTCACGGAAAATATTGACCTAACCTTACAGAATGTGAGGTTATAAGTGCACAATATAAACAAACATAAAATGGCAATAAATCAACTAAAAAACCACAATCTATTAATGATAAAACAATTGGCAACAATAAATCGATATAAAAGTGTACAATCATCATCGGAATATTGCCTGGATTCGTTAAAGTAAGTGTAAACGCTGTTCACCAACAACTTATTCATCATCACTATAGAAAACACGACTACGAAAACTTCATTTGCACAATCCTGCTGAAAAACACGCCCCGTTCCATAGCCCTGGCAGTGCGCAGCTTCAACGTTGAAGTAGCCCGTGTAGCTGCGCAAGTTTCGCAGGAAACCATCGGTCTAATGAGACTGAAATTCTGGGACGAAGCCATCGATAAATGCTACACCAAAGATGTGAAACAAGTGCCCAAACATCCTGTTGCAATGGAACTTTACAAGGTTGAGTTGGTGTAATGTGGCAACGTTTTACGAGGCTGTTGCAGGCGGTTACCAAAGAAAACCTGAGCAAAAGGTACTTGAAAATGTTGGTGTCGTCGAGGCGGAACAACATGAATAAGTTTGCCCATAGAAAGTTGGATGATATGGAAAAGTATGCGGAACAAACGGTGTCCAGCATGTTTTATCTTGTTTTGGAGGGGTGTGGGGTGAGGGATGTTAATGCTGATCATGCAGCCTCGCATTTGGGCAAGGCGCAAGGTATTGTGCAACAGCTCAGGTAAATTTTTAAATTTTCCCGCCTAATAATTACTGTTGCAATTAAGGATGAATGTGCCGAAATGATTCTATTGTTTTGGCAACGTTGGTAGTGAAAAAGGCGTTTAAAAATACCAATGAACTTGTCAACATGATTCTCTCCACTGTTGCCAGATTGTGAAAATTCGGAAAAATTAATAAAAATAAAATGTGCCGAAATGGTCCATGTATCGTATACACTGTTGCCAAATTAATAGTGGTAATATGAGGAATTTTGGGAGGTTTCGCAGCACTGTGAAAATGAATAATTAGAAACGTCTGCATTTTGCCAAAGTAAATAATCTGTTCTATTGTTGTTTTCTAGAGGAGATGAAACTGCCTAGATATACGGACGAATATGCCAAAATGATTCTATGGCCAGATTGATGCCCAAATGCAAAATTTTTTTTTCGCCCAATTGATAATAACACAATTTTCGATTTGTTAACAAAATTTGGGCACACGCTGTATAATATTTTTATTGTTTTGGAAGGTTTGGCAACGTTGGGGTCAAAAGAGCGTCTAAAAAAACCAACAAATGCGTCGAAATTAACGTATTTTTGGATGCATTGTTGCCGGATTCACTGAGTTTCCTCTTTCCATGCCAAATAATGAATATTTAATACACTGTTGCCATAGCTAGCATTCAATATTTAGGCAAAGTTCGCATCAATCATCAAAAACAAATCAAACCAGCCTCTAAAAATATGAGCAAATGCATCGATGCACTGTTGCCAGGTTCATTTCGAGTAATAAAATAGATTGTAGAATGGAACAATCCAATGCTTGGCAACGTTGGTTGAAAACTTCAAAAACCGTCTAGAAATACGAACAAATGCTCCAAAATTATCGTTTCTATCGATGCACTGTTGCCAAATTGGCTGATGACTTTAATGGAAAATAATCATGAAATAATTCGCACAACAATATAATATTATAAATAGATAAGATCATTTCGGCACATTTCTCCGTATTTCTAGACGCTAGTTTTGCTGTTGAAATTAGAAAAAGCCTAAAGATTTGTTTGGCAATCTATCTTTTTTGGTGTACCTTGCAAAATACCTGATTAATCTGGCAACCATGACGTTGATGCCATCAATCTCCAAAAAAAATGAAATCCGCCTCTAAAAATGTAAAGAAATGCATCAAATAATTCTACTTACTGAAGCACTGTTGCCAGGTTCAATAATGATCTAGAAATACGAAGAAACGTTTCGAAATGATCCTATGGGTACATTATAGCCAGATTAATTTTATCTAATACTTATTCTATTGTTTTGGACGGTTTGGCAACGTTAGTGTTAGTTTAAAAGTTATTAAAAATATCTAGAAAATACGAACGAATTTGCCAAAATGATTCTTTTCATTGATACATTGTTGCCGGATTGATTGTGACGTGGTTTCATTAAAAAAGAATAGAATTAATCTTCTGGAAAAGCGAACGCATGTGCCGAAATGATTCATTTATAGATAAACTGTTGCCAGATTGATCTTTTTCATTGTTGTTTCAAGAGGAAATAAAACTTGTCTAGAAATATGGACGAATGTGCCCAAATAATTCTTTTTATTTATAAATTATTGCCAGATTGATCGTTTACTTACAATAATTTTACTATTTTGAAAGATTTGGCAACGTTGGTGTCAAATTTCAAAAAAGTAACAAATGCGTCAATATGATCGTATTTATCGATGGATTGTAATCTTCTAGAAGAAATCAAATCCATATTAAAAATGAGACCAAATGCAACACTGATGCAGTGTTGCCAAAGGTTTATTAATGTTCCCGTTCCCAGTGATAATTTTGGTGTAGAATGGAACAAGGCAACATTGGTTAAAAGCATAAAAAGGCGTCTGCTGGTATGAACGAAAGATTGGACACGATTGTATTTATTGATGCGTTGTTGCCACTTTAATGCATAATAACTGATGTAAACTACATTGTTGCTATTTGTTGAATATTGTAGTTAACTTAGCGAAAAAGAATCAAAATAATCTCAACCGCATATGCGCATTAGTTCTAAACTTATTGTTCGCTTCAATCATTAAACCAGCCCCTAAAAATGAGAACAATTGCATCGAAATAATCTTATTCACCGAGGCACTGTTGCCAGGTTCATTTAATTTTTCACCTTCATATTATGGAATGGGTCAAAGCTTGGCAAAGCTGGTTAGAATAAGCTTCAAAAAGTGTCTGAGAATACGAAAAAATGCGGCAAAATTATCGTATTTATCCATGGATTGTTGCCAGATTCACAATGTTTCCACTTTGATGCAAAATAACGAATTTGAAATACACTGTTGCCATAGCTATTGTTGAAAAAGAAATCAAAAAAATCTTAAGCTAAGCACAAATGTATCGAAATGATCTTATTCATCGATTATTCATTCTGTTAACAGGTTCATTTATTTTTCCCTATTCATATCATGGGATTAGACAAAGCTTGGCAACGCTGGTATAAAAAGGCGTCTGAAAATACGAACAAATGCGTCGAAATTATCGATGGAATGTTGCCAGATTGACTGAAGTTTTCACTCAAATGAAAAATACACTGTTGCCATAGCTATTGTTGAATATTCAGGTAACGTTCGCATCAACCATCAAAAACATATCAAATCAGCCTCTCAAAATAAGAGCAAAGGCATCAAAATTGTCTTATTTACCTATGCACTGTTGCCAGGTTTATTTATGTTTCCACCTTCATTTCGAGTAAATAAAATTGATTGTAGAATAGAACAGGCTTGGCAACGTTCGTTAAAAACTTCAAAAGCCGTCTAGAAACGCGAACAAATGCTTTGAAATGATCGTGTCCATCGATGCATTGTTGCCAGATTCACTGATGTAAAATACATTGTTTCTAATTGATTTTGTTCATTTTTGTAACGTTAGCATCAATTTTCAATTGAAATTAAACAGGCCTCTTCTAAAAACGAATGCATTGTTGCCAGATTGACTGATGTTTCCACTTTGAAGGAAAATAATCATCAAATATATTCTGGTAATGTGAGAACATCGAGAATAAAAATCAAGTTAGCTTCTAAAAATGAGAACAAACGCATCGAAATGATCTTGTCTACTAATCCTCTGTTGTCAGATTCATCAATGTTTCCGATTATACTGAATTGGTAAACAACAATTTTAATTTTTTTGTCAAATGTTTGAATTGTAATACATCTGACAACGTGGCTAATGCAGTAAATCCGCAGGACCATCCCTCTAAGCGGCCAACTAAACTACGTGCCCATTCCTGAGGAAATTCTCATAAAAAACCACATAAGTCAAGAAGAAATCATGCGCGGCAAAGATACGAAAAAACTGTCAGATTGTGTCTACGAAATGGCCTGCAGAGCTCATCAACATTTGCAGAAATCTCGAAGCTTAGAAGGCAAAGTGCCAGTTGCAGGAAAACATGCATTGTTGCCGGCTGTTCCTGTGGGGATGTACTTGGACCGGCTGGAACGGGTCGAATATAATGTCTTGCATCCTAGTCTGCAACAGAGGTCTTGGAAGATGTTGCCAAATTTGTATATAAGTATGTTGAGGAATAAATATTAGTTGAATTGTTTTCATCCCCCATGTAAACGCTGCTTTATGTTTTGTACCTACCAATGGAACATGCCTCAACGTCAATTGAAAAAATGACTGACAAATGTCATTTTTATCATAAATTTAAATATAAATCTTGATTTTGGAAAATCAGCTATGAGTTGGCGAATTAAACCAAGTCCTTGGACTATTCCCAGATTAAATTGATAACTCTGCAAGTTTTCATTCAACTTTTTTCGGCGATTTTTGAGTTATAAGAACACAAACATACATTTTTATACTTGCACGAAATGAAATAAAACACAACAATACGGTAAACAATAATTCATCAAGGAAGTCAAACACAAATTGATAGTAAATATAAATTTGTAACGATATCTCTTATAAGGAAACACGACAATTTGTTGACTATTTAGACGCATGTCTACGGTTCTAGCTGACAAAAGAGTATATCTAGAAGCTTTACGAAACAAAAAGTTTCCTCAGTCTTCAAATCAAATCATTCTATCGTCGTTGTTTGGCGGCGTTCATCAATTGTTTCACACCAAACGACGACACTCCCACACCGCATGTGGCCAAAAAAAAGGCAGCTGACAACACTGTTCGGTCCGTACTCCTGGTCACTGGGGCATTCTGAAAAACATGGCAACATTGTGGAGTGACGTCACAAAAGTGGGTGGCGCTTAAATTTTCACCAAACAAGTTCGTATCAATAGTAATTTACGTTACTAAGACGGTAAATGACTTTTTAAACTACGAGTCAAGATGTTTATGGACGAGGCGACGAAGGAGCCGAGTCTGGAATTTCTAGACGAGTAGTTTAATGACATTTAACGACTGTGTATTGTACATTGTTTTATACTGTGATATTTTTTTTAAATCGGTTTAAAGTGCTTTCTTGTCAAACCATACACTTAGAGTGGCAGTCCGCCTCACATTCTTACCATGAGATGGCGCCAGCCAAACCATGTCACCACTTGGCTAACAACATTCTATGTCAAGTCATGAGATGGCGCCAGCAAAATGTCATTTTAGGAGTAGTCAAGTAAATTTTTTTTACAGTCTCTGATGATGTAAAGTGTCATTTATCGGACTGGTTTTGGGTCCGGTAAATGATACTTTACGGTACAGTATGAAATAAATAAAACAATTTTAAGTGATTTTGAATTTGTTAGCTTTAAATTAAAAAATAAATAACGTTTAAAATAAATTATCACTTTTGTGCGTTCTTATTGGGACCCCCTTTCTAATGGATTATGCACGGAAAACAAGTCTGGAAGCGATCCAAACATAATCAAAGGTTTACAACTTTTATTAGAAAAATACAAATTAATTCACTTTTTCTGCAACCAAACTGGCAATTTTTTATTAACTTTCCTGGGAGGAGAATCCAGCACCTCGTCCCTTGGTTTTTTACAAACAGGACTCGACTCCTCAATCTGACGCTCCATCTCTTCACACAGCGCCTCCAACATGTCATTGTCCGCATCATCAAACTCCTCCTCACTGCCACCAGGGGGCGCGTACAAAAAATCCTCAAACTCCTCATAAGGTACCTTCAACGTTGCCAAGTGCTCTCTCACTTGAACATAACCAAGAACTGTTTTAATATGATCAAAGGTAACATCGTCAGGACATGCGTTCTTTAACGGTGTTAACATGGTGTGTGAACCCACCTTAACAATGGCGGCGTAAATTGATGATTTAATCGATGGGGTCACTCCTAGTGATTTTATTGTGATCGGATAACCAGACTTGAGTAAGGTGATCAAATGAGTCATGACAGTCCCAATGGAGCATTGTCGCTTTTGCGCAATATCACTGATGGGTATGTTTTGTTGATATAAATGCCACGTGGTGAGGGCGCTGCTGTTGAACTTATCCAGCGGATGTAGCTCAAGAATATCCTTGATGGATTGCTTGGTGTTGTTGCAGATTATCTTGATCAAAGCAGGGCCGAACTTGTCGATTTTCGCCTCAATAAACCCGTTGATTTTCAGTTGTTTCAAATCATCAAGGGTGTGAGGCTTGTGCTTGGCCATTTCCATAAGGGCAAAATCGTCTGCAACCATGTACGGCATGCACTGGTGGTGTGAGGCTAGTTGGGTGCGGGCATTCTTTAACAGGCGGTACAACTCTAGACGCTTGTCCACCTCCTCTTTGCTTTCTTGTGGTTGTTCTTCAAGGACACTTTGTGTGGATTGAGATTGAGCTCCAATCCAGCCTGTTGTTTTCTTTTTTAATCCCATCAAAATACTTTGGGGGGGTTTATCAATAAATTTGGCCGTAGGCAGGGTTAATAATTTATCACCCTTATCACTAACAACATAGGCAAAGTATGTAAAAGTACCCCCCATTTTGGAGGTTTTTGTTAAATATTGTTTGACCTCCAACAGATTGGCAAAGGCTTTCCACCAATCATCACTCCGGTCGCGGCCTGCGCCATAACACGGATGCTGGCGCAATCTATCGTTGATTTTGGCACTCTTCGATCCTTTGACGAATAAAATGTACTGCCCATGCCCGAAGTTGCCGCCCATTGCTTTGACAGCTGACAGATACTTGCGCGCATCCTCAGTAAAGTCATACTTTCCATCCTTGTCTAAACCTTCGTAACAGTCCAACGTGGTTGATTGTGTGCAATTATCACAACATAATTTATTAGGCGCATGCGTATAGGTTTTACCCTCAAAGTAACCAAGTATAAATTTGCGCCTACAATCTGTTGTATACAAGTATGATTTGATTTTATCCAACAAGTCCAGCTTGCGTTGCGGCTTGTGAGTTTGTTCAATCAAAAATGCATGTGTATTAAAGTCGGTTGGTGCTACAAAAGTGATACACCTGGCAGGAAGTCCATCTCTACCAGCCCTCCCTACTTCCTGATAGTAACTTTCAATAGACTGACTTGTCCCCCAATGAATCACGTTTCTAATATCAGGTTTATCTATGCCCATGCCAAAAGCTATAGTGGCGACAATGACGTTAACTTCATCACGTACAAACAGCTCATGCGCTTGTTTTCTAGCTGTCAGACTCAATCCCGCATGATAAGCCTTGCATGGTATTTGATTCAAGTTCAACAACTGACACAGTTCGTCCGTTTTCTTGCGCGTAATGCAATAAATTATTGTTGACCCATCAAAACACCAGTTGCCATGGCGACGCGTCATGTAAGGCCGCATATCTCTCAGCACATCACCTGTACGTGTTTTAACTGATAAAAATAAATTCGGTCTGTCAAAACCACTACATGTAACCAATGGGTTTTTCAGTTGTAACAAGCTGATTATATCTGCTTTAACTTGCTCGGTAGCTGTAGCTGTTACAGCTAAAAATGGCGTATGAGGAAAGATGTCTTTGAGACAGTCCAAACTTCGATAGGCATGGCGAAAGTCGTGTCCCCAACTACTAACACAGTGAGCTTCATCAATGGCAACCAGACATACTTTAAGTGTGTTCTGCATGTGTCGCAACACCGCCTGGCCACCGCCGGTACAATACTCGGGCGTAATATACACCACTCTGTATTTATCATCATAAATATCACTCATCTTGACTGTGGATTTTTGCGCAGAGCCCAATAAACACGCCGGTATATTTGCTACAGTCAACGCAAGCACTTGATCTTCCATCAAGGATATCAACGGTGACACCACCAAAGTAACCCCGTTCGTCATCACAGCAGGAAATTGATAACACAACGATTTGCCATAACCGGTGGTCATAATGGCGCAGTTGTCACGTTTCTCTTTCATTAAACTTGATATAATTTTCCATTGTAGAGGGCGGAAGGTTTTGTGGCCGAACTTTTTAGACAACACCTGTAGAGACTGGGCATCGGGCTCTTGCCCGAAGTCTGTCGGTTGGGGTTGGTGGTTGAGCAGTTGTTGTTCGAATTGCGACGATGCCACGTCCTCATCGGAGGAGTGCATTATTCTAGTTTTTGGCCTGGAACAGATGGATTTGTGTCAGATCTAGAGGCTATTGCGCCGCTCGGTTATTTTTTGATTGTAGTGTTGATGCCAAAATTATGTTTGGACGGCTCGTGGGTATTTTTCGATGGGATCTGGGCTTGTTGGTTTTATTGATTACCTGTATAAATCACTGTATAATAATTATTATACATTAAATCTATAGTTGTGTTGTCGTTGTCACGTTGAACGAATGAGTATACAGGGTGTCCCAAAATTAACGTTACAATTCTAACGATATAGCATGATACTATGACAGGGCTATAATATGGAAAAACACTATTACCAAAATTGCATAAAAAATGGATAATAATATTTAGTATTTTGAAAATAATACTTAGTTCCAAAAGTTTTTTGCTAAAATAGAGTTTTCCAATTTAGAAAACGCGATAGTATAGAACGCTATACAAATGCAATAAAAATGTTCAAAGATCTGCTGACGATTTTATGACCACAAAAATCCTCCGATCTGTTGATTTCAAGTTTTTTTTTCTGTGAAAACCAACTTTACAAAACAAACTTATTTTACAATAGCGAGAAGATACAGAAAAATCAATACTTTGGTTAGTTTTTGTTCTACTAAATGGCGCTGAGAAAAATCAATACTTTAGTAATTTGGATTCTCAATAGATGCCGCTATAGAAAAGTCAATACTTCAGTTATTTCAATCCTCACTAGATGCCGCCTTAGAAAAAAAAATACCATAGTTATTTCAATTCTCACTAGATGCCACTATAGAAAAATCAATACTTCAGTTATTTCAATTATCAGTAGATGCCGCTAGATAAAAATCAGTACTTTGATTATTATTTCAATTCTCTGTAGATTCCGCTATAGAAAAAACAATACTCTAGTTATTTGGATTCTGACTAGATGCCGCTATGGATAAATCAATACCTTAGCTATTTCATTAATTCTTTGTAGAGGCCGCTATAGAAAAATAAATACTTTACTTATTTGAATCCTCACTAGATGCCGCTATAGAAAAAAAAATACTTTAGTTATTTCAATTCTCACTAGATGCCGCTATAAAAAAATCAATACTTCAGTTATTTCAATTATCAGTGGAAGCCGCTATAAAAAAAATCAATACTTCAGTTATTTGGATTCCCAATAGATGCCGCTATATAAAAATCAATACTTAAGTTATTTGGATTTTCACTACATGCCGCTATAAAAAAATCAATACTTCAGTTATTTCAATTCTCACGAGATGCCGCTATAAAAAAATCAATACTTCAGTAATTTCAATTCTCACTAGATGCCGCTATAAAAAAATCAATTCTTCAGTTATTTGGATTCTCAATAGATGCCGCTATAGAAAAAATTAATACTTCAGCTATTTCAATAATTCTCAGTAGATGCCGAGAAAAATCAATACTTTAGTTGTTTCAATTCTCACTAGATACCGCTATAGAAAAAAAAATACTTTAGTTATTCCAATTCTAATTCTCTATAGAAAAATCAATACTTCAGTTATCAGTAGATGCCACTATAGAAAAATCAATACTTTAGTTAAATATTTGGATTCGTCGCATAGAGAACTGTAGTTTCTATTTATGTCCTGATATTCAAGAACCGTCAACTATCAATTTAGTTATTTCGGTTTTCACTAGATGCCGCTATAGAAAAATCAATACTTTGGTTATTTGGATTCTCACTAGATGCCGCTATAGAAAAATCAATACTTCAGTTATTTCAATTATCAGTAGATGCCGCTTTAGAAAAATCAATACTTTAGTTATTTGGATTCTCACTAGATACAGCTGTAGAAAAATCAATACTTCAGTTATTTGAAATCTCAGTAGATGTCACTATAGAAAAATCAATACTCTGGTTATTTGGATTCTCACTAGAAGCCGCTATAGAAAAATCAATAGTTTAGTTATTTCAATTCTCAGTAGATGCCGATATGGAAAAGTCAATACTTCAGTTATTTCGATCCTCACTAGATGCCGCTATAGAAAAATCAATACTTCAGTTATTTCAAATCTCAGTAGATGTCGTTATAGAAAAATCAATACTTTAGTCATTTTAATTCTCACTAGATGCCGCTATAGAAAGATCAATACTTTGGTCAGTTTCTTTATTGGAAAGATGTTGTCGACGATTAAATTTTGAGCAACTTTCATTTGAAACAATTTAAAAAAAAAATACCGTTTCTGAAAAAATTTGCAATTAGGTAGTCAGTCCTGCTGAAGTAAAAACAGACATTTTTGCCAATATCTTGCCAACCAAACATTTTACAAGAAACTTTATAGGAAAGAAGTTGTAGACGATTTAATTCTGAGCAACTGTCATTTGAAACATTTTTTAGTAGAATGTACCGTTTCTGACATAATTCATTCTAACGCACATTTTTTCAAATATCTCACTTAACACGCATTTCACAAAAAACTGTATTGGAAGATATTTGTAGGGGATTCAATTCTAAACAACTTTTACATGAAACATTTTTTTGTAAAACATACCGTTTTTGAGAAAATTGATAATAACCAAAATACTCACTTGAACATACGAGGTCAATCTCACAGACAAAAGTGCCGCTTTGGTCAATTTCATTATCGCACTGAGCTCCACCTGAAATAAAAACGCACTTTAAATTAAATTTAAACAAGTTATATAAAACAACACAGACAAGTTATACAACCTTCTAGTCTAGACGCTTATCAATGTACTGCGTATTTGCATAAAATGAAAATCTATTTATTGTCTTGAATGTTAATAATAGTCTATAAATATGATGCTACTTACCAATCTTACAGGTCAAAAAGTCAGAAATTTCCAAAATTTCGACTCTGTGAAGAATTGCTGTGCGTCAAATATGGCGATGGATGACTGGAGAGGGATGAGGATGAGGGGATGAGGGAATGATGAATGTCATTGTCAATAACACGTGATTGTCACTTTGGACTATGACGTCAGTGTGATTTTCTTATCCACGCAATGATGCCAAGTTTCACTTTGGAGTTTACCGTTATTCTCAGACAATAGCCTAGTTTACATCGATAACTCGTTTAGTTCGGTCCGATAGGACCAAGCTGGTGGGGATAGTACGTTAGGACCAATGCTTGCTTCCTGCCCGTTTACACCGTATTGCAACGCGTGAACTAAATGTGTACGCCCGCAATTCGTCAAATGTCAAAAACAAGTCGAAATTATTTATCAACACAATTCGTAACCAAAAAAAACATGAATAAGTACGCTCAGATTGCCTTAGAAACTCAGAACCAACACAATTCACAATAATAAAAATCAATATAACCTCAAAATTTTGATCCAGATCGAACCAAATTTAGTTCGGTACACTTGCTGGCGAGTACCGAACCAAGAGCGGACCAGCTTAGTCCACAACTGTTTACACCATTCGAACCAAATATTTGGTCCGGATATAGTCCGAACTTGGTACTTGGTCCGCGGACCAAGTACCAAATTCGGACTATATCCGAACCAAATATTTGGTTCGAATGGTGTAAACAGTTGCGGACTAACCTGGTCCGCTCTTGGTTCGGTACTCGCCAGCAAGTGTACCGAACTAAATTTAATTCGATCTGGATCAAAATTATGAGGTTATGTTGATTGTTATTATTGTGAATTGTGTTGGTTCTGAGTTTCTAAGGCAATCTGAGCGTACTTACTCATGTTTTTTTTGGTTACGAATTGTGTTGATGCTTAATTACGACTTGTTTTTGACATTTGACGAATACGCTAGGTTTCTGTGACGTCATGACGTCAGCTGTCAGACGGAAATATCCAAACAAACTATTTTTTATCACCTCAAAAGCTGACTTTCCACTCGGCTAATCAAATACGCACTAACGGGACACAAGATATATGTAATATACATAAAAATATAGTCCAAAGAAGTCCAAATTAAACACAAACACTGATTTCAAACTCACACAAGACAAAACCACAAGTCACAAAAGCTTGTTTGGATACCAAATTCGGCCACGACCAATCATATGGTGCCTGTGACGTTTTCAAAAACGTCGCGTATTGCGGGCGTACACATTTAGTTCATGCGTTGCAAGACGGTGTAAACGGGCAGGAAGTAAGCATTCGTCCTACCGTACTATCCCCACCAGCTTGGTCCTATCGGACCGAACTAAACTAGTTATCGATGTAAACTAGGCTAATGATGTTTATAGAATCTTATGTGTATGTTTCCTAGATGTGTACATAGTCGAAAAATGCTTTTAATACAACATAAGATATTACCACAGCTGTGATATTGCTCTTGGCAACACCGCCTTCGATTATCCAAAATCAATGTCAAAGGCGACATCTCTGCGTCGATAAATGTATCCCTGTAGCGCTGCTGCGCGTTTATTTACCCACCACCCAGCTGTAAACAGAAACCTACTTTATCATTATTATGATAATCTGTCAATCAAAAATCTATTTTGGGTGGGGTTGTCCGTTTTTTACCAAACTTTCATATTGTAAATTCGCCACAAAACAAACCAATTATTATTATAACGACAAAATATTGTAAACATGACTGAAAACAAACAAAACAAGATAAAACCAGCGACAAACAAAAATTGAGGTTAGAAAGTGCTTTGGTGACAGTTCCAGCAGATCAACCTCCCAGTGCCCGATTTGTTTTTGCATTTAATCGATCGCAAATTGCCGGAGGAAAAGAAAATTTAACTTAATCCCCCTCAAGGGACGTTTATCGTTGATTCTTCATCAACGTAGAATGTGAAAAGTGAACAACCAGCGGGAAATTGCCGTGTGAAAGTGATGGTGTAATTTTTATCCGACGCCATTTTGATTTGCATCGAGGATTTTGTAAGTTTTTCGCGATTTTATTTGCTTGTTGGGGAGTTTTTGGACACATTTGAGCCATTTCAATGATCCTGTCCTGATACAGGGGCCAAAATAACCCTAATTGTCTTGCAAGGAAATGGCCATTTGTTTAACAGATAATGACCTGATTTGGCTTTTAAATTATGTTTTGTTTGTTGTCTTTATTTTGTTATCAGTGTCATTTGAGGCTCCTTTTATTCAGTTGATGATAAGATGTTTATCAAGGGAGTTAATTATCGATGATTAGTTGAACTGCAATAGGGGTTTGTCTGCATCAGCACTAGTGATGTGGCGCGAGATTCAAATGTTTCAGTTGGAAATATTGATTTTTTTTTTTAAAACTAAGTTTGAGTCAATAAATTTCGAATAAACTTAATGTTATTGATATAATTAAACAGGGTGAGTTATTCAAATGTGTCCAATCGATTTCCAATGTAAAACTTCAAAATTGTTCCATTTACATAATTTTGGATATTTTCAAGTAAAACTTTGACAGAATTCCCTTTATAGAATATATTTTAATGAACAATAATCAAAATTTGCCAAACATAACTAGTATCGTATATACAGGGTGAATTATGCAAACGTGTCCCATTTCCAATGTAAAACTTCAAAATTGTCCCAGTCACACGATTGTGGGTATTTTCAAGTGAAACTTCCACAAAATTCTCTTTATATTCTGATGAACAATATTCAAAATTTTATAAAAATAACTGGTTTTGAATAGACATGGTGAGTTAAGCAAACGTGTTCGATTTTCAAAGTAAAATTTCGAAATTGTCTCATTTGCACAATTTTGGATATTTTTAAGTGAAACTTTAACAGAATTCCCTTCACAGAACATATTTTAATGAACAATATTCAAAATTCGTCGAAAATAACTGGTTTTGAATATACAGGGTGAATTAAGCAAACGTGCCCAATTTCCAATGTAAAACTTCAAAACTGTCCCATTTACACAATTTTGGATATTTTCAAATGAAACTTTGACAGAATTACCTTTATAGAATATATTTTGATGGACAATATTCAAAATTCGTCGAAAATAACTGGTTTTGAATATACAGGGTGAATTATGCAAAGGTGCTCAATTTTCAAAGTAAAGCTTTAAAACTGACCCAACTGCACAATTTTCGGTATTTTCAAGTGAAACTTTGACAAAAGTTTCTTTATAGATTATTTTTTAATGAACAATATTAAAAATTCGTCGAAAATAACTGGTTTTGAATATACAGGGTGAATTAAGCAAACGTGCCCAATTTCCAATGTAAAACTTCAAAACTGTCCCATTTACACAATTTTAAATATTTTCAGATGAAACTTTGACAGAATTACCTTTATAGAATATATTTTGATGGACAATATTCAAAATAATTCAAAAATAACTTGTTTTGAATATACTGGGTGAATTATGCAAAGGTGCTCAATTTTCAAAGTAAAACTTTAAAACTGACCCAATTGCACAATTTTTGGTATTTTCAAGTGAAACTTTGATAAAAGTTTCTTTATAGATTATATTTTAATGAACAATATTAAAAAT